>LPNX011090525.1:108300-153837 GCA_001517045.1 Pseudotsuga menziesii | reverse complement strand
TAACATGTCTAAACCTGTAATTACTCAAACCTATGACTCTTCAGGTTAGTTGAATCATCAATCAAGATAAGAGATATAATATGCATAAAACCTGTGATTTTTCAAACCTATACCTTCATGATTCTTCTGGTTAGTCATATCATCAATAGTATAAGATACTAACACAAGGTAGGATTCTAGCTTGATATAGGAAGAACATACCTGGATTTAGCATGCTAGTTAGTTATGTCTAACATACTCACATGATGTCTTCTTGTTCTTCTTCAATTACTTGTGCTAGTCACCTGTATATCTCATAGGTTAGCCATTATCAAACCAAGTTATACATACCTCGTAAATGGATCTTCTATGAGATCCATGACAATGGATGAGTCTTTATCCTCATGTCATCATGATCGTATGTTCTTGCACTGGAACATGATTTGTCTTTCTTGGTGTACCTTTCATGTTAGTAGACAACATAAACCTCATACAACACCATAATGCATTAGTACAATCATAAGTGTCAACACCCTAACCAATGAATATCTTCTATCATGCATTCATAATTTTGTTAAGGTGATACGACAAATCTAAAATCAAGATTGTACTAACCATCATAACATGAAGACAAACATACCATAAACTTAATCATGAACAAATCTCAAAACATACCTCGATGAGTCATACCTGTCGAGATCGCTTGTAATCTCCTTATGTAAAGCCTTAACCTCATCTCCTAGTTTCACCTTGTGAGGTGATTCATGTTCTGAGAGTCTTACAAAGGATTCCTTGAATCCTATCATATGTTTGGAAACCCCACTGTCTATAAGCCAATCATCACTTCCATGATAAATGTTACCGATTTGAGGTGTCCGTCCTTGTCCTGGAGTTTGCTGATCTAGGGTTTGTTGTAGAAACCCTAATTCTCAAAACTTGGAATCTTTCAGATCTGATTGGATTAACAGATATATCTCTTCAAATGGAGCTGTCTAATGTACTCCTTCTCTGAAAACAGTGGAGGGAAGCTCCCGAAACAGGAAGCCCTAATTTTCTGATTTCTTCTGCAGAAATTCCTGTTACTATTTCTGTGATATCTCCGCAATTACTGATCCTCTGTGTCTGAAATTTCTCACTGAGGTAACCTCGCATGTCCCTGATCCAACACCGCAGTTTTCATCAGAATTGGTTTCACCATTTTGGATTTATCATCCTTTTCCCAAGGTGACCTGTTACAGGACTGTTCAAAACAGCGAAGTTGTATGGAATTCCACGTGTCACTGGTTCATTTTCTGAGTTTGAAATTTGGACCAAAGAAATTACAGTCCGTTCCATTTCTGGAACATCTTCAATAATTCCATTTGGACCTCTGTAGCCCAAGATATTGCAGATCTCCCCAGGTGTCCTGTTTATGGATGATTTCTGGAAGAGGCTGGAACCCTAACTTGGAGAGATCATATCTCCCAGAATATAGAGAATAAGAGGCTTCCCTTTGGACACAGTTATCATCAGGATTTTATCTTCGGCTCCTGCAATTTTCAGCTTCTGATACTTCTCCAATATCGGAATATAGCGACTGTACCAAAACTTAGCAGTTTTAGTATTTAGGGTTTCTCCTAGCTCACGGTCAAACTAGGGTTTGACTTTCCCAGAGATTTACCCAACCAAATTTACTGATCCAGGTCTCTAAATTTCGGTTTTGACGAGAAGAACAATCCTATGCTGGTCTCAACCAAAAATTCCTCTTCTGTAGAAAGCCCTAAGTTCCACATCGAAACTGAAAATGCTTGAAATTGAATTCCGCATCGACAGAAAGATGCACCCTTCAATGGAGAGTCATCCTATCATACTTTTGCTGAAAATATGTGGAGGAAGATCCACAAAATAGGAAGCCCTAGTTCCTGTAGCTGCACAATGTCTTCTTCTCAGGTTAGCTCTGATACCATGTTAGTTTTTCAACATTTAAGCTAGCATTATGATAAGATCTTTTCACTGAGAGAATAACAAGCACAGCAATCACATAAGCACATCACAAGAGACAAGAGACACAAAGATTTTAGGAGGGGAAACCATAAATGGAGAAAACCCCTCAACTTCCTCTAAGATAGTATCACCACAAGATGTGAACTCAAAACAGTAAGATGTCCTCCCTTCACAACAGTAGCCTTCTGTCTTCTGTCAAGCCCAAGAATTTCCTTCTCCAAAAGTGCGCCACACTTGAGAGAGCAAGAGAGCTAAGTCACAAGTGATAAATAGAGAGACTCTCACTCTCTATTTATATTCTTCCGTTGACTTGAAGTGCACTCAACCATGTAGGATTAACTTATAATTAATTACTTGAGCCTACACCTTAATTAGTGTATAATAACCCAAGTGCCCCTTAAACTGTGGGGACTTACCTCATGACTTGACATGACTTGGTTACATTATTAATCCTCCCAATCGGAACATCGGGGCATGACCACATGACTCAAATACATAATAGAAACATCCCGGAATAAACATCGGGTTACAATATATAAAATACATATAAGAATACATTCCGAAGTTACATATACATCAACACAATGGTCTTCAAAAGTTTCACCTCCAAGTTTACTCGACAGACCACAAAATCTCTCTGATGTCTAATAATAGAAAACTGGAAATCATAGTGATATGGGTTGTCTGCATCCTTGGATTTTGATGCAACTAATGAATTGTAGAGATTAGAGTACACAACAATATTGAATCAAATCCATACAACTTCAACATATAAATCATATTTTTGTGCTTGATGTCAATATCCTAAGAGATATTATAAGATTATCATCTTTATTAACAAATTCAATTTTAAACAAAAAATCCACACAAGTCTAACAACTTAGAAAACTCATATATGCTTCTATTCAGATATCTCAAAAGAGTAAGTCCTTTTCCAGAACAAAATATATGAGTAAGTGAACAATCAATATTTAGAAAGGAGTAATTACTAATGTCAATGTAATTCTCCATACAATTACTTTATGGATCTCAGTGGACTATGAACCTGTGATTGGCGAGAAAAAAGATATTATCAGAAATGAAATTCTCTTAATGTGTCATCTTGTTCAATTTGGCTCAAATATTTACATCCTCGATCTAGCAATGCAACAAGTTGATCATCACCCTGATCTAATGCACCAAACTCTTGCTTTTTATTTGGACCATTCACTTATAAGCATCAATTATTGCATATTAGGAAATCAATATTTTAATGAGAATATAAATTAGCATATAAATTAGCATGTGATTTGATGTAAGATAAAATCCAAGAAAAGGAATGATAATTTATATCCAAAGCAATTATGTTACTCACATCACATGGTATTAATCATTAAAACTAACAAAAAGTTTGTTTATCACAAATAAATGAAATTTTTGGTGAGTGAAAAAGTAAGCAACATTCATACATCATTTATTATCCATAAATACGTCATTGTCTAAATTAATAATGCCATCGAGGATTGTTAATAAACATGCTTATGTTAGGGTTTACCATTTAAGGTACTCTCTTATATACAAGAGTTTAGACTTCAGAGCTGTATCTTGGGAATTATTTTATTGTTTTGATCCTTGAGAATATTCCTTACTGTTTACAGAAGACTTTTCCCTTGGACTAAAGTTCATTTGACTGGACCAGAATGCTCTACAAATTTATATTAGATTACAATAATTATCACATACATAGCACATTTTTTCAAGTATTATTAAACCATTAATGCATAACCTATGTGTTTGTATGAATCTATCACCATGCAATATTGACTGTAACCTAAAAAGATAAGAGTCTTGCTAATCTAAAACTATCTAGTTCAGTGATGTTCTTGGGATACATTTCAATATATATTAAAATAAAATTAGAATAGACAACAGATACATAGCTTCGATGATATATGCAAGGAAGGACATGTTTTTCAAGAAAACAAACTTATCATATAAATAAAAGGCATGATGTTATCAAACTGAAATAATTAAACCTTGAGTAAGATGTAACACAGATAAAGAATGTAAAAATAAATAATCATTGTGTATCTTGGGTAAATAGCCATAATATATGCTAGTTCTCTAGAAGAGACACCTAGGTGTGTCATATCTCTAGTTACTTTGTTACAACCAACTTTTCTGTGCTCTTTTGAAACTTGACCAGATTTTTTCCAGGTCAACTAAGTCATCTGAAGAATCCAACAATATTTTCCAGTGCAATTTAAAATAATCATATCTTGCTCTTCAAATATAATCTCAAACTTCTCTTCACAGTTTTTACTGTTTCCAACATTTTATAAGTAGTCTTCTTGAAGACAATCAGATTTGATTCTTGGATTTAACCTTTTACCTAAACAAGTTTTTGTTTTCTAATGATGGAAATGACAATTAGAACCCAAATACCCAAAAGCATCGAGTTGGAAAGATCCAACATTATAAATATATAATTGCTTCAACCAGACTCCAAAAATAAAGGTTGTTATACATAAATTTGACTCTTATACTGAATACACCATATTTTTTGTAAGGTATGTATACTATACAATATCCCAAATGTGGTTTTTCTCTTATGCAAAAGTGTGATAATAATTGAATCCAAATTTTCTCAATGCATTAATGTTTGAACACAATTCAGGACATATGTATATTTGAAGAGCTAAAACAAAATATAGCATATGTATTTTTCTTTATATGCCCTAGTGTTTGTATCTATTGTTTGAAGAACTAAAGCACAGTTTTCTCTGTGCCCTACCACCTGGGTATGTTATAAATCTAGATACATCTAGATGTCTTTCTACATTTGTGATGTTTAGGAATTTTGTTGTGTTTTGATTTCACACCTGGATCTATATGTTGTGGAGTCACACCTTCAATGATTTCGTAGGTATCAGGTACAACTTCGGTGCATATTGGCTAGGTGGGAGTATCAATTTCAAAATTCAGAGCTCCAACCACTGGCAATGAGCATCATGCTGATCAAATTTTATTTCTTTTGCAGCAATGACATTGGATGGTGTGTCACTATATACAGAGTTGCATTTAGAAAAATCAAACAAGCTTAGACAAGTGTAAGTATTATATTAATTTAGTTGTGTTTCAAATTACAGTTTTCTGTCTTTTGTTGTTATATTTAGATCCCCACTTCTTAATGTTGATATGGTTTTTCCTTTGTTGTTCTTATCATTTTGGCTTACGTTACATGTATGATGCTGCAAAAGAAATAAAATTCAGAACTATGTCAAATGATTATGACATTGCTACCCATATACATATATGAAGCATCATATAGCAGCTGCACAAGCTAAGAGAGAACAAGCACGTTCTGCAGCTTTGCCACATTCTGTGATCCCCAGTTTTTGGCAACACCGTTTCTAGGATGGATTTCTAAGTCCTTACAACACATGGCCAATGTGATGTTCAGGCCTTGCAGGATTGTTTGAATTGAATCATCTTTTAATTTGCCCATGATCACGCAATACGGTTTTTGGTTTTCACTTTCGGAGTTTGGTTCAAATATTATTTTTATTAAATACAACTCCATCTATTGAGGAATGCGCTAGTAAACATCTCTTTCTTTTTCTTTAATTACTCGTTGAAAACATTTTCCCATGCATGTCATTATATTTCCTGCATTGCTGATAGAAAAATTTCCCATAATCTTGTAAAATTCACTGGTCTTGCACTATCACAGCTGCATGCTTCCTCTTTCATAACATCTATTGTAGTTTTCTATAAATATAGTTGCATTCTCACGTTTTGCTTTTTTTTGGAATTTATCCCTTTGGTTGTAGCATTGTCTTTGTTATTTCTTTGCTTTAAACTTTAAAACCAATTTATTCAATTTTCCAGCATAACATTATTTTAGGATGCAACTCTTAAGATAAAATGAAAGAAATGCCCATTGTCTAGCATATAAAATTTTAATATTTGTTAAGTCAAGATCCTCTCATATGTTCTTTATGGATCACTTATTGATTTTACATTTTTGTGCTTTCGGAAGGATTTGATGAATGTGAAAATCCTCTTAATTTGGACCTTTATGATTGTCCTGAGCTGCACCATAAATAAAAATGATTCTTCTCAGTTTTGTTAGAGTATGAATTCCTCACGATCTCATCTGTTTCTATTTATAGAATATGATGATGGATGTAGAGAAGCTTCCTTTGACTATTTTGGATATTGTCCTATCAACACTGAGTTGGATTAGTTGTTGGCATTCCAGGATAGGAATTCTGCATCTTTATTTATTGGTCATCTTGTGTGGCCATAAGACAAGTCACTTTGGACTAATTGAACCATCATGGAATATTTCCAACCCCACTTTACCAATTGGCCAAACCTTCATTGACCATACACGATTGTGATCAATGTAAATCCCCAATGCTTAAATATTACACCATATGTATTTCAAAAGTGCTCTATTATATATTTCTATTTATAATTTAACTTTTTCCAAAGATAATCATTTGTGTTGTGGATGTTGTTATCCAGGATTTTTTACTGTGTCTTGCAGGGTTTGCTGCAAACATGGTTGTGATGACAGGTCTCGGAAGTCTTAGTTCTTTGTTGTCTGTCAATGGCAGACCAACAAATGACGAAAAGATTGTTATCTTTTTGGATGCTTTTAATAATGAATCAGTTATAGATGGTATTCATCTTGCTGAAAGACAAGGGGAAGTAAAAAAAATTGTGTATAGACACCGCAATATGGTTCATCTCAATAAATTGTTGTAAGTCTTTTTCGAAATATCATTTTCTTTAATATGTGGGATTTAATTGCAATCAAATCAATGTTATTTTGAAACTAGTCAGTTATTTTATATGTAGCATATTTTTACATCAGAATGCTCTTTTTGAACATGGCAGGTTATGTTGTAAGCTCAAGAAGAAAGTTGTTGTCACATCGTCATAAGCACTAATCAATTTTTTCATTAACTCTTTGAGAAACATGGACTAGAATATTGTCGCAGGAGAGGATTGTATAGATTTCCAGAGTGCCTGATTTATAGTAAAAATTATATGAGCATTTGGATCCTTAAAGAAATATTGTGAACTTCTTTGTGTAAAAGACTATTAGATCACTTCAGCAAAGCAAGAAGAAAGAATGGAATTTTATGTGACTTAAAACCACAAGAAAAAAGGTTGATAATTTTCATGGAATAGAAGAAAGAAAAGTTTTACAATCTATCTATCTATCTATCTATCTATCTATATATATATAAAAGTTTAGCCACAATTTTGTGTGGTTTATTATATTAAAATAGAGCCTTTTTCTGCAGTAACATTCCAATAGACCAAAAGATATATCAGAATTAAGGTTTGCTTCTCAGCCAGCTAGGGTTGATTGGGTCCAGGCATGGCGTGGCTGCTTCAGGTGGGACACCTACCTGATCCCATTCACCTTTTTTTTCGGCTGTTAAGGTGGTGTATTGTAAGTTTTCTACAGATTGACACGGTTTTTATTTTCTGCTTGTTATGGAAAAATTGTCCTCCACAGCCATACACATTCCCTTCATGAGTGGGCCTAATGGTTTCAATAGTATGTTTTTCCTTATAGGAAGTCATAGGTTCAAATATGGAGGGCAGTAGGGTATGTATACCTCTATAAACTTTAACAGTTAAATTGTTGTGCATAGGGGTCCCTTTTCCCACAAACAAGGGGTATCATACACCAAAATGGTGTATGAGACCCCCTTCGCTTGGCGGTGACCTTAAAAATAGAATACGATTATTATTATTATGTTGTTTGAAATGCCACCTTCCAGAAGGACACCTCATTGTTTTCCCCAAGATTTATTTTCTCTATCACGACAAAGATTCCAGTGATGCATAAATATGTTCATATTTTAAACTCGCACTCCTTAATAATGTGATTGTAGAATCCAGAGCTCCCCCTTTAGATAGGAAGGATTCATGAAAAGACAACCCCTGCTCTTTGAATTCCTTCCAATGAGATTAATGTATATATCAATGAAGGGAGTAAAAATTCTATGATATGTAGATTCAATGGGCCATTGCCAACATCTTCAGCTCTCATAAGCTAGATCGATACCAACTAGACTTCAACCTAAAGAGTAAATTTCTGTTCCAAAGGTTTTTTATTGTTTATCTCAATCACTGAGAAGATCATGGAAATATCATGGAGTAGTATCATGGTTCTGGGGAAGATAAGATTACTTCTTAGAGCCATGCTTCTGTAAATTCAATAGAGCTTCAATATGTTACCATCCTATTTGCGTAGGGTGTTCACCTTATTTTTTCAGAGGATTGTTGGGATGATTCTTAGGTACTCTGAGCATGAAGAGGGAGAATTGTCTGCATCCTGAGCATTTTCTAGACATATCCTTTCCCAATCATTATTCTCGGGCATGCTTTGAGCAGTTCTGGGTGAGATTTCTTGATGAGGATGCATTTCTAAGTATTTGACTGAGTAATTTATGTACAGACATAAATTATGGGCACCTTAAACAAGTAGGTAACCCATCTCTTTAATCTGATAAATTTTGGTGCAATATGTGGGCTAACGGCTCCATTTTTTGGGCATTTATCAGCAGTAAATAAGGAATATGGGTATACTTCAGACCTGTCCTTAAACATGTAGCAAGTAAACTGTGTTCTGGGAAATCCTATGCACAAAGTCAGTAATGAGAGGCATTGTTTCTTGTACCAGCTTGGCAATAAGATAGCAATTTCAGCAGTATAAATACTAAAGGATTCTCAGCTTGAATATTCTATACATCTTGATTTGTTTTCTTAGTCCACTATTTTTTTAATGTAAACAACGAAATCTTTTAAAGTTCCCGCTGTTGTTTTCTGGTAGAAATCCGAATGGATCTAGGATGTTGAGGAACAATATAAGCACTAACCATACCGCCCACAACCCATTGGAATATGGCAGATCAATTCTTGTTGAAATTGTAATTTCAGCGATATGGCTAACAAGGTTACGGGGAAGCACCCCCTCCCCCCTAATGATTTGAAGGATTCCTAGCCTGGGTTTCCTATACATATTGAATTGTTGTCTCAGTCCACATTTTTTTTCATGGAAACAAATAAATCCTTTAAATTTCTTGGTGCTGTTTGCTGGTAGAAATCTAGATGAATTTAGGATGTTGAGGAACAATATAAGCGCTAACCAAAATGACAACAAGCCTCCAAAATCTGGCATACCAATTCTTGTTGAAATCACAATTTCAACGATCTGGGTAGAAAGGTTATGAGGAAGCCCCCCACTTGATTTGGGATTCAATCACAAAGGTGATTTTCACTTTCTGAGAGTCTTTTAGCTTGGCCAATGATGAACTTAAATTGGTAACCACTGGGCACAAAGACATTGCATTGTCAGAAAGGAACTGGAACAAAACCTATTTCCAGGGAGGCCATTAAATATGAAAATTCCAAGACACACAAAATTTAGGCAAGTAGGGGTAAAACATAGAACCAGATTGGTGAAGGAAGATGAAAAGGTTATGATGCAGGAGCATCCAGCTCCGCTTGAGGACTTGGGCTGCCATGTATTCCATATAGATCGATAGGGTTCAATCACAAGTAGATAGGGTTAATTTTTATTTTGTAATAAGTCAATTTTTCCATATTCTCATTGATCCCTCATGGAACTTATCAAGGATCGATGTTTGAAGATAGTGTTGTTTTTATATCCAACTTAGTCGGATCTGACAGGTTTATGGCTTATTATAAAAAATAAATGAATGTAATAGATAGATAGGCAGGAGATGAATGAGTGAGTGAGGTAGAGAAGTGTACAAAAGAGTGATCTAGGAATGAATAAAGAAGAGTCCTCTGTGTATATTTTGAATTCTGATTAATGAAGAACAAAGAAATCTGACTCTGCGTATATGGTTGACGAACTCCATTTTTTTATAATCCTTATGAAAGTATAGTTTCATTCTGCATTCACTACTTACAAACCTGCATAGAAGTTCTTTGATTTTGTGATGCTAGTTCTCAAATAGAAGGAGAAATTGATCCTTCCCATGATTGATTTGGAGAAATCATGAAGACAAATCTTAGAGAAGATCAAACGGTGGGGAAATATTGTGATGAAGATCAATGACCACAATTCATTCCACATCGAATGAAGAAGGTCCGATTATGATTCACAATTGGAACCAAATCAACAATCAAGATCGAATCTGAGAGGATCAACGATGCAGAAAGATGAAGGGTGGAAATGAGAAGAATACAAATTTCGGTTTTGAAAAGTGTAAGTGTCAAGTTCCAATTCCTAAGCCGAAAGTCAAAAATCTCATTTCAAAAAATTGAAGATCCAATTTTGAAATTTAGAAGTTAGAAAGGTGAAGTTCGAAAATTAGAGAAGGTGGAATTCGCAAAGACTGAAAGTTGGAGAGCTGACTCCTGAAACCCAAAATTGGAAATCGAAAAAGTGAGAAAAGGAGAACTCTTTTCGAAAAGTTGAAATTATGATCTACGCATTCCACTGAATTGCGGAAAGAAGGTTAAACAGTGTGGGAAGTTGTTTAACACATACATTTTGGCATGCTTGTTTCAATACTTCGACTTTCATAGTTTGAATCCGATTGGTGGCATTGGTTTTTGTATCATAGCCAAACAAGGTTTTTGTGTAAGAGCTCAGTTGATTAGTTGAGCCTGTGAAGAAATATTCCACTGAGAAGAGGATGAGCACATGGAGTTCCTATAGGACATGGTCAGGGAAGACATCCTAGAGAGACAAATGTCCAAAGAGATATGCAAATATTAGAAGAAAGACTAGAAGCTATGGAGAGAAAGAACCACTCAAGAGATTCAAATAATAGTGATGAAGAAGAAGAAAAAGAAGACCTTGATGAAGTCAAAGTCCTTAAGTTGTTAGTGAAGGCCAGTAGCAGACCAAGAGTGGAGGTACCTATGTATGAAGGTAATTTAAATGTTGACTAACTCATGGATTGGATTAATGATCTGAATAAATATTTTGATTTTGAAGAAATTGAAGACAAGAAGAAAGTAAGGTATGCAGCTACCAGGATGAAGGGACATGCAACTATCTAGTGGGATGATCTCCACATCCATCAAGAAAGAAGAATTAAGTCAAAGATAAACTCTTGGGATAATATGCTACGTAATATTAAGAGAAAATTCAGGCCTAAGGATTATCAATTGAGTCTTATTATAAAGTTACAAAACCTTAGACATAAGACCATCACTATGAAATAATATACATAAGAGTTTTTTAAATTGAGTATTAGAGCTGGACAGACATAGGGAGGTCTAGAGAGAGTATTTAGGTATATCAATGGGTTAATATATGATATACATGATGAAATCAGTCTACCAAATCTGAAAAATGTAGAAGATGCATATCAAGTAGCTTCAAAGGTAGAAGAAAAACTGTTGAGAAACAAAACCAGAGAAATAGGGGGAAGAACATATTAAGAGGAAGAGGGTATCCTACTAATAGTATAGGTAGGAATTCCAAAGATGGAGATAAAGGTTCTAGTATTCAGTCATCCCATAGAGGAGGATTCAGAGGAGGAAGTGGTAGAGGCAGACACAGAGAGGTAAAGTGTTATGCTTGTGGAGAGAATGGTCATATATCTTGGAATTGTCCAAGAAATCAATCTTCTCATCAGAGAAATGTGAATGTTGCAGAGTCCCAAGAAGAGTCAAAAGAAGAAATGGATATAAATAACCCTCTAAGTGAAGGAGAATCTCTTATGTTGAAGAGAGTTCTGATAAAATCAAAGAAGCAAGTACATGAGCCATCCCAAAGGAAGAATTTGTTCAGAAGAAGGTGCAAGTCACAATGTAAGTGTTGTAAAATGGTTATTGATAGTGGGAGTATAGATAATTTGGTTTCCACTGATATGGTAGAGAAGCTAGGATTGAATAGGATGAAGCATTCCACTCCCTACAAAGTGTCCTGGTTACAAAAAGGACATCATCTCTTGGTGAATGAGCAATGTAATATGGCGTTCCAGATTGGTACTTACAAAGATGAGATATTATGTGACATAATGCCTATGGATGTGTGCCATATACTCTTAGGGAGACCTTGGAAGTATGATATGAAATTTATTCATGATGGGAGAAATAATACTTATTCTCTAGAGAAATATGGGAAGAGACATAATTTGTCACCCTTGGAGGATGAAACAGTTCAGGAAGGTTCAAGTTCAAGTATTTTTTTGATGTCTGGAAAATAACTATTGCAAGAAGTTCAGAAAGAGGATGATCTACATTTTCCCCTTATTGGTAAGCCAAAGGCAATTCTAACTTCTACAAATTTAGATGATTTTCCTGATGAAGTTAAAAATTTGCTTCATATATTATTGTGGATGAGTCACCAAATTATTTACCCCATGTAAGAAGTATTAGTCATCACATTGAATTAATACCCGGTGCAAGTTTATCTAATAAAGCAACATACAGATTAATTCAAGAAAATAAAGAAAACAAGCAGTAGGTGTGGGAGTTGTTGGAGAAAGGATTGGTGAAAGAGAGTTTGAGTCCTTGTGCAGTGCCCACTGTACTTAGTCCAAATAAAGATGGTGTATGGAGAATGTGTACTGATTCTAGGGAAATAAACAAGATCATTATCAGGTATATATTTCCTTTACCTAGAATTGATGATCTAATGGATTATTTAGGTGGTTCAAAATAATTTTCCAAAATAGATTTGAAAAGTGGATATCATCATATTAGGATAAAGGAATGGGATGAATGGAAAACAACCTTTAAAACTAATGATGGTTTGTATGAATGGTTAGTAATGCCATTTGGGTTTACTAAAGCACCCAGTACCTTCATGAGGTTAATGAATGAGGTTTTGAAAGAATTTTCTAGAATTTTTTTTATAGTGTATCTAGATGACATTCTGATTTTCAGTCAGAATAAATAAGAACATTTAATGAACCTTAAGTTGGTGTTGATGAATTTGGAGAAGGAGAAGTTGTTGATAAATCTAAAGAAGTGTATCTTTCTAAAGAAAGAGTTGGTCTACTTGGGGTTTGTGGTTTCAGAAGAAGGATTGCAGATGGATTTTGATAAAGTGAAAGTAATTTTAAATTGGCCAATTCCAAAGAATGCTTATGAGGTAAGAAGTTTCCATGGACTTGCTAGTTTCCATAGAAATTTCATTAAGGGTTTCAGTCATATTTCTACACCTTTGATAGATACTTTTAGAGGAAGTAGACATCCTTTCAAATGGACTGAAACAACTGATAGGAATTTTAAGTTGGTTGAAAAATAAGATAACTGAGAATCCTATCTTGGCTTTTCCCAGTTTTGATAGAGTGTTTCAGGTTGAGACAGATGCTAGTGGAATAGTAGTGTGAGCTATTTTGAGTAAAGAGAAGAGGCCAATGGCATATTTTAGTCAAAAGTTAAATGAAGAAAAACATAAGTGTTCTTCATATGATAAATAATTATATGTTTTTGTGCAGGATCTTAAGAAATGGAGACATTATTCGATGCCTAAGGAATTTGTGTTGTTTTCTGACAATCATGCTTTGAAGTTCATAAAGAGTCAGCCTAAGTTAAACTAGAGACATGTTAAATGGGTAGAATTTTTGCAGAACTTTACCTTTGTTTTCAAGCATACAAGTGGTAAGTCTAACAAAGTTGTCGATGCTTTAAGAAGAGTAAATCTGGTATTAAAAGAACTTAAGGTCAGTACTTTGGGATTTGAAAATTTGATTGATATGTATAAGGAACATTTAGATTTCAAGGATATATATGCCGCCTGTGAAAATATAGTTACCCATAATAGAAGCCAGTGGTTAGACACGGGGTCTTCACTTAGTGAAACCATGCCATACACGTTCGTTCCTGGCATATGAAACAATACCCCTATTTTCAAAAAATATTGGAAAATATCTCCCAAAATCATTTTGTTTTAACCCCCCCCCCCCGCAATATGCCTTCCCAATTTAAAAAAACCCCTATTTTCACTGTATATTTCATGTATCAATTTTTTCATTTACATTTTTTATACCCCTTTAGATTTCTACATAGTATATTGACATGATACTCGACATTCATTCTTTTCCCTCACCATGCAAAATAATTATTCATAAGTGTGTAGGGTTCCTCAACAATGAACTAAGGCTACTCCCTCTATCGTCTTTCTCCTCTTTGTTCAATAAACATGAACTTTATGACCCCCCCCACACACATATATGCACTCCTCTCCTTGATCTATGGGATATGAGACCTTCTCAAGAGACTAGCCACCCCTTGTTGAAATACCTAGCACATGATACTGATGGAAACAAGGAGAAAAAGAGAAGAAAATAATAATCCTCATAATTTATGATGATGCACTTCGAGTGGACATGCATGGGCCATGAAGACTATGAAGAACACCTGAGATGACTTGTTTTGGTCATAGAATCACTTGAAGGACTAAGAAACCCAAGCACACCTAGTATTGCTCCAAGTACCCACCAAGTGAAAAACCAAAGTATCTCAAAGATAAATAAGAAAAGATTAAAATATCATTGGACCACAAAAGATTAAATATCAATGGTCAAAATATTAAAAGAATGAAAACCCCAAGGGTGGCCTTGTAATTGTGTGAAATCATCTTCTATTTTGATGAACTATAAATAAAAATGTCTCCTCACTTGTCAATCATCAATCAAGATCATCATTACTGCTCCTAAGAGACAAGCAGTGAGTTTCTCTACAAAGTTCTTCACTGGTTTTAATTCTTGAAGAAAATTGCAGCATCTGAGGGATAGGTATCTTCTCCCTAATAAGGAATCGTGTGGAATATTCTGTGACTACCAATAACCACATTCCATGGTTCAGAATTTGCTAAAATCACTATCTTGTATAAAGAGAAATGATGGATGGACTCTCTCTGAATTTCTTGAGGTTGATACTCTACTATTTGAAGAGCATCATTCTCTACTTATTCTAGGGATGCAAATTGCAATATGTGAATGTGCTCTCCTATGCATCACCACCATACAACAGTCTATCCTCAGACAATATTGACAGCACTTATTTAACCTTCATAACAATCATCATTCAATTACTTGTATGATGTATCTTATTATATAGTACAGTATCCTTGCCCTTCGTGAGCAGTTCCAGTTACATAGTTTTTCCTATGTATTTGGAAGAGGAAGTGCAATGGAAATAATGAGCCTACAAACTTTTATCCAACATACTTTTCTCAAGTGCACCTAAGCAATAGTTTTTCCTATGTATTTGGAAGAGGAAGTGTAATGGAAATAATGAGCCTACAAATTTTTATCCAACATACTTTTCTCAAGTGCACCTAAGAGATATAGCCCAAGGGATTAGCTCAACTGGTTTTCACCAACGTTACTATGAATTTGGTTAGTTTCATGCCAGTGCCCGGTTTGAATCCCTCTAGGTGGGGAGAACTAGTCTAGGCTGACAAGTTTACTAGGGATTCCCTCCACAAATTTTGGGAAGCATGCCTTGGGTTTCCCCGCGAGATTTTCATTGGAACAAAAAGTGTACCTAAGGGATATGGTAAACATCAAACATCCAATAGAGAATAGCTACAAGAACATCGGATTTGAATTCGGTTTACATGTAAATAGCCTACTCAAACTATAATAGGCATACAAGTTGTTATTGTCATTCTTTTCCTTTCTTAAACATTCATTTCCTTTAGCAGAATAATGCAGAAACTTAAACCCACTATTCTGGTTTTTAAATCCAGCGTTAACAACATATGATACATATTACATATTAGAGACTTAAGGTTCAGAATTAAAATTTTGAAGCACTCATGCACAAATCCACATACATATAAATAAAGGTAGAAAATGAATATTGACCGGATCGACTTGAATTGCTTTACTATTGTGAGGCGTTGTACCACAAACTTGAATGAGGGAAATACCATCCCCATTGTGTGTCTCATCATGAATGCCTTTCTCAGTAATGTACTTTTTGTAGCCAGCACTTAATCCACCCTAGAGGATCAAGGACAAATATATTAAAGAAATAAATCAAAACACTGCTTTACCCTACTATGGATCACATGTCCCTTGGAATTCACTAGATAGGGCATCTCTTTCAATCAAACAATAGGAAAGTTGAATGTGAAAACAAACAACAGTTTAAGACTTAAAATAGAGTTAAGGCTTCAGTACAAACCTTTAAAATGGTCATGTTAGGGAATAATCCAATAAACTGAGGTGGTTCTTTTCCTTCCAGAATACGTCCCTGCAACATGAAGGAAACAATCTCAAATGTTGCACTATATTTTTAGAAATTTTATCTACCATGTGTGAGCAATGTACAAGATAATATATGTGAGGGAAAGCCACAAAACAAGCTTATTTTCAAGGAAGCTAACATCAAGCAAGAAACTATGAAATTTGCATGATATCCAATAATGCCAACCTATACAGGTCTCCCTTTCAGAGAGTTAGCCATTGTATTTGTTAGACGAGTAGCAACTGCTTGATCCTCCTGAGTAAAAGGAAAGAAAGTACACATCAAGACGTCAGAGAATGAGAATCATATAAAAAAGAAAGTAAAGCCAAAAATAAACAACGAACATCTTCCATGACAGAATGGTTACAGAATAGCGATGAAGGTTGTACTCATAATGGCCCCTGCCATTGTAAGTCTTTGATCATGGTGCATTGCATAATATTAGAGTTAGGCATGGTGTACTTCTAAATGAAAAATATTAGAAAATCCTAAACACCGTACCTGGGTTCTCTGCTTCCCTAGACAGAAGCAAAGAAAATAATCTTCTTTTCTATCTCTAGAGTGGTAAGTATAAAGTATGATATAGCAATCTCCACTGTAGAATTTACCAACATCCTCTTTAGGAATTGGGGCTTGAGAAATGTTCTTGACCCACCCGACCTACAACCAGATGCAAGTGTCTGCATTCAAGTTGATGATACAATATAAACATGACCTTTTCCATTCATTAGAAAGGGCTTGCTCTCGTAAAATGAAAAAAATAATATGACAAACAAACATGTTAAGAATTAGGAGATTGAAAATTTGAAGAAACTGGAAAACTGTATTGAAATATATCCATTTTTAACTAAACAATGCTAAAGACTGTAACCAACAGACCTCAAGCTTCCCATGTCCCTCAACCAATGGTGGAATTTCTTCTTTCAGTGGAGTTCCCTTTAAAATTCCCTTCACATTGATTCCTTGTTGCTTCAGCAATGCTGAAAAGAATATTTAAAATTGAATAAGTGAAACCCCTTAAAATATTATCTCTAAGCTAGTAAGTGCACAAAGAACTGCTATACTCACCTGCAACTTTTCCTCTTCCATCCTCAGAGCCTGAAGTTCCATTGCCAAGTGACGAGGATTTGAAATTTGACCTAAAAGGCAGTGTCTCAAATCCCTGGATAACTCGAGTTATGTGTGTGTTCCTTGGTCATTTTTTATTAGAAATGAAATCCTAAAAATATTACTAAATTTTAGATATCCATCATAAAGTTCAGAGCTCAAATATCGACAATGGATCTAATCAATATTAAAATAAGGACATGCTTACCTTTGTAGCAAGACTCGCAAACTTTCTCTCTTCCAATTGTGTCACTCGACCAACCCACACATATAACTCAGCACCACAATCAAGTAATAACATTTGTTTGACTCCAGCGTACCCTTAGACAAGGGGCCCTCAACAATCTTTATGTCCCCTTCCACAATGCTATATCACATACAACAAAATATAAACTTAAGATAGATGTCTTGTTTAAATTACTGTTAGAGTTTCAAACTTCTACCAATTGCCTAATTTATTTAATGTATGTCTTCTTATCAGGTGTCAAAGAATATATTATCTTTGACTTACTTTCAAAAGGAAAGCTAACGATCATAACCCTGCATGCAAGCTCTAGAATTATTCTGTGCTCAGTGGCACACTATTAAAGAATAAGATTTTACCTATAAAGTTTTCCAGGAGTTGATTCCATTCTAGCATCGCCATCATTGCCATTCTTCTTTCCAATGGGAGCCAAATATTTGAACAAAGCCCAGAACTCTCCAGAGTTAGATTTTGCTACAAGCTTCCCATATTCTAGCATTATTACACAGACAGGAAAATGTCCAGACGAGGTTAAACAGATGTGAAATATGCAGTCTGCCTTCAAAAATAGGGTCTAGATAAACCTACAAGTCATATTAAGCAATTCAAACCCTACAAGTTTATTGAAAAAAGTTCTATCCTTATGCAACTCATCAATTACTACAATGTCACATTTCCCTTCATGGTATTTGTCTTTGATATATTGCACTACTTCCAAGGCCATTGCTCTTTCCTGGATGTTGGATGATGCCCTGTTGAATCGGTACACCTTGGACTCAGTATCAAGGACAAAAACATCATCATGGTTCAATGAAGTTCATGCAAAAGGTACCTTCATAAAATTAACAAAAACTCATTTTTTCCCTTCTCAACTACCAGCTATATAAAAATAAGAATTTTAAATGACATCCTTCAACCGGATGAGTCCAAGTCAATGAATTGCAAACTTAAGATATTCACCTATTTTACTCTTACAACACACCTACCTTTGCATACATAAAGGCGTGCCTCAAATTTTGTTTTCTCAGGTTTTTTAAATCCAGAAGTTGCACCCCCTTCCAAAGGAATCATACATGCCTTGAAATATGACAAAAATTTGTTAGTTTCATGGCCTTGAAATTCCCATTATTGCAATACACAGCCTCCAAGAGCTGCATTAAGCTCACTATCTTTATTACTGCTATCCCAACTTCATCCTAATACAAATACAAATCTTCTCATTGAAATGTTATATGAGTAAATAATGGATTGCAATCTATAATCTATACTAAAACAACTCGAAATCCAAAGTATGAATACCTGGCTAGTGTCCTTCCCAAGCCAAAAATGTATATCATAGTGATATGCCCCACTCTTTGTTGCAGTTTTTTGTTAAATTTAAATATCACAAACAAATTCAGGAAACAAAGCACCAAAACAATCCCAATGACATTTCACTTTTTCAATTGTGGAGCCACGATACATGAATCCCAATGACATTTCACTTTTTCAATTGTGGAGCTACAATACATGAATCAGTTCGGAATTGACATAATTTTTTTTCTTTGAGATTCAAATTCACCTAACAAGTTACAAAAAGAAGATTCATACACTACAACAAGAAAAAATGCTTAGCACACATTTGTTTGGGAAAATATTATACTCAACGCTTTCCTAAAATGTCTCATGAAAACTATAATAGAAACTTTGTAAACACTACCCTTTCTCAATAAATTTCAATTCCCAGTTTCTGCAGATGCAGGGCATTTAGCCATGTATGACTTATGTGTTGTGTTAAAATGCAAAGCGGTGTTTTTTCACATTCCTAAATTCTCATGACTATAATAGGTACTTTGGAAACTTACAGCCTTCTCAATCAATTTCAATTCCTTGCTTATGAAGATGTAGTGTATTTTGAGTGACTTGAAGGCTATGTACAACTTGTGCATTGCATAAAAAGGCAAAGTAGCATTTTTTTCACATTCCATTGACTTTTAGGAACAAGTTCTAAAAATATACCAAGGTAACAACATGGAAAAATTTCCATGTTACAAAACATTGTGGCCTATTGTAATCTATCAATATGTATCAAAAAGATGATGCTCAAAATTATGCATCTTTGATGGTCCATTATTTTCAATAACAATATATGAGCATTGGGATCTATAAGTAGAAGTTCAGCTCATATACAAAGAAGCCACTTTGTTACACTACCAGTCACATCTTACATTGTTTAGAATTTTTCAAACCAAATCAGGCATAAAATGAGAAAAATTAAAAAACAATAAGACAATGAACCAACATTAGGATCTCTACGAACAAGTGGCCTCTCCTCTCAAGAATGAAAGATTGAGCAAAAGCCAGAAGACTCAGAAAATTACTCCCTTTAATGCCATATTATAAACATGGGTAGTTTGATTTTAAATACAAGAGAAGTATTGAAATAAGTGTTAACATCTAAATATTACCTACATAACTATATATGAATCTCCATAGTAAAATTTACCATAATTAGATTTTGGTATAGGAACTTAGCAAAAATTTTCAATACGCCAAATATCTATGCCCCTGCAACTTTATATTAAGGATAAAACAAGTAAAGCATCCTCTATGATTTTATTACATAAGGAAAATCCTATTCATGCCAAGCTTTGAATCCCACAAATATCCAACCAAAGAAAAAAAGGCCTAAAAGCAGAGTCGAAAGTAAGTTTGATCCAATCTTTCAGATCAGACAAATCTTCTGAGAAATATGTATATTTTAAAAATCAAGCACATCATCTCTTAGGGTGGAATTCAGATGTATAAGGATACACTTTCTGACCAATGCCTTGAAATGTTGGATCAACATTTTTCATTGAGACAGCCATGGCGGTTCACCCAAGGAACTTAAACCTGGCTTTGATTCATAGACAACACAAAAAAGGTAATACTTTGTTATTTTGATTCCCTGCATCCATGACACAAGTAAAAATAACATTAGTCATCTTTTATCAGGTAGAACAAGTGAATGCACATTTTCACAAACCAGAAGACTCACTTGAAAACTCTTTTCAGGATAGTGTAATAGGCAACCAGACGAGAAATAACACTAACATTAGTTAAGGTGCAACACTGTAAATAGTTTTCATGCAAATATTTATGATTCATATTAAGCATGATTTCCTTCCATATACAATTTGTATTTCTCCTCGAGGAAATATGCATATTACATGCTAGCCCATACTCAGTTTCTAGTGTACCATTGTTCAGAAAAATAAATAATGCATCTCTGCTCCAACTTGATTGCAGTAATAGATTGAAATGCTTGATTTGAAAATTCTGGTGCACCTTTTATTTCAGAGTGTTGTTCAGGAAATTAGTAAGAAGATAAGAAGAAGGAAAAAGAAATCATCTTCCAGTCAACAAATTTTTGTTTACAATGAGCCAAGTAGAGTGTGGAAGTATTCCATTTCATGTCCTTAAACAAAAAGCAGAACTAGTCAGCCCTGTTTTTTGGATCCAAACAAACAGATTTTAGATCTAATCTAAATCCTCTATGATACAATGAACTCAAGCACACTCCCATGTCAAAAGAATCCACAATCACTTCATTCCTCTAAAAGTAGAATTAAAGACTGTAATGCCCTTGCCTACAACTTCTAAGCTCTACTAAATGACCTCAATAACAATTTCCATAAGCACAACCCAATAAAATACTATATTGATATTGTCTAGCATGCACTAATTTGTGTAATGGGTTAGCTAATAACCTGTTATGCTCTACACACTAGAGAGTGTTATTTAATCTTTGGAAAAAAATGACAACTGTCAAGATGAGAATTTCATTCTTCAGAAAAAATGTCCTCAGATATTTTGTTGTTGAAAACCTGGGCATTCATGTATAATAATCCCTTCCTTTCTTTAGAAATAACTTAGAGCTGAGAACATCTCACCTGATTGACGTTGTTGAGAGCTTACATCAACATAATCGAGAGCATATGCATTCAATAGTTTTTAGAAGATATTTCAACTTGGCTCTCTGATGAGGACTGTTTAGGGGAGTAACAAGGACGAATCCCTTTTACATAGGAAAAACATACAAAAATGTGGATAATCAATGACTGACATGATGTGGATGGCTTACATGGACATAAGCCTCAGAGTGTGGAACTATGTAACTTTCTATGAGTAGATATGATAGGATTTCAAAGGAAAAATAAAAGGAAACATGGGATTCTTAGAGCTTCCCAAGGTCATAAGATCATATTTCCATTATTCTCTGTATATCTCCCCATGGTGTTATGGCTATCCAATGCTATTTATGGACTATTATGTATCAAGTAACCGAGGTCCATATAAACCAAGGCCTAGTATTCGCCAATAGGCATCAATCCGATTGGTGCCATTATATCAACATTCGGCATGGTATGTGTCCTGGAAGAGAGTAGAAAAATGTGATCCATGTCCTTGTCTCCCATTTGATTCTTCATATTTCATGTAGAATTAGTACAGGCATTGCAGGTGTCCTTTGAGATCTTTGAGTCATTGGTGAAAAGGTTAAGTTGCCTATTCCAAAAGATAAATAGACCCCTAAAAACAGAGATCCTGGAAAAATGTATCTATAGTTGTGATTGTTTGATGTACAATTCCAATTATTATTTATAGGCAATGACCCCCTGTGCAAGAGGTATTTTAGTTTTTTTTTAGTGATGTCTCTGAGTTTGAGAGAAATTTTGAACTTTTTAGTACATCATCACTCCAACCAATTGATCACCTCCTGTATTTGACTTTAAGACTCGCCCATCAGAGCAACAAGAATTGGGTACAAAAGATCCAATGGAGTAGTGCCACAAACTAATATGACCAGCCCAATTCATTATTCTTTAAGAAAAATGGTAAAAATATATGAGCTTAAAGAGAGAAATTTAAAATAAACAACATTGTAATTGATGATACTATAATGATACGTATGATCATGACTTGTGAGTGGCTAGATAAGCCAATGTCCTGCTCTCATGTACCATGCAATTGACATTTCATGTAAACAGTAAACCTTTCCTCAATGTTCATATTGTTGTTTTCTTTGAGACATTCTGAATGTTACACAATCAATGTTACTTAGCAATAAAAAATCTCATTAAAGGATCATGCTTTATGCACAGTATGTTCTATGCCAATCTAGGTCATATGCCCTATGGCAAATCCTAAAGCATGCAATATACTAGATCAAAACATATTCAAAAGAACAAGACATAGGAATTCATAAATTGTGCATAAATGTAGATGGTCTTTGTCCATTGGAGGCATATTTTAGTCTTGAATATATATGAATGCTTGGAAAGGATTTTACACCTAGTTATTGGTTACAATAAACAACCCACAAGCTCATCAGATTATGCTCTGATGAGATTTCAACAATTATCTCACTTGTTGGCTGGGTTTTTAAAGATGGAATGATACAGGAAAATGACAACAGCTTAAAGTTATAAATAATGAATAGAAAAAGCATTGTTAGGTTGGTTTCCAATGATGTAGCATCGAATCGAAAACACCACTGGATTATGCATTGTGCTAGAAACAGGAGACATTCCGTGGAAAAAAAGATTATATTACCACTTATAACTGATTAATTATAACTCAGTTTTTCATATTGACTATTTAAGAAAGTTGTATGAACCAATTTCACTATTGTTGAAATGAACATATCCCTAATATTGGAACATAAACTAAACATCGATCTTCTAAAACCTTAGATCTTACAGTGGAAAATGAGGAAAAATGTGTTGACTTTTGTCCTCAGGGATGCACCATAAGCATACGCATCCAAAGCATCCTCACATTCTATAACCACCCTCAATGGTTCCAAAAAATTAAACAAATGATCTCAGGTAGGACAAAAATACAGAAGTAAATAGATGACTTGACAATGCCGAGTGTACATAAATATTTCCAAGGATTATCAAGATGAACCCCAATTCCGAAGGGTTGTGACCAACTCTGACTTAGTCATGGCCCTGAAGCATTTATAAAATCATGATGAGTTTTACTTCCATGATATTAAGGAGAAACTCTGGTAGTATAAATTCAATATGATGGTTTTGTACCAAGAGAGGCAGCCATAACACAAAAAATGAGATCCAATGAAGTCCAATTTGACACTCGCCATAAATCTCAAAATCAAATGAGAAAAAATGTTATGTAAGAAGGTATCTTTCCAAACTTCTGGTAATTTAACATGATGTTAAAGCAAGAATAAAAAAAACAATTTAGATTTTTATGATGAAGGTAACGAGTGCAGATCTATCTGCCTCCCACAATCCTATTGTGTTTTAGACTAGGCATAAATCATAGATCATGACCAGAAATGGAAATAACACCAATTTTGATAAAACAAGGTGTTTATGCTACAAGTTGCCCGAAAACACGGTAATCAAAGGAGGAACTTCCCAAAGCCTTAATGTTTTATATGACTCATCGAATCATACCTTCAATTCCAAGCAAGAAACTTTCCACAAATCATTTCATTGTCCAACATCTACAATTTGAAAAAACGCCCTCCTTATCCAGCAAGAAAACACGATGGAGAAAACCCAAGGACCAACACTGCTACGATTTGAAAAAACACCCTCGTTATCCAGAAAACACAGGATGGAGAAAACCCAAGAAAAAACGATGGAGAAAACCACAGAAAAACCCTATGCAGCATATGCAGGGTGCACACAGGCACCACGCAGGCTTATGGTGGAAACCCTATGCAGCATACGTGGGGTGCACGTAGGCACCACATAGGCTTATGGTGGAGTACTGGAGCGCTAGTGAAGGGTACGGGCAGGATTGTGGAATAAAATATCCCCCAACATATTGCATATTTATATAGTTAAAAAAAACCCTTTTAACCCTAATATACCACCAATATATTGCCTTGTAATTTTTTTATTTTTAACCCTCCCAATATGAACGGACGTGATATCATATTGGTCCCTAGGTGACGCCCCCATGTGGTTAGATTACATGTTGCAGGAAGATTTACTATTCAAGGATAGTAAATTATGTATTATGAAGTGTTTAATGAGGGAAAATTTGATTCAGGAAAAGCATAGTAGACAACTCCTAGGACATTCGAGACAAGATGAAATTTTTTTTTGCTGAGTAATTTTTATTTTTGGCCAAAGATGTAGCATGATGTGAGGAAATTTGTTGAAATATGCAAAATATATCCACATGCAAAAGGAAGAATTCAGAACACATGAATGTATCAACCCTTTCCTATTCTAGCTAGGCCTTGGGATTCCATAAGCATGGATTTTATCATAGGTTTTCTTAGAACTCAGAGAGTTCACGATTAAATATATGTTGTGGTAGATAGATTTTCCAAAATGGATCATTTTATTACATGTAAGAAGACAAATGATGCAACCAACATTGCTAGTCTATTCTTTTATGAAATTGTAAAGTTGCACGGGTTTCCTCTGAGTATTGTGTCTGACAGAGATACAAAGTTTGTTGGTCGTTTTTGGAGAAATATATGGAAGAAATTGGGGACTAATCTCAGTTTCAGTTCTTCCTATCACCCTCACACTGATGGATAGACTGAAGTAGTAAATAGGATCTTGGGAAACATACTGAGAAGTCTAGTGTATGAGCATCCAAAACAGTGGGACTTAGATCTTACTTAGACTAAGTTCGCATACAATGATTCACCAAACAGAAGTAAAGGTACGAGTCCTTTTCAAATTGTATATGGGATGCATCCAAGGGGTGTGTATGAACATAGAGATTTGGGAAAACAAGAAAAGAGAAGTGCAGAAGGTGAAGAACTTTCAGTTATAATGCATGAGCTACAGGAGAGTATCAGGAAGAGATTATAGGAAAGTGCAGGAAAGTATAAACATAGAGAATAATTGAAGAGAAGAGAAGTGAATTTTCAGGTTGGATATTTAGTGATGGCTTATCTTAAGAAGGAAAGTTCCCTAAAGGAAATTATTGTTGGGTGTTATAATGTCTAAGTTAATTCACCTGATCTTTAATTATCGACCGGGTTGGTAGGATTAGAGTTGACACAAAATATATGCAAAGGTAGAGGGGGTCGTGTAAATATTTTAACAAACAAAAGATCGAAAGATCTTTCAAAATGAAAAACTTAGTCAAACTCCTAAGAATGCAATTATTAAGGTAATTAAACTAAGATAAAATAATAAACTAAACAATTAATAATTTATTTAATAACTTTAAACTGAAAAAAAGATACAATTAAGAACTGAATATTCCAAATGGAAAACTAGGGTGCAAGGAAGACTTAACTTATAAGCAAGTAGAAAACTTATAAAAATAAGGAAATTAAACTAGCTAAAATAGAAAATAAGAAAAGAAACCTCTAGTTGATGAGGGGCCCTCTCAGCAATTAGGGGTGGTGCCTAGCTAACTTCTACTCAAACACAATATTCAACAGCATCACATACAACTCTTTATTCAGACGATGGAACATGAATACAAATGTACTCAAGAACAAATTGATAAATTCTTCACAACTCTATGACTTTTTAGATTTTGCTAATTGAGTTCTCACATAGAGGTTGATTTATATAATGGTTTACAGAGATGAGAAATTCAACCCTTTAGTGGTCGACTGCTCTCTAAATTTAGTCGATCTTAAAGGCACATAACAGATTAGAGGCCAATGCGCAAAAATATCCCTTCTTCAGTGCGGTTTTCGTCTTCCTCACTGGATAGTGAACACACAGGCTTCTTTTTTAGCGTCAATAGTCTTCATATGTGGCGCATGGGTCCTTCTTTAGTGCAACAGTGAACTGGTGGTGAATAGAGGAGAATACACAGTGAATCTTCTAGAGTGTAGGTTAAATGTATCAACCCAACGCATGGATTGTTGATGTGGTGGAAAGTGAAGGAAGCTGCAACTGGCAGATCATCTAGAACATGAGCTCCATCACCCAGACGCATGGACAATAATTCATTTACAAGTTGTTTCACGTTTTAATGCCTGAAATTATTTCTCAACAACGTGCAGTATGATAGGTGATCTGGATAGAGAGTTGAACGAAAAGTTGGGCCATGAGCTGGATATGCTGAGCGTTGATTTAGGGTGAACAAAGTGTCTATTTGCTGGTGAGCTTCTTGACTACCACCTATAGCAACAAGTTTCAACATCTGGCAGGACACCAACGCGTTTTGTGTGATGGGCTGGATGACAAGCTGGACGTCGAGCTGTACATGTTGTGTGCAAGGGAGGATGAATGAGTTTTGTTTATTAATTTGGCTCAAAAAGATTATAGAATCTGAAAAAAATTATACACATTAATTAATACATCAAATGCGCTTTAATAATGTCATTTTTAATTAATAAAACCATAAAAATGATAATAATAAAATGATTTTATATAAACCTTAAATTCATACATACCTGAGATGAATAGCGATATGCATGACATATAATACACAAAAGATAATAAAACATGTGTTTAAATGAGTAATTTAACTGCCAAAAATGATAATAATTCTAGGATCAACATTCCCCCAAACAGAAGAAATGCCAGGTCCCACTGAGCAAAAAGAAGGATAGCAGATCATACTATCATTGCAAATTTTGAAATGTGAGCCAACAACGGGCATATACATAAGTAAGTAAATTCATAAGGCTTTAAAATTAATTCAACTATGTCCAAAGTAAGACTTTGGGTAGGTTGAACATATGACATGAAAAGTATAAATCACATTTATAATCAAGAGAGTTAATCAATTAAATAGTTTATATGCATGATTGGGTATAAGGATAGGATTATCAAATAATAAAATGATAAGAAGAATTTCTAAGCATCCGTATGAAGGTAAAAATTATTTTCCAAACACAAAATTTGGTTTGCAAATTTTTAATTATAAATACTAAAATATTACAATGTTTTATTCAGATCTTCATTTGGTATTCCATTTGGACCTTTTTTTGGTTCTTCATATTGATTTTGCTGTAAAAATATGCTTCATACTATAATCAAATTCCACTGCTGATATTATCCTGAAAAACACTTATTATTTGTCAAAGATAAATAGATCATAAAAAGTGAAAACAATCTAATTTTTCCAAATCCATTTTCCATCTTCCCCCAAACCAAATATATGGAGTGTCCTCAAGCCATAGAAGAGAGAAGAATTGATTGTTCCAAAAAAATAAAAATTAAAGAGTTCTATCATGCTGTTGATTATTTTGTAAAGAAAATGTGAAAAACTAACTAACTAGTATTTGCGAATGATTCAGAGATGTATATTCATGAAAAATATAACAATGCTTAGAAAGACCGTGTAAATGATAAAAATTGAACCAAAAGAATACCACTGGACAAATTAGTCACCTATGCCTCATTTTAAAGATATCATGTCATCATAAAATATTTGAAGTGTATCTCATAGTGTGTGATATTTATAGCTATGGGTCCCATTTCTAGGATAATGACATCCTAGGTATATACGGAATTAGACGGCCGGGGAAAAGTCCAACTTACAACCATTCTCAAATGACATTATAAATAATTGGCCATGACATTTTTTTTTCAAGAATTTTCTTTATATTAATATTATTTTAAGAATTATGTGCATAGTGGTGTATTAACCAGATCTCTTTTACTAGATATTGACCCGCTACAAGCAGGCCTATTAAGTACCCCAATGGGTTTATCTTGGTACCATGAAAGCATAGCCCCACTGCTAGCGAGCCTATTTAGTACCCGTACGGTTTTACTTTCATTTATCGAGATTCTTGTTATAAAATTTTACTTAGCATGGATCCGCTGCTAGCAGGCCTGTTTAGTACCCCAGCGGGTTTTCCTAGTATAATGATATTAAATATATGGAAGTCGATTGGTACTGGAGAATGTTAAGTCCTGCTAAACACATAATTCAAGTTTTGTAAAATAAAATTATAAATAATCTTATAATTGCCTCACCATAAATTATGTCAAAAGAGAATAACTTAAAGTTGTTCTTTAACCAAACTGTCCTTCTTCTCTAAAAAGTAATGTTCCCCACAAAAAAAATTCCACTTACATTTGAGTTAGCACCAAAATACTTGAGAGACAAGTTTTGATAACAAGTATAGGATGAACTAGTAATCCAGGTGTGAGAGATAAGGTTGTGAAAAATATTATAATGAAAAGTGGGTCTTATCTAAGAACTATTTAAAAAATAAATCAGAAATATACGTGTTTGAATCAAAATACCAAAAACTAGATGAATCATAGAAGAGCTGGTTAAGAATGATATACTAAGGATTATAAATTTTAAATTTTCACTATAAGCTGTAAATTTCAAAAGTATCCCTAAGAAAGGTTAAGATACTTGATGCGTGTTTTAACATACTTCCCTTTTCCAAGTAATACTCCATGAGCTGCTTATAGAGATAGAATACTTGTAATCAAACTGCAAAACCACTTGTTAGATGATTCAATTTATTCATAAAGACATAAAAGAAAAAGCATCTTGTGTAAACAACCTTTTAGAAACGAATCTTATTTATTCAAAGAAACAATCCCATATTTACATATATACAAGTGATAATAACCCAAAATATTTTTTAGAGATCAGGAGGAGGAGGAACAACTTCCCCTTCAACTAATTCCATTTCATCTTGCTTCAAAACATTATGTATAAAATCTTGTTTAGATATTGGTTGATGATAAAGTCTAAGTATATGTCCATTTACTACAAAGGAAACTCCTGATCCATCGATTGTTTTAATTTTGACTGACCCATTGTCAAAAGATGTAACTACTTCGTATGTGCCCATCCAATGGGTAGTTAATTTCCCTTTAAAAATTTTAAACCGTGAGTTGAATAGTAGTGCCCAATCTCTAGTATTAAATTTCTTTTGTTTAATAAATTTATCATGCCATGTCTTTCGTTGATTCTATATTAACATGGTTCTTTGGAGTGCATCTTGTCTAATTTCATCCAACTCATTAATATGTAATATGTGTTCTTTCTATGCTTCATCCAAATTCATGCCTAATTGTGATGCCATACAAAAGGTTTTAACTTGAAATTCAATAGGTAAAAGTGCTTGTTTACCATACACTAACTCATAGGAGGTATGTTCGTTAGTGTTTCTCCATGTTATCCTATAGGCCCATAAAGTCTCAGGGAGTCTATCTTCCCAATCCTTATGATGTAAGTGAATGGTTTTGGTTAAAATGGATTCTAATACTTTATTAGTTGATTCTACCTAACCATTAGCCTGAGGTTGATAAGGTGAAGCCTTGCAGTGTCAAATACAATATTTTGTAGTAAGTTATTTCATTAATTTAGAAGTAAATTGAGTACCTTGGTCTGTGTCAATTTCTCTAGGTACACCAAACCGGGTGAATATTTCTTCATATATGAATTCTACCACTAATTTCTTTGTGGCTATAAATAAATCTTTGGCTACTACCCATTTGGTGACATATTCCGTACAAATTAGGATATATATCTTTTTATGAGACATGGGAGAAATTGGTCCTACAAAATAAAGAACCCATTTCTCAAAGGGTTCAATCATGACTTGGGGTTGTAGAGGCATTTGATCAGATGACATAGGTATACCCATTATTTGACAACTATCACATCCTTTGACATATTTGGCAGCCTCTTTAAAAATTCTTGGCCAATAATAACCAGAATGTAAGACTTTGTATGGTGTCCTCTTATCAGAAAAATGTCCTCCACATGTTCCATCATGGCATGCATGGAGGATGTCTGTCATTTCATCCTCCCACACGCATTGTCGAATAATAAGATTTGGACCAGTGTAGAAAAGATCGTTATCAACCCAGGAATAATTGGAACTCTCTAAACTATAATACGACGCTTCTCATGTGCGGACAAATGGTTTGGTATTTTCTTAGTTGCTAAATAATTGGAAATATTTGCAAACCAAGGGGTTTGAACAGATACAACAAATAAATGTTCATCAGGAAAAGTGTCTTCAACTGGTTTAGTATCATCTTCATGTTGCATATGGGAGAGGAAATCTGCTACTAGATTTTCTTTACCAGGTCGTTTAATGATGGTAATGTTAAATTCTTGCAATAAAAGAAACCCTGGGTCACTCTACCATTGGTAATTGGTTTATTCATGAGAAATATAATGGCAGAGTGATTGGTATGCACAAAAAATTCACAACTCGTAATATAATGATGAAACTTATTAATAGATTAAAATACTGCCAATAATTCTTTTTCAATAACAGTATAATTAAGTTCATCATGAGTCAAATTCTTACTAATAAAATAAATGGCATAAGGTACTTGTCCCTGTTTTTGGCTGAGGACTCCTCATATGTCCATATCAGAGGTATAGATAGATATGTGAAAAGGAAGGAAACAATCAGGGCCCCTAAGTATTGGTGCCACCGATAGTTTAGTTTTTAGGATTTCAAAAGAATTTTGACAAGATTCTGTTCGTTGGAATTTTGCGTCCTTTGTAAGCAACTTAAACATTGGTGCAACTAATTTAGTGAAATTTTCAATAAAATGGTGGTAATAGCCTACATGAACAAGAAAACTTCTTACCTATTTTTGAGTTTTAGGAGAGGGAAGGCCAACAATTGCTTTGATCTTCGCAGGGTATACCTTAATTCTTTGGGAGGAAACATGGTGTCCCAACACTATACCTTCTGTGAGTAACATTTTACATTTTTTGTGACTAAGGGATAAATCCGTTTCTTGACATTGGATCAATACCTTCTGGAGGTTATCAAGGGATTCTTGAAAAGTATTACTGTAGGCCATAAATTCATCCATCTAGACCTCCACACAGCCATATATAAGATCGGAAAAGATGCCTAAGACTACGCATTGGAAAGTAGTAGGTGCATTACATAAGACAAATGGAAAAAATTGATAAGCATATGTTCCCCAAGGGCATGTAAAGTGGTATTGTCTTGATCTTCAGGTGCTATTAAAATCTGGTTGTAACCACTATACCCATCAAGAAAAAAAAATATTGTTTACCTGAAAGAGTATCTAATACTTGATCAATAAAAGGTAAAGGAGAGTAGTATTTAAGTGTAGCTTTTTTTCTCTCTCTAAAATCAACACAAATGCGCCATTTCCCTATGAATTTCTTTGGGACTACTATTGAAGGAGATACCCATTTACTATCGGAGATAGGATAGATTAAACAAGAAGTGAGGAGTTTTTTTAATTCTTCTTTTACTATATCCTTTAGAGAAGGATTGATCCTCCTCTCTAGATGCCTTACAGGTGAAATGTTTGGATCCATGTAAATGTGGTGAATACAAGTGTCAGGGTGTATACCCTTCATATCGGTGTATTCACATGCAAATGCTCTGGCTTGTTTCTCAAGAACTTTAAGTAGTTGTGCTTGTTGGTTTTCACTTAATCCAATGTTTATATGTAGAAAATTTTCAGAACCAACCTTAGAAGGTGTGGTATATGATCCTGTATGTTCTTCAATTGTGAAGAAAAAAGGTGTTTCTGTAAACATTGAGAGAGCCATATTCTCTTGAAACTCATCTCCACAAATATGATTGAATTGAGCAAAAGACCGAGGAAAATATATACAGGTTTTCGAAGAAACAAATTGGTTTAATACATTCTCAGTGTTCTACTCTTGAAGTGCCAAGGAGAAATCACTAGGATGGGAGAGATCATCAAATTATTCATCCCCAAAATAACAATTTAAACACCATGAATTTTCAGTTATTGGTTATGCTGGGGGGTATAAAATAAGTCTTTATGTGTACAACCCATTGAAAATAGTCATCTCTCCATCCTTACATCCTATAAAAGCATTTGGAGTAGCTAACCATGGTATTCCAAAAATAATAGGATGCCCTTTAGAAGGATCCTTTGATTCTATGATCATAAAGTCGACAGGGTATTCCCATGAGGCTACTGATACAACAATATCATCCAAGACTCTAGTAGGTTTTACCGTAGTACATTCTGCTAGTTCTAGGATGGAGGGAGTAGGTCAGAGAAATTGTCCTAACTATAAAACTTCTAAAACTGCGGTGGTCATCATGTTAAGAGTGGATCCTAAATCAATTAATGTATTTTATATGGTGGTGTTGTTTATAATTACAGTCACTACTAGGGCTCCCATATTTTTATATTTTCCAATCTGGGACAGGCATGTCATACATTCAGACATCTCTCCTATAACATGAATTATAAGAGGGTCCTTTTGCTTCTTTCGTGGGCATTTAATACATAGCTCCTTTATTACCTTACTATATATTGGTATATATTTTATAGCTTGTAATAAAGGGATGTTAATACATATATTCTTTAATTCATTCAAAATGTTGTACTCCGGATGAACTACAAGTTTTTCTATTACTAGTCTTTTTGGAAATGGAGGAATTATTTGCTCCTAAATAGTTTCTTGTGGAGGATGGGTGTGTACTGGAACCTTTGGAATGTTCACATCCTCCAAAATAGCATCATTCATAGGTTCACTTGAATCTTCTTCTACTTTATTTGGTTCGTGAATGATGACTAATGACTTGGGTTTATCATTCACAACTCTTCTTGATCGTAATTGAATTTCATGTACACATATAGTCAAAATAAGGTACAATGGAAGATTTTGCAACTCAATGTTGTTAAGAGACTGAGTTGGTTTATTATTAGGGTTAGGTATCATTTGCGCTGGTAATAATGTCGGTTGAGTAGGATTTGTATTTTGGAAGTGATGAGGTTGTTGTGTGATGAAGGGAACTGAATGTACAAATCCAGGCGACATTTGCTGGAAACTTGTTTGATTCTGATTAGGTGCAGGGACAAGTTGTGGCTGAGGATATGGTTGTCCTCTCCATCCTGGTGACCAATATTGTTGTTGTGGAAACTAAGGAGGAGGGTACTAAGGTGGCCAATTCAGCCAACTTGAATTGTTCCATTGTTAAGGAGGTTGATACAGAGGATAATAGAGTGGAGGTTGTAGTGGAAAGTTTGGATATGTTGGTTGGTATCTAGGTTTCCAAGGAGGCCCCCTAGATGTTTCAGCTACATCCCCACTCTTATAGATGGCATGCAACCTGGGAAAGCATGGGCAGTTATCGATTGGATGCTCTTTTTTACAGATGTGACATACATAGATGTTGTTTAATGGACATTCCCTTTGGGGATGTTTAGTCCTACATCTTGGAAAAAAATACTCATTGTTGCTCATTCTTCATCTATCCTTTTTCTTGGCTTGTAAATCATCTAGTTGAGAACCCATTGCTCCTAATATATCAGTTTTAAAATTCTCCAATAGGTTTCCTAACTCTACTCTTGTAACTCCACCTGAAACAGGAACATTTCCTCTTACATTTCTACTAAAAGGCTCTCAATTTTTTTTTAGAACTTCCCCCGTACTCCTAGAATAAATTTTTCACATCTCATCGATTTGTGCAAAAGTATTATGAGAAATATCGCCAGCTTCCATGAGATTAAGACTTTCTAACAATTCCTCGGAGATACCCTTAAGGAAAAATGTACATACTACATCTTCTCAGAGGTCATTATATTTAGATTTATGTAATGTATAAGTGAACCTTTCGAAATAATCCTCTAGGATCTCATCTTCAAGTTTTTGTATCTTTAATATATCATGTCGAGAGTCCTTGGGTTTTCAATACTCCTGATAATTTCATAAGAAAGATTTTTCATATCATCCCAAGTCCTAATAGTGAATTGTCCTAATCCCATGAACGATCTCAAGGTGGAATATTTTAGTGTAGTGGGAAAGAGTTTTAGTTTGTGACCATCTTGTAGATAATTATATCTCCTACAAAGGATATCGAACTTGAACAGGAATTTGTCTAGGTCCTCATTACTTTTTCCATAAAACGTAGGTAAGGAGGAAGGAGGGATGTTTTTCATATTTACATCCTACATTGTATCTAAACTATGGAACCCGAACGTATCCTCAGTTTGATTTTCCCCTTCTCCTTCTTAATTTCTAACTTCATCATGCTATTCATTTTCTCCCCATCTCTCCATATAAGCTGGATTCTTAATGTAGATATACCTAGAAGGCTCCTTTTGAGGTGATAATGGGGTGTCCCAATGCTCTTTTTCGGGAGAGATCTTCCTCTGATCAACTATGTTTTTATTGAATCCTAGAGGGATAGTAGGTTCTACTATAGAAGTTTCAATTTTTGAAATGAAGGGATCTATTGAGTTTTTGAAGAGAGCTTTTACTTGGGCAGGATCAACAAAGTCAATGAAATTCGGATCTCCTACTAGTGAAAAAGTTGTATTAATTGGATTTCGAAACTAGTGGAGGGATGGGGATTTCTAATGGATGATTCTATTGAACTTCCTTAGGAATGAGGTGCTTAGCACCCCCCTGCCAAGGTTCCTTCTCCTTCTATGGCTTCCCCAATAATATCTCCTGAGAGAGTCTCCTTAGGTTTCATGGTAGAACTACTTCCTATAGGCATCTTTCGATACCTTTCTGGTGAGTTAGTAGTTGGGGAATTATGTCCCCTATGGTAGTTAGTAGGGATTTCAATTAGTTTTCCAATATTAACAAATCTACCCTGAGGATCTCTAATTATGCTCATGAAAAAAAATGTTTAAACTAAAGAAAACCTATGCTACTTATATTGTTGGATTTGGAGGCACCTATTATAACAGATGCGCAGGTTCTTACCTCTTGTCTTACTGCTCCCCCGCTACCAACCTATTTCTAAGCTTCATAAAGTGTTCTACTCTACCTTACAGAACAACTCGCCGACACCGGCGCCAAATGTGTTGGGTGTTATAATGTCTAAATTAATTCACCTGATATTTAATTATTGACAGGGGTTGGTAGGCTTAGAGTTGACACAAAATATATGCGAAGGTAGAGGGTGTCGTGTAAATATTTTAACAAACAAAAGATAGAAAGATCTTTCAGAATGAAAAACTGAGTGAAACTCCTAAGAATGCAATTATTAAGGTAATTAAACTGAGATAGAGTATTAAACTAAACAATAAATAATTTATTTTTAAACTTTAAACTGAAAAAGATACAATAAACAACTAAATATTCCAAATGGAAAACTAGGGTGCGAGGAAGTCTTAACTTATAAGCAAGTAGAAAACTTAATAAAGAAAAATTAATAAAATAAGCAAGTAGAAAACTTAATAAAAGAAATATCTTTAGGTTCTATCCTACAAGTTCTTTCAACAATATCTCAATATAAAAGAAACAACCTAAAAACATACTAAGGATAACACATATAACACTAAATTTACATAGAAATGGATGAATCAATGCAAAAGGAATAAATACAAAACAACAGTAAAACAAAATCAGAAACAATCTTAGGAAACAAGACTTAAAAATAAGTTAAACCATATTAAAGGTAAAAGAAGATAAGAAAATATTAAAAATTTAATACATAACCCTAAAACACTCTAATTTTAATTCCAATGTTAAATAAAACTATTATCTAACTATCTCAGTCGAAACATAATTCAAAGATTAACAAAACAGAACTAAAAACAACCTCAAAATGCATTAAAAACATTAAAAACGAAACTAAGGGTTGAATGGCAGACTGAATTGTGGGTCTGAAAGGGATGGCTGAATAATAGACTGAACACGCTATCTGAATGACAGTCGGCACAGTTAAAATAATAAAAACTAACCTAAATGAACTAATCTTCAGCTGAATTCATGCATATTTAAATCTAATGCACAAAGGAAATTAGTAAACTTACTTATTAAGCAAATCTAACAGGGAAATAGACGTAAACAAATTCATAAACATAAACATAAAAAAACCATTTCATGTTAATAAATAGACTGAAATTAAATTCCATAAACTGATAATTTATGACAGAAAGGAAATAAACAAAACTTACGTTAAAAGCAATCTATTCTTCCAAATAAACTGAACAATAAACTAGAAATGAAATGACTCAAAACAAAGCTGAAAGAAAACTATGTGTGCAATCTAGTTATTTAAGTATGGAAATAAAATGCATTACAGGAAAATGAACTGATAAAACAAACTGTAAATTAAAATAGCTAAAATAGAAAATAAGGAAATAAATAAACAAGAAAAGAAACCTCGGGTTGATGAGGGGCCCTCTCAGCAACCAGGGGTGGTGCCTGGATAACTTCTACTCAAACACAATCTTCAACAGCAACACATACAACTCTTTATTCAGATGATGGAACAGAAATACAAATGCACTCAAGAAGAAACTGACAAAATTCTTCCTAACTCTTTGACTTTCTAGCTCTTGCTAACTGAGCTCTCACATAGAGGTTGATTTATATAATGGTTTACAGAGATGAGAAAGTCAACCCTTTAGTGGTCAACTTCTCTCTAAATTTAGTTGATCTTAAAGGAACATAACAGGTTAGAGGCCAACGCGTAGGCACCTCCCTTCTTCAGCGTGGTTCTGTTCTTCTTCACTGGACATCAAACACACAGGATCCTTCTTCGGTGTGAATAGTCTTCAGATGTGGCGCACGGGTCCTTCTTCAATGCAGCAGTGAAATGGTGGTGAACAGAGGAGAATACACAGGAAATATTCTAGATCATAGGTTAAATGTATCAACCCAACGCATGTATTGTTGATGTGGTGGCAAGCGAAGAAATCTGTAATTGGCGGATCATCTAGAACATGAGCTCCATCACCTAGACGAGTGGACAACATGTCATTTACAAGGTGTTTCATGTTTTAATTCCTGAAATCACTTCTCAGCAGCACGCAGTCTGATAGGCGATCTGGAGGGAGAGCTGAATGGAAAGTTGGGCCGTGAGCTGGATACGATGAGCTTTAATATAGGGTGAACGAAGTGTCTATTTTCTGGCACGCTTTAGGACTACCGTCTACAACAACACATTTCAACATCTGAAAGGCTACCAACGAGTTTCGTGCAATAGGCTGGATGACAAGTTGGACGTCAAGCTGGACATGTTGTGCGCAAGGTAGGATGAATGTGTTTTGTTTATTAATTTGGCCCAGAAAGATTATAAAATATGCAAACAATTATATAAATTAATTAATACATCAAATGCACTTTAAGAATGTCATTTTTAATTAATAAAACCATAAAAATGATAATAATAATAAAATGATTTTATATCAACCTTAAATTCATACATACCTGAGCTGAATAGTAATCTGCGTGACATAAAATACACAAAAGATAATCAAACATGTGTTTAAATGAGTAATTTAACTATAAAAATGATAACAATTCTAGGATCAACATTTATAATAAATTAAAGATGAAAAAGATTGGGCCTTGTAAAGTTTTGAGGAAGTTTTATGCCAATGCTTATGAGATTGAACTTCCTTCTGACTTTCAAATTTCACCAATTTTTAATGTTTCATATTTGTATCCTTTTAAAGATGCAGGCATCGAGACAGATGGTTTGACTTCAAATGAAGATGATTCAGCTATAGAGTGGTCGAGACAAATTGAACTGAAAGAACAACCTCAGATTGAATTTGTCCTTGGCAAAAGAATTCTAATGAATACCAGGAAAAAAACATTCTTTCAATACTTGGTCAGAATGAAGAATCATCCTGCAGAGGATGCAACCTGGATGACAGAGAAAGAAATTTACAAATATAATGTGCAACCTAAAGACTTAATAAATAATTCTTTTGTTTCCTGGGAGTATGATGCAGGGGCATCCAGCTCCGCTTAATGAGTTGGACTTTGACGCATTTCTTCTAGATTGTTAGGGTTTGATGCCAAGTAGAGAGGGATTTTTATTTTGTAATAAGTGGCAATTTTTCCTTGTTTTCCTTGATCCCTGTGTGGAGCTTATCAAGGATTGATCTGTGTAGATAGTGTTGTTTCTATTAGGTTCTCTGATCCAACTTAGTCGGATTTGACAGGTTTATGGGTTATTATAAAGCATAAATGAATGCAATATATAGATAGGTAGGAGATGAATGAATAAGTGAGGTAGAGGAGTGTATAGATAAGTGAGATAAGAATGAATAAAGAAGAGTCCTTTGTGTATATTCTGAATTCTGATTAATGAAGAATAGAGAAATATGACTCTACGTATATGGTTGACGGACTCCATGTCTTTATAATCCTTATGAAAGTATAATTTCATTATGCAATCACTCCTTACAAACCTGCATATAAATTTTGTGATTTTGTATTCCCAGTTCTCGAATAGGAGGAGAAATTGATCCTTCCCATGATCAATTTGGCGAAATCGTGAAGACAAATCTTGGAGAAGATTAGATGGTGGGTAAAGATAGTGATGAAGATCAACGGCCACAATTCATTCCGCATCAAATGAAGAAGGTCTTATTGTGATCCACAATTGAAAGCAAATCGACAATCAATATCGAATCTAAGAGGATTGACGACGTGGAAAGATGAAGGGTGGAAATCAAACGAATACAAATTTTGGTTTAAAAAGTGTAAGTGTCGAGTTCTGATTCCCAAACCGAAAGTCAAAAATACCATTTCAAAACATTGAATATCTGATTCCGAAATTCAAAATTCAGAAAGGAGAAGTTCGGAAATAAAAAAAGGTGGAATTCATGGATACTGAAAGTTGAAGAGCCAAATTCTGAAACCCAAAATAAAAAATCAGGAAAGTGATACAAGGCAAAAACTCTTTCCTAAAACTTGAAATTCCGATCTACACATTCTATTGAAGTGTGGAAAGAAGTTTATACGGTGTGGGAAGATGTTTAACACAAATATTTTGGCTTTTTTGTTCAATACTTCGAGTTTCAGAGTTTGAATCTGATTGGTGCCATCAGGTTATTACCAAGCAGTAACTCATCGATAATGCATAAAAATTGGTGAAAGAGATAAGGAAAGAGGTGGCTTACTTTAAGGACCTTTTAAGGAGGATATTTTTAAATGGGATGCTTGTCCCATGGGATGACAATGGAGATATGAATTAAACAAATAGGTACAGGGAAATTCTAGTAAGAGTAAGAAATTATGACAGTGGACTATTGTGAGTAGAAAATTCCTTGTCAGAAAAGGACATCCTAGAATTTTTGAGCAAGAATTTCGAGTTGTTGTCAACTCTAAAATGGTGTGGAATGGTTTTCCCTTACCCCCACCCTAGTTTAATGAGAGTAGGAAGTAGTAGGAAGCATGGATGTGATTATTTATGAACGTGCATGCCTTATAGGAAATAGGCTGCTGGACAAAGACGGTAATACCTACTCTCTGAATAATACTTCGATGGTCAAGATTTGTGTGTGTGAGTGATTTCCTTTTGGTGTTAATATTGTGTGGACATAATCTTTTCTTACACCATAGTAGCATAAGTGTTCATGGATAATATATTTAAACTCATGAATAAATCTTATGTGACCCCACTAAAGAAAAATAGCGGAGGCCTTAAGAAATATCATGGGAAGTCTCGCTCAGACAAGTTTAACCAAGGGAAATTAGCTAAGAATTTGTCTGTTTGCAAGCATGAGAAAGTTTCCCCTATAAAATATAGCATTGAACCTTCATTAGAAAAGGTGACATGTTCATCAAAATTTAAGGTGAAGATAAACAATACTCCAGCAATGAAATTGGATGGTGTGTCACTATCTATAGAGTTGCATTTAGAAAAAGAAAAAAACATTGGATAAGTGAGTCTTATATTAATTAATTTGTGTTTCAAATTATGGTTTTCTTCCTTTTGTTGTTATATTTATATGTCCACTTATTAATGTTCATATTGTCCTTCCTTTGTTGTTATTATCATTTTGGCTTACGTTACAAGTATGATGTTGCAAAAGAAGTAGAATTTAGAACTATGCCAAATGATTTTGAGATTGCTACCCCATATACATCTATGAAGCATCTTACAACAGTTGGACAAGATAAGCGAGAACAAGCATGTCCTCTAGCTTTGTCACATTCCGTTTCAATTGAAAAAACTAAGAATTCTATTATGTTTATTTCTAGTCCTTCACCAATCCGAGTCAGTAGTTCAGATCATAGTTCACCACTCCAACTTCACTTAGATGGCGAGGAAACTAAGGATACAAAGGATTCCATTTCCCATATAGAATCAATAAGTCCCAGAGTTAATGTGTAGCATTGGGGACTTCCAAATACGATGGATTTGGAATCAAGTGAAGAAGGTAAAATAAGCTCAGCAAAAAAATCAGTTGGAGGGACACTTAGTAGGGATACATAAGCAATAATTGCCAGGAAATTTTTTGAAAGAATGCTAGATACGCTATCAAGGATGAAGGAAAGTATTGGCAGATCATTGCAACGTGCTATTGACTATGCAAAATATAGCCTTGCTGGTGAGGTAAGCTTGATATCTATTATTTTCCAGTATGGTAAACAAGCAACTCATTTTATTTTTGCTTACTGTGGTTTTTTAAATTTTGGAAAATTAATGATGAAATTTGTTAAGGATTAGAGTGCATAATGAATATCTTGCATGTGGATCATTTATGCATTCATAGCGACTTATGAGAATCCTATACATTGGGTATTTTTCCCTGCATTAACTTATTTTCCAATGTATTTTTAGTTAGAACTTGAAACCTATTACATATGGATGTGGATGCTATATCAAAATACAAAAATGGTTTCTTCAGCAAGATGCACAGTATCCCCTTCCATTCTCTACTACCCAATGGTCTCTTGTTGGCCATGGGATTTACCTATCCTCCCTAGAATTTATTGTCTTGGATTGAATGAGCACAACAAAATATAGAAAGGCTACAGGATTACACTCACATTCTAATATCTATAATGTGTTTTTTCTGAACCACTCTAAAATATTAGGATCAAGGTAAAACTATGCCACCTATTCTGCATGATGACTTGCATTGATTTAGAAGCCAACGCAGGATCCCTCTGGATAATAGATCTCATTTTTCTCTTGCTCAAATTATGTCCTTTTTGTTTGAAATATTTTTTCAAGATTTTGTTCTTTTTGTTTGTTTATGTGTGAGGACTTTTTGTTTTTATATTGTTAATTGGTTGGGTTAGAAGCTTAAGTTAGTTTAGTTTTTTAGCTTGATTATTGGGATGTTTTTGTTAAATTGGGGCTAGTAGCTTGCTAAGGGTCTGTTTTTATTTAGGTAATAATGAAAATGGTAGTGGGGATGTTCATCCATCCTCTGTATGTTGGTGTAGCTGATATAATTTGGAGACATACCCTCACATTTCCAAGTCTCTAGACTATTAGGATCGCAATAAACTCAGTCCCATCCCGAGTTTTCCCTAAATATTTTTACTAAGAGAAGCTAGGTGCATTCTACTACGCAACATTGAAGATATTGTAATGTTGTCCCATTTGACCATCCGATTTAATTGAACATAATATTTAATACAAAATGATTTTAAGAAATTGATAATAAATTTAATGTTGATTTAAAAAAAAAATCTTTCTCAAATCTTTTTTTCCCAAGAATTAAATCTTTATATTTGATATTTCAAGTGAAATCAAAATATACATCAATATCTCTGGAAAGGCCTTGTAGCATTTATTTTGGTCCTTGTACAAAAAATGAAGCTCGTAAAATCAGTTCATCTGTCCTATGTGCAACTATGCACATTCTCCTAGGCTCCTTTAAAACAACCTTTCTTCTCATAAAAATATAATTTCAGATCCACTTCTATTACAAAAAAAAAAAATCAAGAAGCTACTAAGATTTCACTGCCAGGATTCTACACTGGAAATAACTAATAAAGAGACAAATCTATACTAGAAATCTGAGCCCCCTATCAGAATTCTTGAATAGTTAGGCACCTCTCCTGCCTTGGCACAACCTCTTTAGATCTGATCAACTTTTTATTGAATTCTCTTTATATATTTATTATTGACAAAGGAATTCTCATCAAAATATTGTTTAATTTCCATCACCAGTTTCATTATTGGAGCTATAATAGAATATGCTCAAATATGCATCTCCTATGTTCCCAATTCATCTGAAGCTTGGAATCTCTATAGACTTGAAAATTTTTGGGTTCTTTTTCCTTTTCTACATTCATCAGAATTCAAAGGCCAAAAAATTCAGCTCTATTGTTTGTCCCTTGTTCTACAACATACTTCAAAAGAAAATAATGAGAAGAATTAATGCGTAGAATGGATCCTGTCATGCACATTCTTGGATTTCCTTGACAATATTTATTGTATAAACCCCAAGATTTTTCATGATCAATGCTATATTTGGTTTCTCTATAACTCTATGAGAATTTTCTTTTAAAGGATTTCAACTTTCTTTAAAGGAGGCTCAAATTTTATGGGCTGCATGGGCTGTATTTAGTTCCGTTCCTTAAAAAATCATACTATTTTTTGAAATCCACAATGCAAGAAAAAACCTTGAATTATTTTTCATATTTATTAGATATCCATTAGAAAAAAACAATCAACCAAATTTGATTGATCCCATTTGTTTGTTCCAGAAACAGTTGTAATAATTCATTCGAGACAGCCTTAGATAAAAGACAACAAACCAATACATGCTCCATTGTTTCCTCACTGCATTTACACAAGATGCACCTTCCAGGGGCCAGGACCATTCAAATTCCTTTTTTCCCATTCTCCGATGCAAGCCAAAGAACTAGCCTTGATTCTGGAGGACTTTCAAAATTCCTCACAATTTTACATCACTAAACTATTTCTTTTTACTGCAATTCCTCCACCCTTCATGAGTAACATAGTTTGGTTGTATACTCACATGTTTCTTTATTTTTAGACCATTTAATTATGTCCTCTACATTTTCTCCTTGAAACTTCAATGCTTCTAGTGATTTCCAATCTTGAGACGATGCATTATATCCATTAGGAATTTCCACCTATTTCTGAAATACTATTCCAAATTAATGAATATCATTAATAAGAGCTTCTGACATATCACATATTGAAAGAAGAAGAATTTAAAGCAATTTTTATTAGAAGGAATATGGCATGTGTGTGTGTAAGCACACCAACATAGGTCCATCTTAACTTCAGATCTTTTAACCAAAGAGAGATTTGCATTTTAGTTTTTGTATCCCTCTTGGTGCCTAATAGATCTGAAGTTAAGATGGATCTATGCCAGTTATGATATAACTATCTCATTTGAAACATTTAGTGTAATTTGTACTTTTTTTCTCAAAGGAAATCCTTGCAGGGAACCCAAGGGATGTTTTCCCACTTTTAAGGATGGAATACATAGTAATCCTGTAGGAATAGACTAGTGCTCCTCACCCAAGGGGATTCAAACTTGGCACCTGCTGGCATGGGACTAGCCAAATGCCCAATAACATACATTGGTGACCACTGAGAAATGGATGAGATAACCTCTTAGGATATGTGTACTTTGTATCTAATGGGTATTTATCTTATTATTTTATAGAAAATAGAAAGCACTCCATGGTATTCCTCTATCGGTGATTCTCGAGATGTAAAATTTTCTCGCTGTCTTGAATCAGAGAAGGCATAGTTTCACTGCAAGTTATGTTCCAAAATATTAAATCTATGATTTATGATACATTTGATAAATTCACATGGAGCTCATATTATATTTTTCTATTTTCATGGAGTGATTTATTTATTTCGATTACTTTGGAGAATACCCTTTCTAAAAGATTGGGTCCAATTTAATAATTTTTAATGCAGTAAATCTACAATTTGACCACCTTATAATAAACCCGATCCCCATTGACATCTTAGTGTCTCCTGTATGGGTGCGTGATTGGAAGGTGTGAAATTATGTTTCTGTTGAATTCAATCTAAATGCTAGAAATGATAATAATAAAAAATATATTACGTAATAGCCACTATGATGCTTTGGCCATTGTGTTACAATCATCAAAACCCCGTTTTAACAATATAATATCTTGATCCATTGAATCAATGTCCAAACCCAACAGGTACATGTAATTCTTATAATTGGTTTTCTTCCTTATATTAATGTTCATGTTACTAGTTCATATGTTGTCAGCTTTTAATTTTCTAATTCATGTGGTGGAAAATCCATGCAGTGGATGGATTATCCTATATTTTTAAAGAATATTCTAATAAAATATTGCATCCAAGTAAATAATCATCCTTGACCTTTACATAAATTATTTGGGAACCTGCCATTTTTTAACTAATTTATTTGGCTTCTTTCAGAGTATTAGTGAGCTGTGACTAATCACTTGAGATATTAGCAGTGCTCCATGAGGACATGTCCCCAAGGTTTGGTAACATATTTCTTGTTTTTCCTATATCCTCAGGATAGACGAACGGTGGGAGAAATGTTTTTGTGTTTATCTTTGGGTGAATCTCACAGAAAGAGAGGCATACATGTTTTTCCCTGCTGCGAGCCTTGTACCTTCATGGGAAAACATGGAGGGGACTTCTTGACATCCCTCTTGAAACTTTGAAACTCTTATATGTCTCTCATGAAACTCCAAAACTCCTTGATTGAGTCTTTTTTACTCTTATCTATTTTTAAGCAATCTTTTTTTACTATTTAGTATGTTAATGTATTTGACTTTAGTTTTTAATAATTTTGAATTTATTGCAATATATTTTTAAAAGTTAGATAGATATTAAATATATAGATTCAACAAATCTAGAGAAATCCAAAACACATTTATTTTCTATTACTTTGTGTGTTGTATAGTGACATGATCATAATCAAGCAAACTGAGTGTCTACCTGGGTGGCATAATATTCTTCATTTTAACTTCCAACTTGAGGTCAATTTTATGCATAATTATAAGTTTTAGAGTCTAATTTTAAATTTAAAAGCATACATATACATTATATTGATTACATCATAGGATTTGAAGTGGTTATAGTATATCTAAAGAAGGTCAGAGCCATATGATTTGAAGTGGCTAGCATATATCTAAATAAGGTCAGAGCCATTCAAACTACTTTCAGAGGTCTCTCAAGTTAGAAACAATGTTGGGATTATTAGTCTTTTCTTAGAATTACAAATGATGCAATATTGGTTTTGATACTACCCCTTTCCACAATTCTTAAAGGGTTCTTGCTCAATGGTAGAGAACCTTCTTTACAAGTAGGAAGTTGAAGATTTGATTCCTTCACGCCCTAATGATATTGCAATATCGATGTTTTAAATGAAATATATTTTATTATGACTTATTATGGCTATGAGGGGGGT
>LPNX011090525.1:27488-107652 GCA_001517045.1 Pseudotsuga menziesii | reverse complement strand
TCTTCCATAACTTCCCCTCAAAGTTAAAACTTTTATCATCGGTGCTATTAGGGGAGGTTTTGTAAAGACCACCTCCAAAGCAAAAACCACCCCCAAAAGTGACTTTTGGAGGTGAAAGACAACCGCCCGTAAAAGTAAATTTGTTGTACTGAATCATTGTAATAATTTTATTTGAGTCCCCACGTTTTTGAATAAATATGCAAAGAACCCCAAACATTTTAGCATAATAAAGACACATTGTAGTACAATATTTGGGGAATCATTTACTTCATATTTGGGGATGCCACATTAGTGTTATAAAATTGTACTTGAGTTTCAAGGAAACCTGCTAGAACTAAGAAAAACACAATCATGGCACAAGGCATATCTAATACCAATCAGAACATAGAAACTTACACTCAAAGTTAGACTATTGTGGTTGGTGTGGACCTTGTTCTAGTAAAAATATCGTTCACATCTTATCTAGGGAGGGTGTGGATGGTTTAATCCCCAATGGTTTCCATTCATGAATCCATTTTAAATATGGATCTATAGTGCATTGAGATACAACAAACGCCTCAAGGTACAAACATTTTTAATTGTATCTTTTCTTGGAAAGGTTTTCACCTCAAGGAATTTTATCACTCTTGGGGCATGGTAGATCCATATTTAAGGTGGATCTAGGGTGGTTTAGTTCACTTGCAATCACATGCATTTGTATATGATCATCATTGTGTATGTGAATGTGTCTAATATGAATTTGATAATTTGATATTATAATAAATAATTTTACACTATGTAAATAATATGATATAATAATATAAAAAATTTTTGTTGATAATCTCTTTAGTGTTCATAAATTTGTCTTTTGTGTTTGTCTTGATATCAACTTGTCATTTGTTATTGCATTCATTATTATATGCACTTCACTGTTAATTTTTTTTCCTATATTGTGCATCGGTCATTTCTTCTAACTTCTTGCTTTGTTTCCTAACATGTTTCTATGTTTTTGTTCTTACATCCTCAACATGTACTTCATCCATTTGATCCTTGCATGCTCACTTTGATTAATAAACCATGGTTATAACTAAAATCCGACATCAAAGAGAAGAAACATTGAAATTAACGTAACAAAAACTAAAACCAATCCACACCCAATGAAATGCGATAAATAAAACCTTATATCAAATAAAGGAATCATTGAGTCAATGCAACAAACATTTTCAATATGCTTGATGAATATGTTTAATCGACAAATGCAATGTATTTATTGTAAATACAAGAATCATTGAAATCAATGCAGCAAACATTTGAAATAGTTAATCTGACGTATTAAATAATTATTCAAATAAGGCTCTGAAGAACTTAAACCATTAATTATTACTTAAACTTTGTTGGATTAAAAAAATAGCATAAAAAGTTTAAGTTTATACATAATTTTTAATTATACTATGTTTGATTAAATAAAATAGTTTAAAATTTTTAATTTCATACTATGTATTGACAAACTTAATTATGCATAATTATTTTTTAATTTATACTATGTACTAACTAACCCTAATTATGCAAAAGTGTTTAATTATTAAATATACTATGTTGGATTAAACAAAATAATATAATAATAAAAATTTTACATTGTAAATTTGCTAACCATATTTACACTTTTAAAAATAAACCTCAAAATGGTGGATAAAATTAGAGAATTTGCTTATTAACAAAGTTTATAGTACTTTAGTATTATTTATAATTTTTAAGTTTAATTTTATGCATACTATGTATTTACTAACTCTTTCTACAAGAACTATTGACATTTTTATGAAGCCTTGCTCTGTGATACCATTTGTTTCAATAGAGAATCACCCCCAACACATAATAAAATTAATACAATGGAAACTTCATATAAAACTACCTCACCAATTTCCATTGTAAAACTAGCTAACCAGTTGCACTTATGAATACTATGAATTTACTATCCATTTCATCCACTTGAAATCCTAAATATTATTTATGCATGATGTTCATCCAAATTTATTAATAAAAAATTAATTATATTGTTTATCTACCTCTTAGTGCAACGATGAATTCTATCTTGTTCCATTCAGACTCTATGGAGAAATCTTAACATTTACTCATTGTAATGATAAGGAAAATTTAGTATGTTTGTTATAATGATGATGATGATTGATTGATAATTTTTTCACTCCACATCTAGATATAAATTACATAACCATTATAAGTGTTGGAATTACATGGACGAAATCCATACTTTACCATGGAAAGGCAAGTAGGGACTCTTAAAATCTCCTTGCGATGAATGTATTAGTATGGCATAGTTTTCTAGGTGTTTAATTCTAAGTTTTTTTACTAAATTCATCATCGTACCAATCATCAATTTGGAGGCCTATTTGGCCTCATATAGACATTGTTTAGGAATAATCCTATTGGGGGCATCAAACTTATTATTATATGACCCTCTTGTAAGTAATTGTTAGGGATTAAGACATTTCATAAAGCATTAATCCATTTTCTCTTGCATTTTTTCAAGGATTCATATTGAGGTTGTACCTTAAATTAAGCTTTGGATTTTGTTGCAGGCAGCTGGAACATTTAACAAAGACACCAAGATAATAGGAAGCTTCCACCTCCTACAAACACAAGGCATCTACAAAATTACTATTCTATGGAAGTTCTTGCTATGGTGGGCCATTTTCATATTAAGTTTCTCCAACATTCCTATAAAATATTGGGACTTGGGATTCCTCCAAATGTTTAGTTCAACAATGTTCTCAAATGTTGTTCTAATCCCTATTCATCTAGTGAGGAGAAAAGGAAGGAATTCCAAAATATGATCATTATCTTCCCATCTCTCTTTAATTTTCTCAAACCCCGTTCCCACATTAGTTATTATCTTACTATGAAAGGTGCATCTATAGTTGGATAAAAACCCCAATTCCCTTCAACATATATTTATACAAATTGCATGCAAAATTAAAATATCCAGTTCCCTTAAAATATTTTTTTTAACAAAATAACATGAAAGCAAATATACAAGGTTCAAATAATCGTACAAGGAACATGATTATTACATTAAAAAATTCTTATATAAAATTGGAGTGACATAGTCATTTATCAGAAAACCAACATGTAACTATTGCATGTCTTGAATTAAGGAAATTTGCACATGAAAATACATAGAGAACTATATGTTTTATTCACTACCTGGTTATAATATGTATATCTTCATATGCAAATACAAATTGACCTATAGATGTTGTTTTTCATTATCCTTTCTCGTGGGATATTTTATATAATTGTTTACACAATAAAAGGTTGGTTTCTCTATATTCTACTTAGTTTATCCCTAAAATTCTGTTAATATTCCACTAGAACAGTTCGTCACAACTAATCTTACAACTTAGTTCTTAGGCCATTAGCTTATTTTATTGAATACCAAATGATTGCAATTGAAACAAGAATAACTAAAGAAAATAACTACATAATCCACATAATAACTGTTAGAATAATCAACCCATAGTATTTACCCACTTAGACATTATTTCATTTATTTTGTCTTATTTGCCTAGTCCATGAGTCCCACCATGTGCAAGTTGTCAATTGCCTATCCATAGAGGTCAAACTTGCCATTATTGACTCATGGAGCACTTTGGAAAGTCCTGGGAATCAAATCTGCTTTATTCCTGGCCTCCTAGGTGCCCTTCTGCTTTTTCTACTTTGTTGACTGCTTTTCCAGTTTTTAAAGCACATAAGGAAAGCTAGACTAGGTGAGGTGAACCTGTTTTATTCCCCTTTCATCCTCCACTCTTTCCTCCATGAAAAAGCATGTATGAGCTGCCATTTTACCACTCTTTATCTTTCCCATGCACCCTTGCTAATTCGTGGGGTCCTTGATAGATTTGGGATCAGCTTTTTACACCTATGGGGGATTTTCCTATTTTGGGTAAGCCTGCTTTATGCTAGATTTGGATGCTTCCTAATGCATTCGATTTGCTCATGTATTCTATATATTCAGCAGCCTATTTTATTACAGGGTTGGCTATTGTACACTCAGTTAATATAATTTTGTGTTACAGCTCCATATTCAGTCTCCATTGTTGATAATTTGCATGATCAATTGTTAATTGCTGTGAGTGAAATTAATCTACTGCAGGCCTGAATTTCTACAATAACACAAGATATATCTTGGTAAAATTGATGATCTGAAAACCCAACAAAAAATGAGGACTACGCCTTACTATTTATACCAAATTGAAAATACAAAGGAGATGGTACTATCTATGGAGTGGGTCTATGAATTTGTGGCCAACATTGCTACTACATGATCTCATATATATTGTGCTATTATCTAAAATCCACTCCTAAGTTGTTTCTCAATTATGAAACAATATAATACAACAAAAGAATGGTGCCCCCTTATTCTCCTAACGACCTAATATTTAATATAAACTTATTGTTTTATTGGTTCATTTTAGTGTTTTTGGGTGCCCAAACTCTTGGTTAAGGTTAGGGTTTCGATCCTTCCATAAATTTCTTGACGGTACACATGTGATTAGATCCATATGTGTGGAAATTAGAGATCACATGGAATGCACTCTGTATCATGGTGGTCAAATGGATATGTCAACTTATAGGAGGCACACGTTTTACATACATACTCCATTTAGGGCGATATTTGGATCACTGAAAAGGTATCAAAGTGTAGAATCATGTGGAGTGGCATGAAATGAGTGTTGAAATAATGACCCCAAAAAAATCATTTAGACCCTCAAATAGGCCCTGAAATGTTTTCATACCCTGAATTTTCAAAATGAGACCAACCCTTAAAATGAGTCCTACAAGCCAATTAGCCAAATCCTTTGACCCCCACAATACTCAAGTAGGCAAAAAATTATATATTGATCCATGTTGGATCAAAACTCCCAATTTTTTGAGGAGTCCCCATGTTTTTGAATAAATATGCAAAGAAACCTAAACATTTTAGCATAACAAAGACACATTGTAGTACAATATTTGGGGAATATTTTACTTCATCTTTGGGGATGCCAAATTAGCGTTATAAAATCATACTTGAGTTTCAAGGAAACCTGCTAGAACTAAGAAAAACACAATCATGACACAAGGCATATCTAATACCAATCAGAACATAACAACTTCCACTCAAATTTAGACTATTGTGGTTGTTGTGGACCTTGTTCTAGTAAACATATCTTTCACATATTATCTAGGGAGGGTGTGTGTTAGAATAATCAACCCATAGTTAGCTACCTTAGACATTAATTAATCCAATTTTTGTCTTATTTTCCTAGTTTCCATATTCCACCTTATGCAAGTTGTCCTCCACACATCCAAAGTGGTCAAACTTGCTAAATTTGAGTCATGGAGCACTTGGGAAACCACTTGGAATCAAATTTGCTTTATTCCTAGCCTCCCTAGCACATGTCTGCTTTTTTCTGCTTTATTGCCTGCTTTTTTTGAGTTTTAAGGCAACTGGGAAAGTTTGACTAGGTGAAGTTAACTTTTTTTTTTGTCCTCATCATCCTCCACCCTTTTATCCTAACAAAATCATGTATGAGTTGTCCTTCCATCACCTATTAGATTTCCTAATTGATTTTTCCAATTCATGAGCTCCTAGACATTTTTGGAAACTGCTTTATGCACCTATGGGGGATTTGCTTAGATTTAGTAAGCCTGCTTTTGACCAAATTCGAATGGCATCCTTATCCATTTGAATATCTCATGTAATTATTTATTGTGGCAGCCTATGACTTCACAATTTTGGCTATTGTACACTTATTCAATACAGATTAGTGTTCTGCTCCATATTTAGTCTCCTTTGTGATTAATTTGCATGCGTAATTGGCAATTTTTGTGAGTGTATTTGTTCTAAAACCTAGGTTCAATTTCCACATGGTATCAGATCCTTTGTAGATCAATTTCTCTCCTTCTAATTTGTTATTTCAGGTTCGACATCATTGACTAGGAGCATTCTGCTGGCTGAAGGGACAATTTCTGAGCTATGGATCAATCTTAGAAGATCATCTTGACTCCATTTAAATTATTTGAATGGAAAGAAGAGATGGAGATAGTATTGAGAGAGAAAGGCCTCTATAGAGTGACTATGGCAACAGAAGCAGAGCCCAGTGCAATTGCAGAGAAGATTAAATGGCACAAGAGGAGGGATGAGGCCTATGGTCTCCTGTGTTTGAGCATATCCAGAGACCTCCTTTTCCATCTTGATGGATTGACATAACCAAATGAAGTATGGGAGAAGCTTGTTGAGATTTTTGGTAAGACAGATGAGATGAGGGGACATCAAATTGAAAATGAATTGATCTCCCGGAGTCCAAATAGCTTTGAATCCCAGCAACTCTATTTTTTCAAGTTCAAAGCACTTGTTTTGCAGCTAAAAAAATGTGGGATCGAAAAGAAGGATGAGAAAATAGTTTTGGCCATAATATTGAAGCTTGGCCCTAACTAGTCAATGTTTGTTTTGACCTTATATGCCACAAAGTTGATAGCTCGAGCCTGGAAAATGCCTAGCCTTGCAGATTTCATGGAATCTCTCACACAAGAACAAGATAAATTGGTGATGATGGGAACCATAAAACCTTCCAAATACCAAGCTCTGGTTGCTGGAGATTCGAGGGTGGATTCAAAAAGCAAGAAAAAAGCTAAAAATCCACCTGAGCAAAAGAGAGACAAGAACAAGTCTCCAGAGGAGCCTCAAGGTTCCAAGAAGAACCCCCAAAAGAAGAAGAACAAAGGATAAATGAGTAAGTGCACATATTGTAGTAAGGAAAATCATTCTAAAATCTCCTGCATGAAGAAGAAAATAGACATGCTGACCCAACTTCTGGAGAAGAATGGCATCTCCCTTCCAGACAACTCAAAGAAGAGGGAAGGAGGATCAAATTCAGAAGACAGAGAGAGAGTTCATGCATTGGTTGCTGGCACATCAAGCTCACCTAGTTTTATCATTGATTCTGGAGCTTCAAGACATATGGTTTCGACCAAGGAGGCATTCGCCTCACTTGACATGTCGAAAGGTCCACCAATTGTACTGGGAGATGACTCTCTCATTGAAAGTTTGGGAAAAGGGAGGATTGATCTTGACCATGGTAAGTTCAGCAATGTATTGTATGTTCTAGGTCTTGCCTCTAACCTCTTATCAGTGTATCAGATGACCCACACAGGGTCTCCAAAGAAGGTCATATTATCCCCTAATGAAGTTGAGATCACAGAGATCTCAAGTGGTAAAGTCATTGCAAAAGGAGTTGAAAATTACACTTCGAAGGTATACATGTTCTCACACTTCCTACCCTACTCAAACCCCTCTGCTCTTCTGATTCATGCTAATGAGGCAAGCAAGCTTTGGCATGAAAGATTTTGCCACCTAAATTACAAGTATATTTCTTATCTTAGTGAAAAAAAAATGGTCATATGGTTACCAAAGATTAAGTTTTCCAAAGGAGTCTGTGAAGGTTGCATCCTAGGAAAACACCCAGAGCATAAATTTGAGAACGCTAGTCATGAGAGAACCTCTGCACCTCTTGAGTTGATCCACAGTGATGTTGCTGGCCCATTTCCTCATATTTCAATGAGTCAGGACAAATATGCATTGGCATTCATAGATGACTTTTCCAGGTATTGCTAGGTTTACTTCCTGAAACACAAGTTTGAAGTTTTTGACCTCTTCAAAGTCTTTAAGGCTTTGGTTGAAAACCAGTCTGGGAGGAAACTCAAGGTCCTCAGATCTGACAATGGTGGTGAGTATGTCAAGTTTGATTTCATTCAATATTGTGCAGATGTAAGTACTTAGATGCAGCTCTCTATCCCTTACACACCACAGCAGAATGGTGTTGCTGAGAGGAAGAATAGATCATTGAAAGAGATGGCAACATGCATGATGGAGGCTAAGACTTTGCCACCAAAGTTTTGGGCCGAAGCTATAAACTGTGCAGCCTATATCCAAGATAGGGTTCCTCATAAAAAACTTGATGGTATGACTCCTTTCAAAGCATGGAGTGGGCACAAGCCAGATGTGACCCATTTCAGTATTTTTTGCTCAAGGGCTTGGGCTAGAATTCCAACAGAAAAGAGGAAGGATTTGCAGCCCCAAAGCCAAGAGTGTCTATTTGTTGGGTACTTTGAAGATTCAAAATGGTACAACCTGATCAATTTGAGCACAAACAAATCCTTCATTGAAAGGTGTGTTCAGTTTCAAGAAGAGCCCCTAGCATTAGTGGAAGTTGGAGAATCCTCTTCACCACCAGAACCTTTGAATGTAAGTGAAGAGATAGTTGAACATGCTGATTCTGATATTTCTGATAATGATGATTTAATTTCAGATCCTAACATTCCTACAAGACCAAAATGGGCATAAAAGACCATTCATGCAGCTGGAGAACTAGCTAGAAATCCTAATGATCCTAGGAGGACTAGATCTCAGTTTGAGAGTGCTCTGTGCATGAAAGATCCTATGTTTGTAGAGAAATGCTATCTGATGGTTGAATCATACCCACAGACATATGAATATGCAGCAAATGATCCGATATGGAAAACAGCCATGAAAGAAGAGTTCATCTCACTCCAGAAGAACAACACTTGGGAGCTGGTTGATCTTCCCCCAGGGAGGAAGCTAGTTCTGTGTAAGTGGGTGTACAAAACCAAATTTTCTGCTGATGGTTCACCTCTGAAATACAAGGCCATATTGGTATCCAAGGGATACTCATAGGTACATGGAATAGGCTACAATGAGACCTTTGCACCAGTGGCAAAGATGGACTCCATCAGGCTAGCCTTAGCCATTGCAGCTTCGAAGCAGTGGGAGGTACATCACATGGATGTGAAGTGTGATTTCCTGAATGGAGATATCACTAAATATATTTGCATGCAGCAGCCTCAAGGATTTGCTACTAACCCATCTCTTGTGTGCAGGCTAAAGAAGTCATTGTATGGGCTTAAGCAAGCCCCTAGGGCTTAGTATGCCAAGACTGATAGCTTTCTGCTATCACTGAATTTTGTTCGATACAAGTCAGATCCAAATGTCTATTTGAAGCTGATTCATGGTTCATTAATGATCATTATTTTGTAGGTTTATGACCTTCTCATTATAGGAAGCTCAAAGGATGAGATTGCCTCCTTGAAGGATGCAATGAACCATGCCTTCTCAATGACTGATTTGGGCTTATTGAGCCAATTCTTGGGGCTCGAGATTGCTCAAACCAAAGAAGGAATCAAACTAAACCAGTCCAAGTATGCCTTGGATTTTCTAAACAAATTCAATATGAATGATTGCAAGTCAAGCAAGACTCCTTTCCTTTCAGGAGTTAAGCTTGAAGAAGTTGATTCCTCACCTATGGTAAACAATACACTGTATAGGCAATTGATTGGATGTTTGTTGTATCTCACACATACTCAACCTGATATTTATTATGCAGTAAGTGTGGCTTCAAGATACATGGATCAGCCTCATGAGATACATTGGAGAGAAGCCAAAAGGATCCTTAACTTTGTTCAGGGAACAAGGACTCATGGGATCTTCTAGAAAGCTAAATCTGATCTTGAATTGATTAGGTTTACTGACAGTGATTGGGCAGGTGACAACACAGATCAAAATTCAACATCAGGATATGTGTTCATGCTTGCTGAAGGGCCAATCAACTGGTCAAGCAAGAAACAGAGTGCCATTGCACTCTCATCTACAGAAGTAGAGTACATAGGAGTTGTAAATGTTGCAACTCAATGTTTATGGTTGCAGGGGTTACTTAGTGAGTGTGGATTTGAATCAGAATACTCAACTACTATCTACTATGATAATCAGAATACCATTCTAATATACAATGATCCAGTTCAGAAGCAGAGAACCAAACACATTGAGATCCATATGCACTACATCAGACATCTTGTGCATGATGGCACCATTCACCTACTCTTTTGTTCATCTTCAGAACAAGTAGCATATATATTCACCAAAGTTTTTTGTGAGAAGAAATTCATCAATCTCAAATCACTTCTGGGGATTTCTGACCATGCTATGAAGCATGAGTGATGACAAGATTTCCAAATTTTGTTTTACTGTCCATGTTTAAGGGAGGATTTTTCCCACTGGGTTTTTGCCTCTTTCCTTGGTTAAATGGACATGCAATATGTAAAGGGTGACTAAGCCTTGTTGCTAGGCCCTATAATTTTCTGATATTTTACTCATAAGTCAAGCTTAAGGGGGGGTGTTAGAATAATCAACCCATAGTTAGCTTCCTTAGACATTAATTAATCCAATTTTTGTCTTATTTGCCTAGTTTCCATATTCCACCTTATGCAAGTTGTCCTCCACACATCCAAAGTGGTCAAACTTGCTAAATTTGAGTCATGGAGTGCTTGGGAAACTACTTGGAATCAAATCTACTTTATTCCTGGCCTCCCTAGCTTATGTCTGCTTTTTTCTGCTTTATTGCCTGCTTTCTGAGTTTTAAGGCAATTGGGAAAGTTTGACTAGGTGAAGTTAACTTGTTTTTTGTCCTCATCATCCTCAATGCTTTTCTCCTAAGAAAAGCATGTATGATTTGTCCTTCCATCACCTATTATCTTACCTATTTGATTTTTCCAATTCGTGAGCTCCTAGACAGTTTTAGAAATTGCTTTATGCACCTATGGGGGATTTTCTTAGATTTAGTAAGCCTAATTTTGACCAAATTCAAATGGAATCCTTATGCATTTGAATCTATCATGTAATTATTTATTGTGGCAGCCTATGACTTCACAGGGTTGGCTATTCTACACTTATTCAATACAGATTAGTGTTCTGCTCCATATTCGGTCTCCTTTGTGAGTAATTTGCATGTGTAATTTGAAATTTTTGTGAGTGTAATTGTTCTAACACATGGTTTCAGTTTCCACAGTGTGGATGGTTTAATCCCCAATGGTTTTCATTCATAAATCCATTTTAAATCTGGATCTATAGTGCATTGAGAGATAACAAAATCCTCAAGGTACAAACATTTTTAATTGTATACTTGGTTGGAAAGGTTTTCACCTCGAGGAATTTTATACTTCTTGGGGCATGGAAAATCCATATTTAAGGTGGATATAGCATGGTTTAGTTCACTTGCGATCACATGCATTTGTATATGATCACCATTATGTATGTGAATGTGTCTAAGATGAATTTGATAATTTGATATTATAATAAATAATTTTACTCTATGTAAATAATATGATATAATAATATAAACTTCTTTGTTGATAATATCTTTAGTGTTCATAAATTTGTCTTTTTTGTTTGTCTTGATATCCACTTGTCATTTGTTATTACATTCATTATTATATGCACTTCATTGTTAGGTTTTTCCTGTATTATTCATTGCTCATTTATTCTAATTTCTCTCTTTGTTTCCTAACGTGTTTCTATGTTTGTGTTCTTACATCCTCAACATGTGCATCATCCATTTGGTCCTTACATGCTCACTTTGATTAATAAACCATGGTTATAACTAAAATCCTACATCAAAGAGAAGAAACATTGAAATTAATGTAACAAAAACTAAAACCAATCCGCACCCAATAAAATGCGATAAAAATAAAACCTTATTTCAAATAAAGGAATCATTGAGTCAATGCAACAAACATTTTCAATATGCTATAGACAAATGCAATGTATTTATCCCAAATACAGGAATCATTGAAATCAATGCAACAAACATTCAAAATAATTAACCCAACGTAATAAATATTTATTCAAATAAGGTTCTCAAGAAATTAAACCATTAATTATTACCTAAACTTTGTTGTATTAAAAAAAATTAGCATAAAAAGTTTAAGTTTATACATAATTTTTAATTATACTATGTTGGATTAAATAAAATAGTTTAAAATTTTTAATTTCATACTATATATTGACAAACTTAATTATGCATAATTATTGTTTAATTTTATACTATGTACTAAGTAACCCTAATTATGCAAAAGTGTTTAATTATTAAATATACTATGTTGGATTAAACAAAATAATATAATAATAAAAAATTTACATGTAAATTTGCTAACCATATTTACACTTTTAAAAATAAACCTGAAAATGGTGGATACAATTAGAGTATATGCTTATTAACAAAGTGTATAGTAATTTAGTATTATTTATAATTTTTAAGTTTAATTTTATGCATACTACGTATTTACTAAGTCTATTTCTACAAGAACTATTGACATTTTTATGAACCCTTGATCTGTGATCCCATTTATTGCAATAGAGAATCACCCCCAACACATAATAAAATTAATACAATGGAAACTTCATATAAAACTACCTCACCAATTTCCCTTGTAAAACTAGCTAACAAGTTGCAGTTATGAATACTATGAATTTACTATCCATTTCACCCACTTGAAGTCGTAAATATTATTTATGCTGATGTTCATCCAAATTGATTAACAAAACATAATTATACTGTTTATCTACCTCTTGACGCAATGATGAATTATATCTTGTTCCATTCAGACTCTATCGATAAATCTTGCCATTTACCCATTGTAATGATAATGAAAATTTAGTATATTTGTTATAATGATGATGATGATTGACTGATAATTTTTTCACTCCGCATCTAGATATAAATTACATCACCATTATAAGCGTTGGAATTACATGGATGAAATCCAGACTTTAACATGGAAAGGAAAGTAGGGACTCTTAAAATCTCCTTGCGATGAATGTATTAGTATGGCATAGTTTTCTAGGTGTTTAATTCTAAGTTTTTTTACTATATTTATCATCATACCAATCATTTATTTGGAGGCCTATTTGGCCTCATATAGAGGTTGATTGGGAATACTCCTATTCGGGGCATCAAACTTATTATTATATGACCCTCTTGTAAGGAATTGTTAGGGATTAATACATTTCATAGAGCATTAATCCATTTTCTCTTACATTTTTTCAAGGATTCATATTGAGTTTGTACCTTAAATTAAACTTCAGCTCTTGTTGCAAGCAGCTGGAACATGTAACAGAGAAACCAAGATAATAGGAAGCTTCCACCTCCTACAAATACAAGGCATCTAAAAAATTACTATTCTAGGGAAGTTCCTTCTCTGGTGGGCCATTTTCATATTAAGTTTCTCCAACATTCCTATAAAATCTTGGGACTTGGGATTCCTCCAAATGTTTAGTTCAACAATGTGCTCAAATCTTGTTCGAACCCCTATTCATCTAGTGAGGAGAAGAGGAAGGAATTCCAAAATATGATCATTATCTTCCCATCTCTCTTTAATTTGCGCAAACCCCCTTCCCACATTAGTTATTATCTTACTATGAAAGGTGCATATATAGCTGGATACAAACCCCAATTCCCTTCAACATATATTTATACAAATTGCATGCAAAATTGAAATACCCAGTTCCCTTAAAATAATTGTTTTTAATAAGATAACATGGAAGAAAATATACAAGGTTCAAATAATCGTACAAGGAACATGATTATTACATTAAAAATTCTTATATAAAATTGGAGTGACATAGACATTTATCAGAAAACCCACATGTAACTATTACATGTCTTCAATTAAGGAAATGTTCACATGAAAATACATAGAGAACTATATGTTTTATTCACTACCTTGTTATAGTATTTATATCTTCATATGAAAATACATATTCAATTATAGAGGTTGTTTTTCACTAGCATTTCTCGTGGAATATTTTAAAAATGTTTACACAATAAAAGGTTGTTTTCTCTATATTTTACTTAGTTGATCCCTAAACTTTCGTCAATATTCCACTAGAACAATTCGTCACAACTAATCTTACAAATTAGTTCTTAGGTCATTAGCTTATTTTATTGAATACCAAATGATTGTAATTGAAACAAGAATAACTAAAGAAAATAACTACATAATCCACACAATAACACAAGATATACCTTGGGAAAATTGATGATCAGAAAACCCAACAAAAAATGGGGACTACGCCTTACTATTTATACCAAATTGAAAATACAAAAGAAATGGTACTCTCTATGGAGTGGGTCTATGAATTTGTGGCCAACATTGCTACTACATGATCTCATATATATTGTTCTCTTCTCTAACATCCACTCCTAAGTTGTTTCTCAATTATGGAACAATATAATACAACGAAAGAATGGTGCCTCCTTATTCTCCTAACGACCTAATATTTAACATAACATTATAGTTGTCTTGGTTAATTTTAGTGTTTTTGGATGCCCCAACTCTTGGTTAAGGTTAGGGTTTCGATCCTTCTATAACTTTCTTGACAGTACACATGCGATTAGATCCATATGTGTGAAAATTAGAGATGGCGTGGAATGCACTTTGTATCATGGTGGTCAAATGGATATGTCAACTTGTAGGAGGCACAAGTTTTACATACATACTCCATTTAAGGTGATATTTGGAGTAGGGATAATTTTAGGGGCGAATTTTAGCCTAGTGGGCTATTTTTCCATGTTTTTCTCCCAAAAAAGATTCACCATTTTGCATTTTTTGAAGCCCTATTTCACCCAATTTTGATGGCGTAAACTTTTTTCACCCTAAAAATCGCCAAATTATTATATAAACCATATAAAATCCTTGGAAATTAAAATATTTTTTGGAAAATATCGCCAATCATTTTATAGTTGGCACTTTAAGAATTGGTTATATTTGCTAACATTTATACACTATTAAATAAGTATGGTTCCTTAAAATCATCCCTAATTTGGATCACTAGAAAGGTATCGAGGTGTAGAATCATTTGGAGTGGCATGGCATGAGTGATGAAATAATGACCCCCAAAAAAATCATTTAAACCCTCAAACAGGCCTCGAAATGTTTCAAACCCCAAATTTTCAAAATGAGACCAACCCTTAAAATGAGTCGTATAAGCCAATCAACCAAATCCTTTGACCCCCACAATACCCAAGTAGGTGACAAATTATATATTGATCCATGTTGGATCAAAACGCCCAATTTTTAGAGTCTTTTGGTCCCCTAAATGTTTTATTTTATGAGGTGAGGAAATTATTCATCTAACTTGTCATTGGAGTATGATTTATCCTTTCCAATAATTCGACCTTTCAACCCCACCTAAAATTAATGTTTGAAAAAATATGAATATATTTGAACTTTAAAACTTTAATTGCAGATATAATGAGCAATGGAATCAATAGAACATTTATCCACAATAGAAGATGTAACCTGGGAAAACCCTCAAAATAGTCAGGATGAAAAACCCAACAATTCTACAAAGTATAATAGATAGATTGTAGAGAATGAATTTTACACAATAACAGATTGCCTGATAAGAGAGAACACTAAGTAATAGAGAATAGAGATCAACTATATGAACTTTCCATGTTCCCAACAATATAATAACAATCCATATTCACTTCCATGTAAACAATAGCAAATGGATGCATGAGAATTGTGCACTACTTGGACCAAAACTACAAATTTCTTTCATGGATTATTAAGCTGATACATTGGAAACATGATCGTGCATAACATATGCGCCATGCCTTCCATGTTTGACATTAATGGATTCTTAACTGACTCTAGAGTGAACTCAACATGTATAATGCATGAACACTTAGATATGATGATAACTTAAGTTGGCATAGCGCTTTAACTCAAGTGTCAATATGCAAACACTTTTATCACCAAAGGGTCATATTTTGACTTAAGTGTATCTTCTAGTTTAACTAAAGTATAAATACTTTAGTTAACTAATGCTTCATTATTTACACTTAGTTAACTATCTTTAACTAAATCATGATGATTGATTTACTTTGAAATAATCACTATGATTTCTTTAATTAACCAAAACACACATTGAGACTTTAACTGATTCTCAATAATTCGAGTTCAGTAAGTCATCTACATGGGCAATTCAAATCCACATAAGAATCACAACTTGATATACTCACAAGTCGAGTTCCATAATGATAGCTCCACGTCATAGGTACCTACTATAACTGGAGGTCCATATGAGAATCAGAACTTGATATACTCACAATTCTTTACAACATCATAACTTTGATAAATCAAAGTATCCACCTCAACACATGAGGAATAGCCTTTATAAATGAAGTCTCAATCATAATTAGGAGAATGACTCCTGATGTTGTACATTTAATACCTACCATATTTCACATTGTTCCTACCTATTAGTTATGGACTTCATCTATAGTACTATGTATAATGATTATTGTCCCTCTTTTCTAATTCCTCTACAAAAGGTAAGACACACTTAGGTTTTTTATCCAACATGGAAGGTTCATAGAGTGTTATATTTTATTCATTCGCTATAGAGTAAATGTGCATGTATGAGGGTATAATAATTCCGTTGGCATTATCTTCCACCTTCCCCAATACCTCGAAAGGGACATATCACAGATCCTTGATCTTATTACCAAGACCCTATGGTCTTTCCTTATTTAGGTGTAACCATACTCTATCCCTTGCTTTAAATGTTTTCTCAACCCCGTGTTGATCATGTATTTCCATTTACTTTTCTTGTAACTTCCTTAATGCCTCCTATACTTGTAGATGGATCTTCCTAATTTTATCATTGAATTTTGGAGATTTTAATGCTTGACCTATGTGTAATATCCTGAATTTTTTACCTAACACTTATGGGAATAAGTCCCACAACATGTGATTTTGCTTTGAAGTTAAAATTTTGTATATTGGGCATAGCACCCTAGTGCACATGAGAATGATGATTTGTTTCATATATTGGGAATAATCCAAATACATATGGCATGTATATGATTTCATGTGGTGGGAGTGGACCCTGAAGCACATAATTGATGAGATGTTTGTGTTGAGCACGAGCTATCAAAGACATGAAAGATTTGATGTTTGTGTTCAACGCGAGCTCTGAAGCACATGAGTATTTGATGTTTTTGTTGAGTGCAATCTCTGAAGCACATGCGTGTTTTAATGATTGTGTTGATCAAGAGATATCGAGCACATGAGTATTTAAATGTGTGTGTTGAGCATCAACTGTGGAGAACATGAGTTATGAAACATTTTTGTTGATCATGAATCTATGAAGCACATGAAAATATAAGAATTGGAAGTGTTGGTAATAATCCCTCGAGCATTCCAAGTTGATGTTAAGCATAAGATCTGGAACATCGGATCCTTGGCCATTGTATCTCTAGGTGTATCCTACAAATCCCGGCATTAGCGTTGAGCGAGGAGATCTGGAATTGCACTAAGTTGTAACTCCCTATTTCTTAGAATTGAGTATGGGATCTAAATAAATGCTAGGAGTTACTAAAAAATTAATATGTTGAGTGAAAACGACTCTGATAAAATATCGACCACATCTTACAAATTTTTAAGTTGATTCAATGAAATTTTGAATTTTTGTTTCTCATCAAGTAATGAAGAACTACCATGTTATACAAGGTAATCAAACATGCAAGGAGGTTTAGAGCTTCCTAACATAGTTGACATAACCCTACCTAAAAAACATAATAAAGAAGTGACTATAAGCTAAAAGAAAATTACGATGTGATTTCGGATCATGCTATATGATACCCAAAGTAAAAATGTTAACAATGATGTGTGTGTGTGTGTGTGTGTGTGTGTGTGTGTGTGGTTTATATATAATGAGAATAAAAGAGTAAGCTTTCCTATGTATTAATAATAGTAATTATAAATAATAATGGAAGGATCTACGTATTATTATTTATTACAATAATTAATTAAATATTTAAATACCTAAAATAGTCAAAATAGGAACTAGCCAAAGAGTTCCTACGTTTAAATAAATAAATATTAATTTCACATAAATTTAATAAAAGATTGTTTAAAAAAAACAAATGATTCTTGATTTAACTATCCCTTTTCCTAAAGATTGTCTATTAAGACCCAAGCCAATGAAAGTCTTGGGGATCTCTTCAAATTTTCCATCTATTCTATCTGATCTTTATTCTCCTAAGAGTCCTTGGAGAGCATTCTTTTCTAGAAAGGAAAAGCAATCTGGTACAGAACCTATTATCCCATATAGGTGAAGCCTTACCTTTAGGAGATCTATACTACTTGCATGTTGGAACCAGCTCGGGGGGATCCATATTAAACCAAGAACAGTTTTGGGTCATGGTTGGGTGGAACATTGTAGTTCCTGAGTTATTTGGTTAACTAACCTTGAGGTCAGAATTGTCTATGTACTTGTTAATGTTGTGTGATTGAGTGCGAAGTGTTTCCAGAGATTAAGTTAGCTTCAATTTGTAGGTATGAGGTTCTACCTTCCTTACAGTTCATACATATTTTTATTAAAATAGGGTTTACGGTCTTGAATGAAATTATACAATGTATATGTTTTCTTAGTTAGGTTTTCCTTTTTGTTTATAGAACCTGAAAAGTATGAACTGTTTGCATCTAAACCCTAGGAAAAATATAGCCTATAGTCTCTTAGTATTATTCTCTTTATATTTATTCATATCTTAAATTTAGGATTCTCTGTATTTGTGAAGTTTTCTAACAGAGTTCATCTTAGGCTTAAACTCTAGATTATTTTAGATAACTAGTTTTCTATATATTGTTCAAACCTAGATAAAAGTTGAGTAGTTTTTCCCTAAAAGATAAACAAACTAAACCTCATTAGCATTTAAATTAGATACAAAACATGTTAAATAATTAAATAATCTACAAAGATAAAAATGATCAAACTAACCATAGCTTATATCTCACACAACCATTTAAAAACCAACTCTCAACATAAAACGATAACTATGGAAGATTTCATATTTCCAACGAGCATACTATTATTATTTCCATATTAAAATCAAATATTGTCAACATATCATAAAAATTGTTCATGGTCTACAAAATAAATATTAAATCAATTCTAAACCATAAAACAATTATAAGTTGTAATAAACCATCCTAGCCATCAAATCCTCTATAGGATTGGATGTGGGATAAACTACGTATAAATTCCATTACAAAATATTTTACATAGATCCCAGCCATCAAAAGATGTTAAGGTTGGTTGTAGGCATTTTTCATATTACAAACTGCTATAAACAAAAAACAAGAACTAAACTCGCAGATATACAAACTAATCGATTAACAAATAGAGTCGCACCTAGGATCGAATCCTGCGGAATGACAACCAAAAACTACCAACATATTTTATTTAAAAATCCAGGATTGAATCCTATTGGCATCATTGCTAAGGTAAAAACATAAACATTGAGTTAAAAACTAGTCCAAACGTTAAGAAATCCCAAGATAAAATCTTGTAGGATTAAACATTAAAAACAAATATAAATCGATTAAATATCTAGGATCAAATCCTGTAGGTATCAGTGTTAAAAAAAACTTATAAACTCTATAACATGCATAGCAAGGGTTTTTCCTTTCAAGCTTCCCACTAGATTTTCAATTTAAAACCATCAAACTTCAAAAAATAGGGCCACTCTCTACCCATTCATTCCACCATCATATATTTTAACTATCTTATTCACAGGTTGTGTACCCATCTAAAGGACAAGACTAGGATTCCAAGTTCACGGTTGTAAGGAGAAACCCTAGCCTTAAAACAATTATTTAAAAAACCTACTATCAATAAATACACAGTCATGACTTGTAAATAAATATAGAAATAATATGTGTAGGCAATGTGTTCACATAAGGGTCGAGCCAAGCTCATGGCCGTAATAAGAAACCCCATCCAAGTTAAATAATAATCCATACATCAACAAATACAAATGGATAAAAGGTAAAATAACACACTCACAATTTACATAGTGCCATTGCAAGAAATGGCACTGTAATGCCAAAGTATTTGCATCAATTAAATTCAAACACAGAGCTCTTCCATTAAAACTTTAAATCCATACTTTGAAACACAACAAAATTTTATACACAGAACCAAGTCTTCTTCTAGACAGTCACGAATTTCCCCAAAATATTTACATTTGAAATTACATAGAAAATAATATACGTTAGATTTTAAACATTAAGCTAGCATTACATTAGGATCTTTAACTGAGAGAACAACAAGCACATAAATCAAACACAAGAGACAATGAACACAGTGTTTTTCCTCAGGGAAACCATAAATGGAGAAAACCCCACAACTTCCTTAGAGATAGAATCAGCACCAAAGTGAAACCCAAAAATAGTAAGACAATCTCCCGACAGTAGTAAGCTATTTCCTCTTGCCCCAGTGTCTTTCTCTTGCTCAGCTATGCGCTACAACTGAGTGTGTATGAGATGTGTGTTAAATAGAGAGGTCACCTCTGTATTTATACTAATTCCTGACATGACTAAAACCCTAGTAGGGCCGACCTCACTAGGAGAGTCTAATAACCCTAGTGCCCCGAAACTACGGGGACTTTAACCCTTAGACAATAGGATGGTTACCCACAATGACTTGACATGACTTGTTTACATTATAGATCCTCTCGATAGGAACATCAGGTCATGACATGACACAAGAACATCTTGGAATAAACATCAGGTTACAATATATAAGAAATACAGGTGAATACATTCCAAAGTTACAATTACATCAACACTCCCTCTTAACTAGGAAGGTATTCTCTTGACACATTTTTCATGACTAGTCTTCTTCTCTGGATCTTCTCGTCATCTACATATTCAATTCATCTTCATCTTCAAGTCTTCGTTGTCTTCAAGTCATCTTCATCTTTAGATCTGGATCATCACTCGATCTAGATCATCATCACTTGATCTGGATGATCTCTGGAGCATCATCTCTGGATCTGGATCATCCCTCTATCTAGATCATCTCTGCTGGATCATCAATACTGAATGTTCATAGGTTCTATCTCATGATTCTTCTCATCACAGGAAGTTCTACGGAGCCAACCCTTTTTCATGTTGGATGTAGGCCTAGCTACCATGTAGGTCTTGCTCAATGCTTATATGTGACACTTAAGTCAGAATGGCCTTCCCAGCACTTACATCTGATCATGTAGGAACTAATCCTATAATCATATTAGAAAGGAAATGCCCGACACTCTCATCTGACCATGTGGTAACATATCCCACAACCCTATCAGAAAGGCCAAACACTTACATCTAATCAACCAATGATCAAAGAAAGGCCCAACACTTACACTTGGCCATGCGAGCAACCAATCATCCATGCAAAAAGGCTCCTACACTTACATTTGCTCAACCAATGATCGAAGAAAGGCACTACACTTACATATGATGAACCAATGATCGAAGAAAGGAATACCACTTATATCTAATCAACCAATGATCGAAGAAAGGCTCAGTAGTTATATTTGATCAACCAATGATCGAAGAAAGGATTTGCACTTACATTCGACACATACGAGGAACCAAATATGTTTGAAAAGTCATGCACTCACATCTGATCCTATAAGAACCAATCCTACAGTCATATTAGAATGGCCCTCAATCCTAGACTGAGCTACCTGGTAACTAACCAGGTGCCTCCATTCTCTAGGAGAATGGAAGTTTCCCTTACATCTTTCCTACTTGACAGAATGGTCAGCACTCATATCTGGCATGGAAGGAACCAATCCTTTCACCATGACAGAATGGCTTAGCTCTTATATCTGACCTACTCATCAGAATGGTTATGGATATCAGCACTCATATCTGACATGGAAGGAACCAATCCTCTCACCATGAAAAAATGGCTCAGCCCTTACATTTGACCATGGAAGGAACCAATCCTCTTACCATGTCAGAATGGATATGGGTCTCAACACTTTCCCTTGGAGGAAACATCGATTTGAAGAACACCAAGCTTCTACCTGAAGTACTCAAACTTCACCCTAGCCAATGGATTCATCAATACATCAGCTATTTGTTCCTCCATCGCAACATACTGGAGATTCATTGCTCCCTTCCACACCATATCCTTGATATAGTGATACTTGATCTCAATATGCTTCGACTTGTCATGGAACACTGGATTCTTTGACAACTTCACACAACTCTAGTTGTCACAATGTATACAAGTAGCATCCATCTAGAGATCAAATAAATTAGACAGTAGCTTCCAAAACCATACTGCCTCACAACTAGCTGAACAAGCTACGACATACTCTGCTTCAACTATACTAAGTGCCACATAGGATTTATTCCTGCTAAACCAAGAGATCACACTTGATACCATACTAAAAAAATAACCTGAAGTGTTTTTCATATCGATGGCACTGCCTACCCAATCTGAATCAACATAACCCTCTAGTTTAATCTTCTGATTTGCCTTGTACTTAAGCCCATAATCAATTGTACCCCTCAGGTACCTCGGAATGTGCTTTGCAGCAGTCAAGTGAAGATGTATTGGATCTGTCAAGAACTGGCTCAAGGTGTTCATAGCAAAGCAAATGTCTAGTCTTGTGTTCATTAGATACATCAAGGACCCAATCATCTGACGATACATTGTGGCATCAACCGTCTCTGATGAAGCATCACTCAATAGCTTCAGGTTCGATGCCATAGGTGTGGCCATAGCCTTGTATTCCATCATCCCAAACCTCTTCAGGATCTCTACTGCATACTTCCCTTGTCCGAGGGAGATTCCATCAACACTCGACCAGACCTCCATACCTAGAAAATAATGCATCATACCCAAGTCCTTCATTTCGAACTTGGCAGCAAGCTTTCTCTTTGTATTAGCAATCAACCCATCCATACCTGTTACAAATAGATCATCTACATATAGTAGAAGCATCACTGGGTTTCCATATTCAACCTTGTAGTAAATATTGAAATCTGCTTTACTCTTGGTAGAGCCCAAACTGGATAGAAAGCTGTCAATTCTGTCGTACCATGTCTTGGGTGCCTATTTCAAACCCTACAGGGATTTCTTCAATCTGCACACATGAGACTCCTGTCATGTGTCTCAAAACTGAGTGGTTGTTCTATATACACTTCCTCTTCCACTACACCATTCAAAAAAGTAGTCTTGACATCCATTCAGTGTATATTCCATTTCATTACTACAGCCAAAGCAAGTACTGTTTTGATGGAAGTGTATCTGGCTACAGGAGCAAAGGTTTCTTCATAATCTATTCCTTCCTTCTGTGAGAAGCCACGAGCCACAAATCTTTCCTTATATTTTTCAATGCTACCGTCTGCAACATGCTTGATCTTGTAGATCCATTTGGAAGTTACAACTGACTTCCCTTTTGGTCTTGGGACAACATCCCAAACATCATTCTTCATGATCAATTGATACTCTTCGATCATATCATCCTTCCATTCTTTCTGTTTTGCCGCTTCTTCATAGTTGGAATGTTCTTTATTGATAAAATCACATAGTAAGGATACATATCCAAAACGAGATCTAGTTCTCTTCTTTTCTCTATGATTTTCTTCTGGAGCCCCATATCTTTCTACACCTTGGATAATTTCTCGTACCCAAGAACATTTCCTCTTGTGAGGATTATTCTCCTGAGGTGGATCTATAGGTCTTTGTGGTTCTTCAAATTCTCGATCTTCTTCTTGAATTTCTTCATTCATGGTTATATCATGAATTTTGGGTGCTTCTGCTTATTCACTATCTTCAGCAAGTCTCTTTCTGGATTTTTTGTAAGCTATGTCTTCATCAAATTTTACATCCTTGTTGATGTAGATCTTCTTGTATCCTGGGAAGTATATTATGTAAGCCTTCGAGCTTTCAAAGTATGCCACAAATATACCCTTCTTTCCTGAAGGATCTAGTTTTGTTCTCTTTTATTTTGGTATGTGTATGTAGACTGGACAACTGAATATTCTCAGATGGCTGACTTATGGTTTCTTTCTGGAGAAGACTTCTTCAGGAGTCTTGTTCTCAATTACTCTGTGTGGAGTACGGTTTTGTACATACACTATTGTTCTAGCTTCTTCTATCCATAGATGCATAGGAAGATCTTGATCATGAAGAATTGCTCTTGCAGCTTCCATGATGGTTCTATTCTTCCTTTCTGCAACCCCATTCTATTGTGGATTGTGAGGAGTGGACAACTCCCTCTTAATCCTTGATTATTTGCATAAGTATTTGAATTCGTTTGATGTGAATTCTCCACCATTATCTGATCGAAAGGTCTTGATCTTACTTTCTGTGTGATTCTCGATCAAGGCTTTGAATTCCTTGAACTTGCTGAAATCTTCATCTTTGTTCTTAATGAAGTAAAACCATGTCTTCCTAGAAAAGTCATCAATGAAATAAACATAGTATACATACCCACTTAATGAGCTTTATGACATTGGTCTACATACATCGGAGTGGATGATTTCCAAGATTCCTTTTGCATTACTCTCACTACTTGGAAATTTCTTTTTTGTATTCTTTCCTTCCGCACATCCTTTGCAGACCCCTTCATGTTTTGCATGAATTTATGGAAGACCTTCAACATCTTTTCTTGCAAGTGGTAGTGCTCTGTAATGCACATGTGCAAGCCTTCTATGCAAAAGTTCATTTGTCTCTACTGTTTCATGGACCATAGCTTTTTCTGGATGGCCCTTCAGCTTGTATAAGCCTCCTTCTTGTTCTCCAATCACTATTGCATCATCAATAGTCTTTCCTCTTGGCCACATGATGACTTGGCCATCTACAAATGCAACCCTCATACCTTTTGCATTTAATGCTGATATGGATAGAAGATTCTTCTTCAATCCTGGTACAAACAAGATATCTTTCATTTTTATAGATTTTTCAGAGTCTAGCTTGTAGGAGGATTCACCATTACCTTTTATGGGATATTGGTAGTCATCCCCAAGCTTCACCTTATGGGGTGAATTATGTTTGGATAGTTTCTCAAAGGATTCCTTGAAACCTATCATGTGCTTGGAAGCCCCACTATCAATAAGCCAATCTTTGCTTCCATGAGTGACAGTTCTCGTGAGAGTGGAGATCAAAACATATTCATCTTCACTTGAAGAGTCTTCACTTTCTTGTTTTACTTTCTTCCTGGGAGGATCATCATCCTCGACAGTGTGAGCATGATGTCTTATTTTGTAGTTCTTCTTCTTCTTGGATCCATTCTTATTCTTGGGACACTTTTTAGCAAAGTGTCCTATTTCATCGCATGTATAACATCTGAGTTTGGATGGATCCCTTCTCATAAAGTTATTTTTCTTATGAGAATGCTTACCTTGGTGATGATGATTTTCCCTTCTTCCTTTCTTGGAGTGTGCTATGAGAGATTGATCTTCACTTCCCATATTTTCTTCTCGAGCAGCTATCTAAGCTTCTTCTTGAGAGCATTCTTCCCACAGTCTACTAAACTTGACCAACTTCTTTCTAGCACAGATTTGTTGGATGAAAGAATCCCATGACCTAGGGAGGCCATTCAATGTTGTCATCACAATTTCTTCATTCTCCACTTCTTCATCTACAACTTCTAGTTGTTCTTTGATTTGGGAGACCCTTATGAATTATGACTGGATGGTCTCCTCATTCTGGATCTTGACATTCTTCAACTGGTTCCTTAGAGTCATCTTTCGATTGATGTTCTTCCCTTCAAACAATTTGGTTAGGGCATCAAACATGGATTTAGGTGTCTTAAGGGAGGACACCCATGGAATGAGGTGATCCTTGATAGAATTAGCAACGATCCTTTTTTCCATAACCAACTTATTCTTATGTAAGGACTTGGCCTCATCTCCCTCTAGAACTGGAACCTCCTCCTAGATATAGGAGTCCAACTCATTTTCTTCTAGGGCCAGGGAGATCCTATACTTCCAGGCTCGGAATTTATTATCTCCCTCAATATTTTCATCAAGCTTGGTATGATGAGACATATTAACTAAGAACCTCAAATGGAAATACAAAAGATTTAGATCTTACCAAATCAAGATGTCGGGTCTGGATTTGAAGCTCAAATCCTCCAGTACTGGTTTAGGAGCAGATTAGGGTTTTACTTTTCTGGAGTTGTGTCCAAGAAAATGCTTTGAATTTGATTCCCAATTTTGATTTTGGGGAGAATATCAATTTAGGATTGGGCTCACTAAAAAATTCCACTTCTGTGAAAAGCCCTAATTTTCAGCAGCAGTGTCAGGTCCAAAACTGAAAAACCTTAGAATTGGATTCTACTTCGACAGAAATATGTGCCATAGGAAGGAGAGTTATTCCACACTACTTTTTCTGAAAATATGTGGAGAGAGATCCACAAAATAGGAATCCCTAGTTCCCGCAGCTACAGAGTGTATTCTTCTCAGGTTAGCTCTGATACCATGTTATATTTTAAACATTAAGCTAGCATATCATTAGGATCTTTAACTAAGAGAGCAACAAGCACATCAATCAAACACAAGAGACAATGATCACAGTGTTTTTCCTCTGGGAAACCATAAATGGAGAAAACCTCGCAACTTCCTCAGAGATAGAATCATCACCAAAGTGAAACCCAAAAACAGTAACACAATCTCCTGATAGCAGTAAGCTCTTTCATCTTGCCCCAGTGTCTTTCTCTTCCTCAGCTATGTGCTACAACTGAGTGTGTATGAGATGTGTGTTAAATAGAGAGGTCACCTCTATATTTATACTAATTCCTAAGATGACTAAAACCCTACTAGGTCCAACCTCACTAGGAGAGTCTAATAACCCTAGTGCCCCAGAACTGCAGGGACTTTAACCCTTAAACAATAGGAGGGTTACCCACAATGACTTGACATGACTTGTTTACATTATAGATCCTCCCGATAGGAACATCGGGTCATGACATGACACAAGAAAATCCTAGAATAAAAATCGGGTTACAATAAATAAGAAATACAAGTGAATACATTCCGAAGTTACAATTACATCAACATTATATACAGTCACATCCCTTGGATGCGCAAACCATCAAAATAACCAAAACCAACTATCAACCCATTAATAAAAAATACACAATGATAAATCTCCCAACCTAGAGTTCAATACTCTGTTAAACAAACGTGTAGAGGTAAGGGCCTTTGCATTTTGTAGGGCTTACCCCCTTAAAAGGTTTCTCAGGCCATCCAAAGAGCCACCATCAATCTACGATTCTAACCATCGCTATCACCTGCAAACCAAACAAATAGGAACCATGAGACGTATGTGAAACCTCAACGAAAGAAAACAAACATTACAATGTTGGAAACCACGTCAAGAGCATACCTACCAGGCGAGAGGGAAGGATGTTGCACCACACAACATATCTCTTGAGATCTTAAACCCCTTAGAGAACCAGTGACCAGAAATGAATGAACCACGAATCAACGAAGACCAGCGTTTGAGGCTTCTTTCCCACATTTTCCTAGGTGCAATTAAAGTGCCACCCTTGTTGGATACATTTACCACCATACACACTCTTTTTTGTCAAATTGGCCTAGTTAAGCCACTATCCTAAGTATAATTGACATTAATTGACATCAATGGAGGATTAATTACCATCATCCAGTCACACCCATGCCTACCTACAGTCAAGGAGGCTAACTGGAGCACTCCGAGGGTGATCTGAGTGATATTAATGCAACTAATTGCTAACTAGTGGTTATAATCAGTTCAACCAATTAGTTAAGGTGCCTCCTCTCATTAAATATATTATTTAATGATTATTTATTATTATTTAATGATCTAAAGTCAACAGGGGTGCCTCCACCACCTTCTGATGATCAGTTCGGCTTCAATTAACCTCATTGGGGTTCACTGAAGTCATGGAGCACTAGCACTTGATGGTTGGATTGCTATGACATGTGTTTGATCTCCTTCAATTGAGATTCATTCATTTATTGCACTCTGACTTCAATTAGGATTTGGTGATTCAATTAGGGTTTTGGTCAAGTGGTTAACTGAGTGTGAACCAATGGTTGATAGTCAGTTAAGCTAGACTCACTCATTGAATTCGAATGACATCCTTAGGTATTCAAATTCCTCATTGATTAAAGCTATTTCTTGACATTGTGATTGTAATTATTCATTTTTTATTGAATATAAACAGAGGAAACCATTCTGATTCTTATTAACACCATTTCTGAGTTATTTGTTGATTATTTCTTGATGAGATTGATTATTTGTTCCTAGATCAATGTGCAAAAATAATACGGTATCAGAGCATATGGCGGGACGAAGATATATCTCTCAAAAACAAGATTTTTGAGAGATTTCTCCATGAAAAGTGAGCAATATCTCAAAATTCTAGCACTGCACCAGAAGCCAAGGATTACCACTCAATATCCCAAATAAAGAACTTGTTGATCAAGATTCCTTGATTGACTATGCTGGGTGTGATGAAATCCTAGAATGTGCAGGCTTTCTGACCTTATTTTTCCCTTTCTGTTTTGATTTTCAGGTTTCTACAGGTGAAGCATTAGTTACAGCACATCCAGATGGCCTCCTCAATAGATCTCTTGACTCCATACAATTTCCACTCATGGAAAAGTGATATGGAGATTCAATTGCGCTCCAAAGGAATTTTTAGAGTCACCATGGACATTGAAGTTGAGCCTAGATCAGCTGTAGAAAAATCAAGATTCTTGAACAAGAAGGATGAAGCCTTCGGTTTCTTGTGCCTCTCTATTTCCCAATACCTTCTCTTCCATCTTATAGATTTGAAGACACCGAAAGAAATATGGGACAAATTGGAATCTCTATATAGAAAGCATGATGACTTGAGGGTTTACCAGCTCAAAAATGAACTCATGTCTCTCCAACCTTCCAATTTTGAGACTCTGAATGATTTCTTTACAAAGTTCAAGCATATTGTTTTACTCTTGAAGCAATGCAACATGGAGAAGGAGGATGATCAGCTCATCCTTGCCATTCTCTCCAAACTTGGGGCTAATTATTTAGTTTTTGGTTCTACATTCCGTGCGGGGAAGCTCACAACCCATGGATGGAAGATGCCTACATTCAATGCCTTCATTGAGTCCCTAACAAATGAACATGACAAGCTTGTCCATATGGGGATCATTCGATCTTTCTGTGATCAAACCCTCCATGTCTCAGGGCCCAAAGATCTGAAGGGTAAAGGAAAGCAGCAGAAAAATTAGAAAACTAAATTTGATGCTCCCAAGCCTAGAGTTGAAAACCAATAGCATGATGAATATTCCGGTTCAAGGAAGAACAAAGGAAAAGGGAACAATGGGAAAGAAAAAGTCAAGTGTTCTTACTACAGGAAGGGTTTTCACCTTGAACAATCCTGCATGAATAAAAATATTGATGAAGCAACCTCTCTCCTTGGGAGGAATCACATCAATATTTCGAAGAGCTTTCAGAGGAGAGATCACCAAGATTGGGAACCACAGCATGAGAAAGGTCATGCCCTCATGGCAAGCACTTCGAAGTCCAAAGCAATGCTGATTGAATCTGGAGCTTTGAATCACATGATGGCTGAAAAAGACTCCTTTTCATCCTTGGAGACCAGAAAATCCATCCCCATCCACATGGGAGATGACTCCACCATCATTTCTGAAGGACAAGGTACTGCATATCTTGAAAATGGTTTTTTCTCTAATGTTTTGTATGTACCATCTCTAGTAGCAAATATCCTTAGTGTCTATCAGATGACACATACAAGAATTCCTAATAGAGTCTCTTTCATCCCAAATGATGTTTAGATAACATAAATTGCATCTAGGAAACTCATTGAAAAAGGCCTTGCAAATCATCATGCAAAAGCCTATGAGTTCTCTCACTTTGTTGCGGATGCAAAGCCCACTGCTCTGCTAACTCATGGAAATGAGGTTAGTAGGATATGGCATGAGAGGTTTGACCATATTAATTTCAAATATTTGTAGCACTTACAGAAAAAATCCATGGTTGAAGGCCTCCCGATCATCAAGGAAACCATGGGAGTTTACAAGGGCTGTGTGATTGGAAAACACCCTGAGCACAAGTTCGATCAGGGGAAGGTACCATATTGGGGATGATACATTCTGATATCATTGCTCCAATTCCTGTCACATCCATGAATGGATCAAGGTACCTCCTTAATTTTATTGATGATTTTTCAAGGTATACATGGGTTTTCTTTCTATAAAAAAAATCAGAAGTATGTGAAATTTTTTTTGAATTGAAGGCGTTGATCGAAAATGCCTTTGGGATTAAGATCAAGATCTTGAGATCTGATAATGGAGGGGAGTATGCAGTAATTAGTTTCTATACATATTCTCCCAAATTTATATTCAGGTCCAGCATTCAATTCCCTACACTCCCCAGCAGAATGGAGTAGCGGAAAGGAAGAACCGGTCTCTCAAGGAGATGACCACCTGTATGTTGGAGTCAAAGAAGCTTGCTGCAAATTGGTGGGCTGAAGCCATGAATGCTACAAAATATATTTAGAACAGGTTTCCACACTCACATATAAAATTAAATAATCCTTTCGACGCATACTTTAGACACAAGCTGGATGTGTCGAACCTACGGGTGTTTGGGTCCATTGCATGGGCCCGAATTCCGCTTGATAAAAGAAGGGCTTTGCAACTGCAAAGCATAGAATGTCTGTTTATTGGGTATCCTAATGAATTTAAAGTATTCAAGATGCTGTATATCAATACCAAACAGATCATCATCGAGATACGTGTCAAGTTCGATGAGCCTCTTCAGGAGATGGAACTAGTGAAGGAGAAAACTGCTAAATTTCCTTCCTATTCTACTGAATATTTGGATGATGAAATTGGGGGTGATGACCCTGATTCGGATCCTATAATTTATGATATCAGTGTGCAGAAATTATAATATGATAAATCAGAACCTGAAGTGCAAAATCATCTTCCTACATGGGCCCAATAGACACTCTCCTCCGCAGGAGACAACATTGGAAATCCAGATGATCCAAGGAGAACCCGGTCTAATTTCCAAAGGGCAGGTGTTGCGCTCACTTTTTCTGATAATTTTCTGTCCAAAACTTGCTATTTTATGATTTTTTCATATCTAAAATCCTACTACCATGCTCGAAATGATCCGAGATGTCAAGTTTCCATGGATGAAGAGATGAATTCTCTTGAAAAAAACACTACTTAGGAGCTAGTTTCTCTTCCTCTGGGAAGGAAATTGGTTCAATGCAAGTGGGTGTTTCAGAAAAAGGTTGTTTCTAATGGAAGCACATAAAAATATAAGGCAATTCTGGTATAAAAAACTTTCTCTCATATCCAAGGAGTGGACTACCATGAGACCTTTGCACCGGTTGCAAAAATGGACTCCATCCGCCTTGTTTTGGCTATTTCAGCATCCAAGCACTGGGAGGTGCATCACATGGATGTTAGGTAAGAATTTATACATGGATATATTCATGAGGAGATATACATGAAGCAACCTGAGGGCTACATCACTGATCCATCTTTGGTTTGCAAGCTAAAGAAGTCACTATACGGGTTAAAACAGGCCCCAAGAGAGTGGTATTCCAAGATGGATGCCTTTCTTCTCTTGCAAAACTTTCAGAGATGTATATCAGATCAAAATGTGTATTTACAGCAGAATTATGGTAATATAATTATCATTTTTTTATATGTTTATGAATTACTGATCACAGGTAGCACAATTGCCTCCATTTCAGCCATCAAAACTGCTCTCCACAATGCCTTTGAAATGAGTGATTTGGGTCTTCTAAAACAATTTTTGGGGCTCAAAATCGAGCAAAATTATGATGGGATTATGGTCACTCAGTCCAAATACACTTCATACCTATTAGTAAAGTTTGACATGGCTTAATGTAGGCCTACACCATTCCCTTTCCTTTCAGGGATCAAGCTTGAAGAAGGAAAACACACACCTCCCATGGATTACACTATCTATCAACAGCTGATTGGTAGCTTGTTGTACTTGACAACATTCTAGGCCTGATATTTGTTATGACATGAATTCTGTATCAAGATACATGTATCATCCTCATGATCTTAATTGGAAGGAAGCCAAGAGGATCCTCCAGTATATTCAGGGAACCAGGACCTACGACATTCACTATGTTGCAGACTCCGAGCTAGAGCTGGTTGGATACACAGATTTCGATTGGGTGGGTGATTCTATTGATCGGAAGTCAAAATTTGGATATGTATTCATGTTTGGTGGTGGCCCCATTTGCTAGTCAAGAAAAAATAAGGCTTCCATAGCACTATCTTCAGCAGAGACCGAGTATCGAAGAGCGATGAATGCTTGCATCCAAGCAGTTTGGTTGCAAGGCATTCTTTCAGAGTTTGATATTGGTAGTACTTTGTCCACTATCCTATTTTTTGACAAGTAGAGTGATATTAAGATATCCATGGATATAGTTACTAGGAAGAGGACCAAGCATGTAGAGATTCACATGCACTACATCAGGGAGCTAGTGCATGACAGGACCATCATTTTGCAATACTGCCTGACTGATGAGCAGATTACAGACATCTTCACCTAGATATTTTCAGAAAATAATTTCACTTACCTCCATTCACTATTGGGGGTGAGTTCATTAGGGTGATTCAGACTACTTTCAGTGTTCATCTCGAGGAGGGGTTTTTCCTCTTTTCCTCACTTAGTTTGTTTTGAGCATTGTTTCAGTTTCTGCAGTGTACAGGGTGACCTATGGCCTTAGTTTCCAGGGCCATAGCATTTTTATTCATCTATGTTTTCTAAATCTTCCTGAGTATAGCTTAAGGGGGGTGTTGGGGACATTTACCACCATACACACTCTTTTTGGTCAAATTGGCCTAGTTAAACCACTATCCTAAGTATAATTGATATTAATTGACATCAGTGGAGCATTAATTTCCATCATCTAGTCACACCGAATCCTACCTATAGTCAAGGAGGCTAACTTATCCTTCTCCTACAGTAAAGGAGGCTAACTAGAGAACTCCATGGGTGATCTGAGTGATATTAATGCACCTAATTGCTAACTAGTGGTTACAATCAGTTCAACCAGTTAGCTAAGGAGCCTCCTCTCATTAAATATATTATTTAATGATTATTTATTATTATTTAATGATCTGGAGTCAACAGGGTGCCTCCACCAACTTCTGATGGTCAGTTCAGCTTCAGTTAACTTCATCGGGGTTCATTGAAGTCATGGAGCACTAGCACTTGATGGTTGGCTTGCTATGACATGTGTTTGATCTCCTTCAGTTGAGATTCAGTCATTTATTGCACTTCGACTTTAGTTAGGGTTTGGTGATTCAATTAGGGTTTGGGTCAAGTGGTTAACTGAGTGTGAACCAATGGCTGATATTCAGTTAAGCTAGACTCACTCATTGAATTCGAATGACCTCCTTAGGTATTTGAATTCCTCATTGATTCAAGCTGTTGCTTGACATTGTGATTGTAACTATTCATTGTTTATTGAATATACACAGAGGAAACCATTTTGGTTCTGATTAACACCATTTCTGAGTTATTTGTTGATTATTTCTTGATGAGATTTATTATTTGTTCCTAGATCAATGTGTAAAAATAATAACCCTCTCCTCCACTACCCACGAAATCGAAACCCAAAGAGCTATAGTGAAGCTCATGACGTTTTTTCAAAATCCACCATCCTAACGTTAAACCCATAACAAAACTCTCAAATACAACGTTAAGCCAAAGTTTTATGGCATATGAAATATGCCATAAATCATTTATGTGTACCCCATAGTTTTCTAAGGAACTATCACAAGGATTTTCCATAGTATATGGATCATGCCTTAAACCCTAGGAATTTCACCATAAAATTTACAAATTAATTAATATAAACAATTATGGTGGATAAGGTTTCAAAACCATAAACATTATAATGATGATGACCATATATATAACCATACGCTTTCGAGTTTCCATAAACATAGGACTTATGCATAGTTATGCTGAGGAATTGAGTCCTCCATTTTTCAGCAGCTTGGATAGGATATGATAGCGTAGCTGTAGTGCAATAGGATTTTTTACTTGACCAATTGTAGACAGAGTTCAACGCTGGAATAACCCTCAAAAGGAGAATGAACCTGCATTAGTTCGCAATAAACTAAGTAATCCCTCAAACAAATAGGAAACCTTACCTTTTTGAGTGGACCCTAAAAGGGATAAAACCCGGCCACTCCACCCCTTGACATGCATAGTCAATCCAGACCATTTAATAAATAAAACCATAAACAAAAGAGAATACATTTAAATAGGAAGTAAAATGTAATTGAACCATCCTATGGAAAATGTGCGTTATTAGTAAGTACAAGAAGACTAATCATATAAACAAATACAAGTAACATAACCACCTCACATAAACATATCTTCATTGTATAAGGAAACACATAAGAAAGGAAAAACAACTTATGTCACTAATATTTAGTAACCTTGACATATACATTCCGCATAAGTTAAAACCATGTCCTTGAAATGTAAAGTTAAATAGCCTATAATTTATTTTTTATTTACGAATTTTAGGGAGATTAGAAGTGCTATCAGAGCCCACAGTCAAACACTAAGAGACCTAATGGGCCCACCAAACATTCATTGCAGAAAATAAATTATTGAAATTATGTTAACTAATAGAAAATTATTTGTTATTAAATTTTTTATATTGCAGGATTCAAGGAACCGTTCAGATCATGAACACAAAAGAAGACAATAGCCGATAAGTAAAACTGAGTACCCCCACATAGGAATAAGAACGGGTGGTTGAATTAAATTCTGATATACTGAAAACCATACAAAGTCTGCAAGAAGACTTACAGAGTTTTAAAGATGATAATGTGAATGAAAGAAAAGATAATCAAGAAAATAATGAAGCATTACTAAGGAACATGGCGGGAGGAATCCTGCATGGACAACCTACTCATTCAACCAACAAGTTCAAGAAATATTTTTATCATAAATGGAAAATCAACCCAAAAGAAGAAGGAAAAGAAAAACACACACCTGAACCTAGATAATAATACTATCACAACCTTTCTAGTGATAATTCCCTTTCTCCTTGCAAAAAGAACAGAGGAATGATGAAAACCCCCATGGAGAGTTTATAAAAATGCAAGAATTTACTTCTTAATCAGATCTAGGAGCTAGAACAGACTTCACACATGAAGTGTTTGACAAAATGTGTAAGAGAAAAAATTAAAGAGACATAAAATACATGGAATAACACATGTGAATGGTGATAATTTCTAATCATATTATTAACATAAATAATTTAGATGTTATGTTACACATTTATAATACATTGGAGGAAATTTGAGTGGATCTGGAAGCCAATTGGGAAAGTACAAGTGTCATGGTGAAAATTGACCCCCAACCCCCTTAGGTGGACCAAAGGAGCTCCAACTAAGCCCAAATAGTCACAAAACCTCATGTGAAGTGTGATGGGTCATTAATGGGTCCTAGGAGAGCATGAGTGATAAGAGAGAGGTGATTTGGGTGCTCTAGGTGGCAATAAATGCTCCTAGGAGAGCTAAAATAGGACATATTCACCCCCTAGCGTACTTAGTCAAACCAAGGCCCAAAAAATCAAGGAGGTGGTTCCCAAAGACATTAAATGAGGTGCACATGTGCTGGGTTGACCAATTAGGGTGTTGTTGTAGGTGTGAACAGGCCACAATAACCAATTATAATGTTGAATCATCTCTCCTAAGTCTTAAACCATAGGATATCATGGCATGAAGGAAAATAAAGTTAGACTAAGGTAAAAAATATGTACTAAGTATGTATTGCTTCTCCAACACTCCCCCTTAATCAAGAATTAGTACATTTTAATAAAAAATATTTATTACGGCCTTGGCAACTAAGGCACAAGTCAGCTTTTACAACAAAATTTTTATTGATCCATGTAACCGAGGTAAGGAGGAAAACCTCATGGGAAAAACCTCCCCTAAAAAATGGATATCACATAGATCAAAATGTCTTTAGTAGGTCCTCTTATTCACTTGAATGAGCTGAAAGAACAACTTCTTGGTGATGGACTTGGTGAAGATGTTGTGGATGCCAAGATCATGCATCAATGCATCAAAGAGTTTTAAACGAAGATCATGTGGAGAGGCCCTTTGATGGTCTTAACTTGATGATGGAGGGGCATCATAAGAATGTATTTTTCTTCAATCATACTCAGATCTAACAACATAATCAACCATGGAAAATATATCTCTGCAAACTCTTTCCCAAATAACATCAAAATATTCAACAAAATCTGCATTATGTGTAGTTGTTGTATCATGAATAAAGCCATGAATCTTTCTCCCAATTTGATGAAGCACCTTCACAACTCTGTAAAAAAGCTCATAAGGATCTGAAATATCAAAATATATGTCATACACAACAGAAAATATCAGAGGTATGGTGTCTTCATGAGTGAATGGATCCATAGAAAAAGAAGAGTGAGAAACTAGATCACAATTTCAATTGAGTGAACCTGGAAGGTTTGGAGACTTGAGATTCGAACCATGAATGGTAAAGGAAAGTCCAGACATATGGAACAGAACTCCCATGAAGGATAATGATATGATTTTCCAACCAATGAAAGACATAAAATACATAACAACAACATATACAAAGAAACATAGTGTTGAGCCTCATTTTGTTATCATTTTGGCAATTAAATAACACATTTAAACACATATTTTATTTCCTTTAGTATGTTTTATGTCATACAAATCTTTATTTTGGCACAAGGTAAGAAAAAAATTGATTTTATTTCCACTTTGGTTATTAATATCATTTTTATGATTTTATTAACTCAAAACTATGTTATTTAAAGCATATTTAATGTATTATTTGATATGTATATATGTTTGCATATTTTATAGTTTGTTTGGGAAAATTAACAACAAACTGTATTCAGCCTTCCTTTCACACCGTACATCCAAATCATGATCCAGCTTGGTGTTCAGCTCATCAACCAGCTGCCATGCAAGATTCATTGATCGTTTGCCATGTGTTCCCTATATTGATGCACTATACATCCAGCTCACAGTTCAGTGTTCTATTTAGCTCTCTGTTTAGCTCGCTCATCAGTCTGTGCACTATCCATAATTGGTTTTAAGCATTTAAACATAAAATAGTTTGTAAATATCTTTAGCTCACCATCACGCCAACTATCTATGTGTTGGACTGATGCATTTAACTCATGCTCTGAAAGGTTCGCCACCTAGATGTTCATCATCCACACGTTCAAAGGAATGGACATTTGTTGTTAACTCATGGCCTCCTCTGTTTTAATAATCAACTATCATAAGCCCATGCATTTAAGGGATAGAATTCCTTTGTTCCAAAAGACCGACTGTGTCACTACCCCTGCTCTCCACAACACCACCAGTTTGCATGTTCGCGCTGATAAGGGACATGCGTTCCGAAAACTTGTTGTTGTGTACAGAACTGTGTTCAACACCAGCTCATCAATCATTCCAAGGAAGGCATCCATGCCATGATGAATAGGATCTTCCCACATGAAGGAAGAATATCACGCCACATCAAGCATGCTGTAGAAGCTTGTTCACGCTAAAGAAGGAGAAGACTCGTCACATTATGCCACGATCACGCTGAAAGAAGAGACATACCATGCATTGGTTGGAAATCAATTATGTGCTTTAAATATTGCCTAAAAATAAAGAGAAGACGACCATTAGGGTCGACTTTCTCATCTCTCATGTAAACTATATATATCAGTCTCTGAATATAGAGAAACTTTAGCCAAAGTAAGAAGTCAGTTAGTCATAGTTTTTATAAGCACTATAATTCTGTTTTTGAAGTTGAATAAAGAGTTGTATGCATTGTTGTTGAATATTGCATTTGAGTAGGAGTTAGAAGACTTCACCCCTGATTGTTGAGAGGGCCCCTCATCAAGCAGAGGTTCATTAGGTTAGTTTTAATTCAGTTCTTTCTTTTCTATTTTAGTTAATCTAGTTTAATTTTCGGTTTGTTTTCATTAGATGCTATTTTATTTCCTGTATTGTATTAACTTAGTTTTCTTTTAGTAGTTAAACAAGTATTTTATTTCCTGTATTGCATTAGTTTAGTTTTATTTCAGCAATCAAATAAGTAGATGCGCGCATAGCTTTACTTTCAGTCTTTTGTTCTTAGTTAGTTGCTTTTAGTTAGTCATTTCATTCCAGTATTGCTTTCTGCTTTTAATTTCAGACAAGTAGAATAGTTTACTTCCATTTGAATTTAGTTTTGGTTAGTTATGAATTGGTTTAAGTAGAATAGTTTGTTTTCATTTCAATGTAGTTTTGTTTATTTTTTTCCTGTTATTAATTTATTTATATAACACAGTTTGCTTTCATTTAAATTTAGTTTTGTTTATTTATTTTTCTGTCATAAATTTGTTTAAGTCAATTTCAAGTTTGTTTAAGTTAATTTCCAGTTTGCTAATTAGTTTACAATGCAATGCTTTCTTTTTGTTTTAGAATTAGTTTCAAGTTAATTTGTTGATTAAATAGGTTTATTTATTAATTCCATGCATTAGGTTTAGAACTATATAACTTCAGCTGAAGAATTAGTTCATTTAGGTTAGTTTTTACCATTTTAAACTGTATGAACCACCATTCAGACTATCTGTCCAATCTTCCATTCAGTCACCCTTTACAGACCTGATTTTCAGTCTATCATTGAACCCTTGGTTTTGTTTTTACTATTTTCTATGCATTTTTCAGATTGTTTCTAGTTTTGTTTTGTCAATATTTGGATTATGTTTGTAGTTGATAATTTTATTTAATCATTTCAATTAAAGTTTGATTGTTTTAGGTTATTGATTAAAGTTTTATTATTATTCTTTTATTTTAAATAAGGATTAAGTTGTTCTTATTTCTTGATTTCGTTTTACTATTGTTTTACGTATTTGTTTGCATATAGAGTTTAAAGTTCAGTTATTTGTAATCATAGGAATCATTCTTGTTTTTATGTGTGTATTGAAAACTAAAGTTTAAATATCTTTATTAAGTTTTCTAGTTGCTTCTGTTTGTTATCTTTATTAAGTTTTCTACTTGCTTTTTCAATTTTCTATGCTTTATAAGATAAGTTGTCTTTTTACCCTAGCCTTCTACTTAAGGAATAGTTAGCTGGTTATTTGTCAAATAAATTGTTATAATTTATTTTATGTATGAGTTAGTGTTTGAAGTTACAATTATTATTGTTTATGTATTTCTTTTTAGTAGTTGTTTAGAATTTTATATTCCAGTCTAGTCCAATTATTGAGATAGTCTTAGGAGTTTGACTCGGTTTTTCATTTTGAAAGATCTTTCAATATTTTGTTTATTAAAATATCTCCACGATACCCTAGGATCCTGTTTACCTTTGCATATATTTTTTATCAAATCTAATCTTACCAATGCCAGTTGATAATTAAATAGTGAGTGTATTTAAGATAGTAGAACACACCTTGAAAATTTTGGTGCCAATGTCGGGGAGTTGTTTTATAAGGTAGAATAAATAGGGTTCCTTTATGAATTTTAGATAGATAGATAGATTACTTTTATACTACATAATAAGAGGGAGGGGATAACAGTAAGATGCAAAGGCGACGTTAGTATGAAACTTCTGTGGTTTAACAGCCAGATGCATCCACTATAGTGGGCTTCCCCAAAGCCTTGTTGTTCCTTCATTTTTTTTGTAATTGTGTTATTTTCTGCATTTGTCATGTACTTGTTTTTCTTGTTTTAGAATCAGTGTAGTTGTTATAGCAGGCGCCCCCAAACCCAACAACAATAGTAATAGCATAAGTTTCCTTTAGTTTAGTTTTATTTTCATGAACATACTTAGAGATCCTCATGGTATATTTATTAAGGTAGGAAAATCTATTGACATTTTTGCTAACTTTTCCAAGGGACGTAACACCCTAGAAAGGTATCGAAAAACACCTGAAGGGAGTAATTTTTCTTAGAAACCTAAAGAAAATATTCCAAGAGATATTGCCAAAGGAAGCATAGAAGGAGAAGGAACCTTGCCCAGAGGTCCTGAGGATATCATTCTGGAACAAATTCAGAAGTATCAACCACTAATAACCTCTAGTTCTACACTAATCAGAAAACCAAAGGATATGACCTTTTCACTAGTAGGAAGTCCGAACTTTGTTGACCTTGTTGATCCTGAGCAGGTAAAATCCCTCTTTTGAAACCCCTTAGATACATTCATCTCACAAATTGACACATCCATAGTAGAACCTACTCTCTCTCTGGGGTTCAATAAGAAAATGGTTGATTAGAGGAATATCTCTCTTGAAATAGAGCATTGGGACGCTCCATTATCACCTCGAAAGGAGCTTCCTAGCTATATTTATATTAAAAACCCAACCTATATGGAGGGGCCGAGAGAGAACAAATATTGTAACAAAGTTATAAATAATGAAGGAGAAGGAGAAAATCAAGCTGAGGCTACCTTTGGGTTTCCTATCCTAGATACTATACTCAATGTAAATATGAAAAACATCCCTCCTTCTTTACCTACTTTTTATGGATTAAGTAATGAGGACCCGAACACATTCTTGTTCAAGTTTGATATTCTATGTAGGAGCTATAATTACCTACAAGATGCTCACAAAATAAAAATATTTCCTACTACATTGAAATATTTCACCTTGTGATGGTTCATGGGATTAGGTGAATCCACTATCAGGACTTGGGATGACATGAGAACCTCATTCTTGCTAAATTATCAAGAATACTGCAAACCTAAAGACTCTCGACATTATATATATTCAAGATACAACAACTTGAAGATGAAATCCTAGAGGATTATCTCGAAAGGTTCATTTATACCCTTCATAAATCAAAGTATCATGACCTTCGAGAAGATGCAGTACGTACACTTTTTCTCAAAGGAATATTCGAAGACTTGCTAGAGAGTCTTAATCTCATGGCAGCTGGCGATATTTCTTATAAGACTTTTGCATAGATTAGTGAGATGTGTAAAAATTATTCTAGAATTAGTGGGAACATTTTGAAAAACTTTTGAGAGTCGTATAGTATAAATATAAGAGGAAATTTTCCTAGTTCAGGAGGAGTTACAAGGATGGAATTAGGTAACCTATTGGAGAATTTTAAGACTGACATCTTAGGAGCCATGGGTTCTCAATTAGATTCTTTACAAGCCAAGAAAAGGAAAGATGAAGAATGGGTAGTAATGAGTATTTTCTGTACAAGGTGTAGAACAAAACATCCCCAAAGGGAATGTCCCTTAAAAAACATTTATGTATGTCACATATGTGTAGAGGAACATCCAACAGATAAGTGTCCATCCTTGCATAGATTGCAAGCCATCTATGAGAGTGGGGATGTAGGTGAATCATTTAGGAGGCATCCTTGGCAATCTATAGATCAACCAATATACCTGAATTTTCCACCACAATCCCCACCTTATTAATATCCATACCAACAACCCCAACAATGGAACAATCCTAGTTGGCAGAGTTGGCCACCCTAGTATCCTCCTCCTCAATTTCCATAGCAACAGTATTGGTCACAATGGTCGAGAGGACAGCCATATCCTTAGTCATAACCTATCCCTCCACCTAGTCATCCTTATCCTCGTTATCAATCGAATTTCCAGCAACATTTTCCTGGATTTGTACCTCTAGTTCCTCTCATTACACAACAACCTCATCACTTCCAAAATACAAATCCTCCACGATCGACATTATTACTTTCCCAACAAATACCTAACCCTAATAATAAGCTAACTCAATATCTTAACAATATTGAGTTGCAAACTCTTCCATCCTACCTTGTTTCGACTGTACCTATACATGAGATTCAATTACAATCTAGAAGAGTTGTTAATGATAAACCCAGAACATCAGTAATCATTCGTGAGGAAAATGACGAAGAAGAAGATTCAAATGAACCCGTGAATGATGCCATTTTGGAGGATGTGAATATTTCAAAAGTTCTAGTACCTGCCCGTCCTCCCCAAGAAATTATTCAGGAACAAATAATTCCTCCATTTCCAGCAATACTAGTAATAGAAAAACCTCTAGTTCACTCTGAGTATGATATCTTGAATGAATTAAAGCATATCTGTATCAAAATCCTGTTATTACAAGTTATTAAAGACATACCAATTTACAGTAAGGTGATAAAGGAATTATGCATTAAACGTCCAGGGAAGAAACAAAAATACCCCCTTACAATTCATGTCATAGGAGAGATGTCTGAATATATGACAGATCGGTCTCAGATTGAAAAATATACAAATCCAGGAGCCCCAGTAGTGACTGTAATCATAAATAATACTGCCATAGGTAACACATTAATCGATTTAGGATCAGCCATCAATATGATGACCACCGTAGTTTTATAAGTTTTACAGTTGGGACAATTTCTTCAACCTACCCCTTTCATCTTGGAACTAGCAGAACATACTACGGTAAATCTTGTTGGAGTCCTGGATGACATTATTGTATCATTAGCTTCATGGGAATACCCAACCGAATTTATGGTCATATAATCAAAGGATCCTTCTAAAGGACATCCTATCATCTTGGGAATACCATGGTTAGCTACTACCAATACTTCTATAGGATGTGGGGATGGGGAGATGACCATTTCCAATGGGTTGTCTACCCAAAGACTTATTTTATATCCCCCCAACACAACCAATAACTGAAAATTCCTAGTGGTTAAATTGTTCCTTTAGGGACAAATATTTTGATGACCTTTCCTTTCCTAGTGATTTCCTCCACCACTAGTATATATTTTCCTCGGTCATTCTCTAAATGCGATCAAATATTTGGAGATGATTTTCAAGGAACTATGTCTCTCTCAATGTTTATAGAAGCACCTTGTGTCTTCACCATCAAAGAGCATATAGGACCCTTCACCATACCTTGTGAATTTGGCCTTGAAAAATTTCTTCACATAAATGCAGGATTAAGTGAAGATCAACAAGCTCAACTACTTAAGGTTCATAAAAAACAAACCAGAGAATTTTCAAGGGAATACACTGATATGAAGGGTATACACCCTAAAAATTGTATTCACCACATTTATATGGATCCAAATATACCACCTATAAAACAGCCTCAGAGGAGGATGAATCCTGCTTTGAAGGAGGTAGTAAAAGAAGAATTACAAAAACTCCTTACCGTCGGTTTCATCTATCCTATTTTCAATAGAAAATGGGTGTCTCCTTTAGTAATAGTTCCAAAAAAATTTATAGGGAAATGGTGTATTTGTGTTTATTTTATGGAACTAAACAAATCCACTCTTAAAGACTACTTTCCTTTGCCCTTTATTATCAAGTATTAGATACCTTGTCAGGTAAGCAATATTTTTCCTTTCTTGACGGATACAGTGGATACAATCAGATCCTAATAGCACTTAAAGTTCAGGATAAGACCACTTTTACATGTCCTTGGGGTACATTTGATTATCGAGTTTTTCCATTTGGCTTATGTAATGCACCCACTACGTTTCAACGAGCAATCTTAGGCATCTTTTCTAATCTTATACATGATTATGTTGAGGTATACATGGATGATTTTACATCCTATGGTAATACTTTTCAAGAAGCTCTTTACAACCTCGAGAAAGTGTTGATCCGATGTCAAGAGACAAACTTAGCTCTTAGCATGAAAAGTGTAAAATGTTACTGACAGAAGGTATAGTTCTAGGACACCATATTTCTTCACAAGGAATTAAGGTAGAACCTGCTAAGATCGAAGTAATAGTTGGACTTCCCTCTCCAAAAACATAGAAGGAGGTAAGAATATTTTTGGGTCATGCATGGTATTATCATCATTTTATTGAAAACCTTACAAAGATAGTTGCACCAATGTTTAAATTTCTCATAAAAGATGTAGAGTTCCAATGGACATAATCTTGTCAAAATTCTTTTGAGAATTTAAAATCTAAACTATCAGTAGCACCAATACTTACAGGCCTTGACTGGACCCTTCCCTTTCATATATATACTGATGCTTCTGATATGGCCATAGGTGGAGTCCTAGGCCAAAAAGAAGGACAATAACCTTATGCCATCTATTTTATTAGCAAAAATCTCTCCTTTCGAATTAAACTATACCGTTACTGATAAAGAATTTTTGGCAGTAGTTTATGTTATTAATAAATTCCATCATTATATTACAGGGTACAAAGTTTTTGTGCACACCGATCACTCTCCCATTAGATTCTTAATGATTAAACCAATCACCAATGGTATAGTTATCCAGTGGCTTCTCCTATTGCAAGAATTTAATATTAATGTCATTGATCGACTTGGTAAAGAAAACTTAGTAGAATATTTTCTTTCTCGTATACAACGTGATAATGATATTAACCCTATTGATGATACTTTTCCTGATGAACATCTGTTCATTGTATCTGTTCAAACCCCTTGGTTTGTTGATATTGTAAACTATCTAGCGACTGGAAAAGTACCACACCATTTGGCTCCATATAAGAAACACCGCATAATAGTACAAAGTTCTAACTATTCCTGGGTTGATAATGACCTCTTTCACATTGGCCCAGCTCTTATTATTAGAATATGTGTGTGAGAGGATGAAATGACAGACATCCTTTGACCATGCCATGATGGACCATGTGGAGGCCACTTTTCGAATAAATGGATAGCATACAAAGTACTACACTCTGGTTATTACTGGCCAAGCATTTTTAAGGATGCTTCCAACACTAGTAGAAAATGAGAAATTAGTGACTAAAAGCAGGCTATAAATGACTATTTTTGAGTCGGTGACTAATAGTATCAAATTTTCACTATCTTATAGCTAGTCGTATTTCACTAGTCATTAATAGCTGGACTTAGTAGTCATTGATTTATTCATTGATTTAGTCATTGATAGAAAATGATTTATTCATTGATAGACAATGCTTTAGTCATTGATAGTCAATGATTTAGTCATTGATTTAGTCATTATTTTAGTCATTGATTTAGTCATGGATTTAGTCATTGATTTAGTGACTGAGTTAGTCATTGATTTAGTCGTTGATTTAGTCACTGATTGCAACCATTAATGACCAAATATATGACTAAATAAACTAATAGATTTTAACATATTAATGACTAAGCTAAATACGACTACGATACGGGAAATTAGCTACTAATAGTCTCATATATGCGAATTTAGTCATTTTTGTAGTCACAAATTTATGATAGGGCACAGAGGAATCGAACCACCAACCTCCTGCCTATAATTAGGAAGATGCTCTACCATTGAGTTAGAACCCTTTAAGAACTTGTTATTGCTTGACAATGATGATATTCAAACAAATTTATGATAGATATCAATCTACAAACTACATAATTATTACTATTACAACTTACTAGTAACTAGTATTTATGATAAACTAATTCCTGAGAGCTATGTACAATTTTCCCTGTAATTGAAGCTAATAAAAATACTACAAATACTCTTACCAAAGATATTTAGTGATGAGTATGTCTTCCCATTCTTCATCACTATCATTCTCATAGTCCAAAGAAGAGTCCTTCCTGAAAGGATTTCAAAGCCCAATGCCATCACTGCATCAAAAACAAAGAGTCATAAATCCCAAATGGTGAAACCAATTCTGATGAAACCTATGGTGTTGGATCAAGGACATGTGAGGTTACCTTAGTGCGAAATTTCAGACACAGAGGAGCAATAATTTCAAAGATATCACAGAAACAGTAACAAGCATTTCTACAGAAGAAATTGAAAAATTAGGGCTTCCTGTTCTGGGAGCTTCCCTCCACTGTTTTCAGAAAAGGAGTACATTGGATAGCTCCATTTGAAGAGATCTATCTGTTTGTCCAATCTGATCTGAAAGATTCCATGTTTTGAAATTTAGGGTTTCTATGACAAACCCTAGATCAGCGAACTCCGGGACAAGGACGGACACCTCAAATCGGTAAGATCTAATCCTTTGCTATTTCCATTTGAGGTTCTCATTTCAATATGATCTATCACAATAGCTTGATGATAAGCTTGGTGAAGTTGACAACTTCCAAGCATAGAATTATTTGATCTCTCTGAAGAAACTGGATTGGAAACCTACATGAGTATAGAGGTTCCAGTTTCAGAGGGAGACGAGGTCAAGAAGACATCATGCTCATGCTGCAGAGGATGATGAACCATCCAGAAAGAGATCCATATATGAAAGTGAAGATTATTCAAGCGAGGATGAATATGTTCTGATATCAGCTCTCACAGGTAACTTTACTCATGGAAATAATGATTGGCTTATAGACAGTGGGGCTTCCAAACATATGACGGGATTCAAGGAATCCTTTGTAAGACTGTCAGACATGAATCACCACACAAGGTGAAACTGGGAGATGACTACCAATATCCAATAAAAGGTAGTGGGGAATATTCATACAAGCTAGACTCTGGTAAGTCTCTAATAATGAAAGAAGTATTGTTTTTTCCAGGACTCAAGAAGAACCTTCTCTCCATTTCAGCATTGATGCAAAAGGAATGCGGGTTGCATTCATAGATGGTCAAGTCATCATGTGACCAAAAGGAAAGACTATCGATGATGCGGTAGTGATTGGAGAACAATAAGGAGGCTTGTACAAATTGAAGGGCTATCGAGAAAAAGCCTTGATCCATAACACAGTAGAGCCAAATGAGCTTTGGCATAGAAGGCTTGCACATGTGCATTACAGAGCACTACCTATTGCAAGCAAAGCTGTTGAAGGTCTTCCAGAATTTCAAGCTATTTGAAGGGAAGAACAAAATCAGAATATGACATAAAGAAAATAGTTGAAGAATGTGAAGATCCAAAATGCAGAGACCATGCAGTCATAAGACTCTCTCACATCAAAGAACAACTTGAAGTGGTAAAAGAAAAAAGTGAAGAATGCAAAAGTGGTGATGGCCACCTTGAATGGCCTCCCAGGATCGTGGAATTCATTCATGTGAGGAATGTGTTCTAGAAGGAAGTGATTACTTTCAATAGACTCTAGAAAGAGAACTCACAAGAAGAAGAAGCTCAAGAAGAGAAGGTGGGAGCAACTGAAGATCAAGCTCTTTCCATCCAAAGAAGATTCCCCAAGCAATGAGGAATATGGAGAAATCAACTCTTGAAGAACTTCTTATCCACCTTAGTTTTTGGATAAGAAACGATGCTATTATGAATGAAGAAGACGATGAAGCTGAAGGCTCCCAAAAAAACAAGGGGGAGTATACCCTCGAAACAAATAAATATAAGTATTCAATTGTTATTTCATGATATTGTTTTGTTATGCATTTGTTTATATTCAGTTGATGTATTATGCATGATAGGATGTTTGCATTAACGACAGTATACTACTAATATGCATGTGATGGGTAAGTAGCTCATGGTGCTATACAACTCTCCATTGCTACTTATCTAGAATGAAACCTCTTTGCTGACATATTGGATTAGTGCACAATCTCAATGTTGTCCTGGTAGAGATGGAAGGCATCTAGAAAGTTTCAGTGAGACATGGATGAATGTTGTATTGGATAAAGTAGTTACATGATCATATATTTATGCATAAGTAGTTGCCAGTATGAATATTCTTTATGAAATGTTATAACCATACAATTGCATTTGACTTGTAGGAAAGATCACATACATAATCGCCTACAAGCAAAAAAGAATGAAGACTTTTTCCGAAGAACAATTGACATCAGTTCTAAGACAAAGAATAATATGATGAGTGCAGTGACATCATTGATGCAGAACCTTCTAGCCACCAAGAAGAAAGGGAATATCAGTTCAAGAAGAATGATGTATGGGTGTAGTATCAAGACCTGAAGAGAAGTTCATAGTTCCATCATGCAGTAGATGGAAACATCATGGGATACAAAGCAAGATTCGTAGCATGAAGCTTCTCATGAAGAGAAGGCATAGTCTACAAAGAAACATTTACAGCTAATAGAAGTGAAGTCACATGACATGCATAATCATGTGTGCAAATGAAAGAAGGCTTTGTATGAGTTCAGAAGACACCCATGGGATAACACATACATGATGAGCTTGATGAATATCTTAACCTTTGCTACAAGGTTGATAGAGGATGACAAGCTCACATATGGGTGCAAGATGAACTTTTGAAGAAGTTCAAGATAGAGGATCTTAGTATCCAGTGATCCTAGATGGATACTACTTGTCACTCCAGTACAAAATGTTTCAGTGCATAGAGTATGGAAGACAGAGGGAGTATGATGCTCCGCTTCAGAGGGAGTGATTGCAGAAGATCCCGAGGTTCGACATGGTATGACAAGATGGGCAGATCACTGATGATTCTAGGCTTTACTGAGAGTAAAGTGGATTCCAACCTTTGATCCAAGGTTGAAGGTGGAAGACCAGTGATGCTCCTGTTATGTGTCGATGCACTACTGTTCTAGGTATGGAGCTATGGCAGAGTAAAAATGGAATCTTCCTTGGACAAGGGAAGTATGCAGTAGAGATCCTAAAGAGGTTCGAGATGATGGACTGCAAGGCTATGGCTACACCTATGGCATCAAACCTGAAGCTATTGAGTGATGCTTCATCAGAGACGGTTGATGCTACGATGTATCGTCAGATGATTGGGTTATTGATGTACCTGACGAACATGAGACCAGATATTTTCTTTGTTGTGAACACCCTGAGCCAGTATCTGACAGATCTGAGAAGTGTTCACTTGATTGCTGCAAAGCATATTTTGAGGTACCTGAAGGGTACAATTTGATTATGGGCTCAAGTATGGTGCGAATCAGAAGATTAACCTGGAGGGTTATGTTGATTCAGATTGGGCAGGCAGTGCCATCGACATGAAGAGTACTTCAGGATGTTGCTTCAGTATGGGATCAGATGTGATCTGTTGGTTTAGCAGGAAGCAATCCTATGTGGCACTGAGTACAGCTGAAGCAGAGTATGTCGCAGCTTGTTCAGCTAGTTGTGAGGCAGTATGGCTACGGAAGCTACTGTCTGATATATTTGATCTCCCTTTGGATGCTACTTGTATACAATGTGACAACCAGAGTTGCGTGAATTTGTCAGAGAATCCAGTGTTCCATGACAGGTCGAAGCATATCGAGATCAAGTACCACTATATCAGGGATATGGTGCAGAGAGGAGCAGTGAAGCTCCTGTATGTTGCGACGGAGGAACATATAGCTGATGTATTGATGAAGCCATTGGCTAGGCTGAAGTTCGAGTACTTCAGAGAGAGACTTGGTGTTCTCCAGATTGAGGCTTCCTCCCAGAGAAAGTGATGAGACCCAAATCCATTCTGACATGGTGAGAGGATTGGTTCCTTCCATGGTCAGATGTAAGGGCTGAGTCATTCCGTTATGGTGAGAGGATTGGTTCCTTCCATGACTTATATGAGTGCTGAGATCCATATCCATTCTAAAGAGTAGGTCAGATGTAAGGGTTGAGCCATTCTGTCATGGTGAGAGGGTTTCTCCCTTCCATGTCAGATATGAGTGCTGGCCATTCTATCAAGCAGGACAGATGTAAGAGCAATTGCCATTCTAGGAATGGAGGCACCTGGTCAGTTACCAGGAACACTCAGTGTAAGAACTGAGTAGCCATTTTGATGTGATAGAGGGATGTGTTCCCACTTGATCAGATATAAGGGCTAACCATTTTGTTGATGGCTAAAGGATTAAGTTCCTTCCATGTCAAATGTGAGTGTTGGCCATTCCGACGAGCAGGTCAGATGTAAGGGCAACTCCCATTCTCTAGGAGAATGGAGGCGCCTGGTCAATTACCAAGTAGCTCAGTCGAGGAGGATTGGGGGCCATTATGATATGATTGCTTGGATGTGTTCCCCTCATGATCAGATATGAGTGCATGCCCTTCCATCATTGTGAGCATGATGTGTTCCCGCCTAGATGGATGTAACTGCTGAGCCTTGTCATAGATGATAGTAGGTGTGTCCTATCATGCTAGTGACTGTAAGTGCTGTGCCATTTCACAGATGATAGTAGGTGTGTCCTATCATGCTGGTAACTGTAAGTGTAGTGCCTTTTCATAGATGGTAGTAGGTGTGTCCTACCTTGCTGGTGATTGTAAGTGCAGAGCCTTTTCACAGATGGTAGTAGGTGTTTCCTACCATGCTGGTGATTGTAAGTGCAGAGCCTTCTCACAGATGGTAGTAGGTGTGTCCTACCATGCTGGTGATTATAAGTGCTGAGCCTTTCCACAGATGGTAGTAGGTGTGTCCTACCATGCTGGTGGATGTGAGTGCTGTGACTTTCCACAGATGATAGTAGGTGTGTCCTATCATGCTGGTGGTTGTAAGTGCTGAGCCATTTCACAGATGATAGTAGGTGTATCCTATCATGCTGGTGAATGTGAGTGTTGGGCCTTTCTTATGGGATTGTAGTTTACTACATGATCATATGTGAGTGCTGGGCGTGCCTTTCTAATGAGCAGGTCAGATGTAAGTGCTGGGCGAAGACCTACATGAGGGTAGGCCTACAACCAGCATGAAAAAGGGCTGGCTCTGTAGAACTTCCTATGACAAGAAAAATCATGAGATAGTACCAATGTTGATCCAGATCTAGTAATGATGATCTAGCAGTGATGATCTAGATCTAGTCCAGTGATGTTGATCCAGATCGAGAGATGATCCAGATCCAGTGATGATGTTTTATGTTGATCCAGATCGAGAGATGATCCAGATCCAGTGATGATGTTCTATGATGATCCAGATTGAGAGATGATCCAGATCCAGCGAAGATGACTTGAAGACAAATATGACTTGAAGATGAATATGACTTGAAGACGAAGATGACTTGAATACGAGATGATCTAGCTGATACAGAGAAGAATACCAGTGCTGAAAATTGTGTTGAAAGAATACCTTCCTAGTTAAGAGGGAGTGTTGATGTATATGTAACTTCGGAATGTATTCTTCTATGTATCTTATGTATTGTAACCTGATGTTTATTCTGGGTTGTTTCTATTATGTATTTGAGTCATGTGATCATGCCCCGATGTTATGATTGGGAGGATTAATAATGTAATCAAGTCATATCAAGTCATTAGGTAAGTCCCCACAGTTTCAGGGCACCTGAGTTATTATACACTAATTAAGGTGTAGGCTCGAGTAAGTAATTGTTAGTTGGGTCGACATGATTGAGTGCACTTCAATTCAACGGAAGAATATAAATAGAGAGTGAGAGACTCTCTATTTATCACTCATGAAATACATCACTTGCTCTCTCAAGTGTGGCACACTTTTGGAGAAGGAAATTTTGGGCCTAGACAGAAGATAGAAGACTACTACTATTTTGGGAGATCTCTTACTATTTTGGTGCTGATTCTATCTTATAGGAAGTTGCGGGGTTTTCTCCTTTATGGTTTCCCCGAGGAAAATCTCTTTGTGTCTCTTGTCTCTTGTGATGTGCTTATGTTTATTTCTGTGCTTGTTATTCTCTCAGTGAAAAGATCCTAAGATCATAATGCTAGCTTAATGTGATGAAAAACTAACATACCTCTTCCCATTCTTCATCACTATCATTCTCATAGTCCAAAGAAGAGTCCTTCTTGGGCAGACGCTCTACCATTGAGCTACCACCATTTAAGAAGTTGTTATTGCTTGACAATGATGATATTCAAACAAATTTATGATAGATATCAATCTACAAACTACATAATTATTACTATTACAACTTACTAGTAACTAGTATTTATGATAAACTAATTCCTGAGAGCTATGTACAATTTTCCTTGTAACTGAAGCTAATAAAAATACTACAAATACTCTTACCAAAGAGATTTAGTGATGAGTACCTATTCCCATTATTCATCACTATCATTCTCATAGTCCAAAGAAGAGTCCTTCCTGAAAGGATTTCAAAGCCCAATGCCATCACTGCATCAAAAACAAAGAGTCAAAAACAAAACTTTCCCTCTTGTCTACTACAATATTAAGAATCCATGAGCTTCTAGGTGTTTCAGATGTTCCTCATCATGGGCTATCAAAATTAAAACACAACCTGTTGCTTTGGTAATTAAAAAACTTAAAATTATGCAAAGTATATTCACCTTTTCTTTGAGAAGGTTCCATAATAAGCAGGTCTATGGTTGTTATCAAATTGCAAAAGGTTTCTTCTCTTATTGTGAAGCCTATTTTAGCTTTAAATCAAGTGATAAACATTCTAAGAGTCAGGAAGATTCATAAACTTATTGATAATGGAGATTTGCGATTATCATTTGCAAAATTAGAGACTTGACTCCCTATGCACCGTAATGTCTTTCAAAAATGATCCCTGACCTAGAATTCAAAGAATTGCAAGTATTGCAAGTAATTAGGATTGAATCATTTACTGTTTCAAAGGTACCATTTTGTATGGAGGAGTTATGCTTTGTGAATCATTATTCCTTAGCTATAAGGGAACCTAATAGTGGATTCAATAATTAAGGAGTCATGTTGCAAATATAAAGAGAAATACCCCGCTCCTACAACATTGCATCTTTAGAGAAACCTTTAAACGGTTGTATATTTGGATTCTAGGTGATGATACCAGTTATTTGAAAGGAAGGAAAACTAGTTAAGCATGAATTAAACTTGAAAAACTTGCAAACTATTAGGTATAACAAAATATATATAAGCTCTGTGTTGAGATGTACAGGATCTGAAACAGCTTCCATGATGATTGGACAATAGTTCACCGAGAGAAATAACCATTGATAAGAACTGAACTTTCCTTAGAATGTATGGTCACCTAAAATAAGACCACACTAAAATTTAGATTCTAGTAAGCTTTTGAGATTAACTAAACCTATCGAAAAGGTTGGAGAGACTAGTATTCTACAGTGTTCTTATAATGCAGAGTTGCATAAAGGCATATTCTTATCAAGATTTGTGACTTTCAAAATGAAGGAATTTACTTGACCATGAAATGCACATTTACGATGAAGCAAAGGATAGATAAAATCATGATGAGGTTCATATTCCCCATTTGAACTGCCTACAAGAAACTATTTCTTCATGAGGGTAATAAAGCATGTCTCCATCCTGCTTGAGTGGAATGTGAAATTGCCCTACCCTGGTTATTTGATTATGAATTATATTAAGTTCCAATTCACTTCAGGCCCTATGGCATGTTTACGCCCTCCACTCTGACTCCCCACGTGGGATGAGTTGCTTCTTCAATGGAATATAAGAGCCTCACTAAGACCTCGGTCTCGTATTTTGGTGTGGAGTAATATTTACAAGTACAAAGTTCAAGGTTCATGAAGAATTGTTCAAAACCTACCATTAGTAGATCATTATAACATAGGTTATGTTTCTGTGGGAGGATAGAGGCAAGGCAGAGCAGCCGGTAAGAGTAAGAGAGGGTTTGACCTAGCTAATTTAAAGAAAAAAAATCTAAATCTTGGCTGAATTAGAGATTGAATAGTCTCTTAGTAAGGGGTAATGTCTTGGTGAGTGAGTGTAGCACTAAGGCCTTATATTTATTTTCTCTTGGGCACCGATTTTGGAAAGTTATGCCAAGAAGTCCCTAAGATGGACAAGGGATATATGACAATCCTACACGACATTGGTAATGTCCTATTGCAACTTAGTGCAATCCCTTGTGCAGTGTTAGATCTTAAAAGATAGGCTCATCTGAAAATGGTTATCTCTTGTATTTAGATCCATAAAAATAAGTCTATATCCATAGATAACAAACTTGGAAAAATACAAAGGCTTAAAATGGCTGGATAAAAGGAAACAAAAGATGTAAATTCCATTTTAGCAAGAGGTAAAACACAATTATTAAAATAAAATTACTAATATCCAACAACAAAAGAAGACAAAACTCAACCTTGGCCTCTGAAGGAACCAAAAATGTGCTTCCCTCTGAAGTACTCTAAAATCCTTGCACCTTTTGGCTAGAAGAATTATTAGATAGTCCATTAATATTCAATAGATCATGTCCATTTGTGCTTTCCAAAACATCTTGTCCATTTTCCCATTCCCTCTGCAATTGCCTAGATGATGCTAAATTGGGAGTGGAATAATGGCTTGATATTTCTATAGAACCTTCTAACCTTGCAAATAAAAATCTTTACTGCTTGCTATTTTGAGACTTCCATGAACTTGATATTTCCTTTGATAGCCCATTGCATTTATCAGTTTCAACAAGGAGCAAATTTTCTAAATTGTGAGGACTATTTAATACACTATCATTTGAATCAAAATTCAAAGACAATATGTTTGAAATTATACTATTTTCTCCAACATATGAGCCATTAATATAAACTTTTGGAAGGATATTACACACCAGATTCTCCAAGAATTCTAGCTTTCCAGAACTGGCATTAGAATCTCTAGAAATTTATACTTTCTTGAGAATTTGAAAACCAATACTTGTGCTTCTATCGGTTGCATATAACATAGACTCATTTTCAAAATTTTGGATAGAGCTTGTACTAGTATTTCCAGCTTCTGAAACTGATCTTTCCTCTAACATAGGCTCATTTTCACAAATTTGGATAGAACCTGTACTAGTCTTTTCAGCAGTTGAAACTAATCTTTCCTTTGCTTTATGATCAGTAACTCCAAAGCTGTCACTATCACCATTAAGGGTGCAAGTGTTTACATACTTTTGATGAAGAGAACAATATTTAGAACAATAATCATCCACTGAAAATTGGACTTTTTCCATAAAGGGAGGCACCTCTGCTTCTGAAGAAATAGCTTTAGAGAAAACTTCACCATATGGTTCTGCAAAGCGTTCTTCATAATTTTTTTGATACCTATCATCAAATGGAGACCTTTGTAGACAATTCTCAACATGGTTTCCTAAAAGCATTCTACTTCTTTTATTTATAGCGACAACATTCACTTCACTATTGTTTTGAACAACAGAGTTGCTTTGAGGGACAGAGATTGGAAAGCTATCCTTAGAAATTCTAACACAGACAATACTAGATGACACTAAAGCTGCATCTGTTCTTTCACTTCTTGATGTTTCAATGTGCCCACTGCCTAGATCAGATGAACCCTTGTGTGTGTCAGAAGACAAATTCTTCAATGGAATTTTAAAATCTTCATGACTCCTACATTTCATAGTAGGATCAACTAAAATCGAATTCTTTCCATTGAAAGCTTCCCCAACGGTATTTACACGTGAATTTAATTTTATATCTATTCCAATCATTGCATTAGGTTTGGCATCAGTATGTTTTTCAGATATAAACGTTGATGACTGCCCACCCTTATTAACCAACAGCTTGCCATGATCAAAACTCAACCATGATGCCGCAGCTTCCACCACCAAGGAAGTGATATTTAATGTTGGAGACAGTAAAAGTGAATGAGATGAACTTGTTTTAGGATTAGAGGATCCATGAACAACTAGGATCCTCATACTAAATGATTTTTCCTGTGCAGCATGGGAGCCCCTGCAACAACCATTAATATCTAAATATTCAGTAATATATATAATATTCCACCTCAAACTCCTAAATCATATGGAAGCTTATGTTCAATAAACTTAATGTGTAATGTTACTCTACACCAATACAGGGGGTGCTGGAAAACTAAACAAATATTCCATGAAAAGAAACAGATTTCATACCAATATGCACTAGCTGGAAATACAACTGATCTTCCAGCAACTCCACTGGCAAGGGAAGTCTCAGCATTACCTCCTGTGTTCTAGTTTCACATGGAAATATGAACAAGTATATATTATTAGGAAAATAAAATGAAGCCATGTATAAAGAATCTAGAAGACAATCACTAAAGTAAAACATAAGCTGTCTAAAGAAAATACACATTAGCTTCTATACTAATGATTATTTAGGACTGAATCAAAAGCTATTAAATAATCTAATAATGAAGCATAGAAAAAGTTGTCTGCACAGATATCAATAACAAATGCTAAAGATAATTGGATGGAAGTACAATATACTAAAATCCTAAATTCACTTACATGATCCAGTGATTTGCTCAATTTACTTGAAGAATTTGATCAAAGCAAGGAAACCTCTCCCACTAGTGGAGGTGAACAAAGTACCCAGTGTTATTGTGAAGGATTTGTAACATCATAGAAATTCTGAGTTTTGTTGCTACAAAAATAGGACATAGAAAATAAAAAATCATAAAACCTAAATGTGAAATATTTTTTAAAACAATTTTGGAAACTTGTTTGGACCAAACAAGATGAAGCCAATCTGGCCACTGAAGGAAAATTGTTTGGACCAAACATTGGTGACTTGACAAGCAGCTCAGATGATCGATCAGAGGTTAATATGTGGATTGTGGAAAAGGGCTCAAAGATAGAGTCTTTACATTCAAAATTGTCAGACAATTTTGGAGATGAGTTTGAGAATGCAAGTGAGAACAAACCTGATTTTGAGAATACAGGCAAGAAGAATCAACAAGTTTTTGAATAGTTAGTGATGGATTTGAGAGAAAACACTAAAGAGATGCCATTTTTGTCAAATTTATCTGAGCAACATGGTTCATTGTTTGCGGTCAATTCCTCCTCAGTCATGGATTGCAGGCCCGTAGAAAACAAGTATGTTGAGTATGTTCCCATGATTGGGGCCTATTCCTATCCTTATAACCTATCACCAAATAAAGATTCAATACCACAAGTAAATGTTGGAAACAAGAATAGTGGAAATGAAGGTTTGGGTTTTCAAATTGAAGGAGTAGAAAAGTCTGAGGATGAAATGATGTTGAACTCTCTGTGGGCAGAGGAGACAGAAAGGATGAGCACTAGCAACTTTTTGGAGTCCCGAGATAGAAGAGAAGGGAAACTAAACAAGCATCAAAGCACTGTGATAATGCCCCTTGAAAGGAGAGATTTTGATCCTTTTGTTCAATATTAGCTTGAAGCAAGCATTGCTTTTGGTCAAGTAGACACTCAAATGTGGGATTCTGTATGGGACGAAGGTGATGGTGGTAGCCAGGAGAAGTAGTTGGATAGGGTTTCACAGGAATATATTCTTTCTCCAAAAATGAAAGGACAGTCAGACTTATGCTCATTTAAAAGAGATGAGAACAATGTGCAAGAGGCTTCCCATTATGGTTTTATGACGTTGAATATAAAAATAACAGAAAATTGTACATCAAATGAGAAGGAAGAAAAAATGTCTATTAGCAGCAAGAACTGGATGGAGGAAGGGAATAAATGAGGAGCATATTTGTGTCCATTCACAAGGATTGAAAAGAGGTTGGACAATGCCACCTTGGATGTATCTTCTCATCAAGAGAGAAAATATTTTAAACATACTCAGATTCAAGGGATGCCAGATTTTTTATTACATGAAAATAAGAAAGAAAATGTGGAGGAACAATTTATTGAGCCTTATGAGGATTGTGTTTCTGTGGAGGAATTAAGTGGAGTCTCAAGAAAAGGTGCCCACGAGGCTATTGTAGGAATGACAATGAGAGGAACCCCATAATCTTTGTTAGATGAGAGTAATTAGACACATTCAGTTGTTTCACCTGAGCATATTGTTTTGGCAGACATCGAGGAAATACCAAATTTGATATTTGATGTAAGCAAGGAATATCAGAGAACAATGCATGCCAAATTGCCTTCTCAGTAGGATCATTTAGCACCAAAAATGCAAGGATTGCTAGACCAATTAGTACATGGGGAGAAACAATGCACCTTTGTAGGCTGCCTTCATAATCTGGATGCAAGTGATAACACATAAGATAAAATGTGTGAGTTTTCAAGAAACATGGATAGGCAAGTTGAGGGGAAAAGAGAGAATAACACTATGAATGGATCTTCTCATGAAGTGATAGATGTTTTGGGACATACAGAAAGCCATTGGGTGTCAGGTTTTGCTATGAAGCATGTCAAAGAGGAATCCCTTGAGAGTGTTCAAAAGGAAGAAATGAGAGGAGGTTTAGATAACCTACTAGATGAAAGAAGTGAGTATGCTGGAGTAACTACACATGAAGATATTGCATTTGTAAATATTCACATGATGTTGGAGTTGCTGATTGATGTACATGATGTAGAGATGCATGTGACATAGGTTGACTGGAAGAATTCAGTAACTGAGGCAGTTTGTTTAGTGTCGGATTTTATGTTGGATGAGAAAAAAGAAGTGAAAGGAAATCATGATTTGTGTGAGGTAGGGGACGAAGAGAAGGAGAATATTACTAAGTATCTCATAACTAGGGATTTTCTGAATGTGGAAGCACAAATTTGTAATATGGGTAGATCCTCTCAAGAAAATGATGTTGTTTTTGGATGTTCAGAAATTTAGGGGACATTAAAGTCATTACTTGGTGGGACTGACATGGATAATGCAGGAAAGCATAGCACAGAGGCATTACAGGAAATTGCTGCTTTGGTGGAAAAACAAGGAGTTTTGGATTTCTTGCCCTGTAAAAGCATTGCAAAAAATGCCATGTCTGTGGAAAAATGAATAGTTTTGGATTTGTCACTAGATGAAACTACTGAGAGAGATATAAGAATGCATACTACATATGCTCTAGATGAAGCTCCTGCAACAGTGAATCTACAAAGAATGTCATTGTATGCATGTTATCAGAAAATTTTAGTGAAACATTCATAAGCTTCTTGTTATACCAAAATCCTGTCACCATCATGTGATAAGGCATTTGACATACCTACTTGCCCTAAATCCCAGCTTTTGGAGTGGAAACTAAATGGTTTTTCATCAATCTGTCATACAAATTCCCAGCACCGTGCATGCCCCATTATCCAGGAGTGGTACCCCTGCTCACACCACCTTTCATCGGTTGTCCACAAGTCGTGCCACCACCCATCGCCCTTGGTCCATATGTGGTTATTACCAGAACCGCTCTGTCATAGAAGGAGAAGCATGGTACCCTGGGTAAAAAGGGAAAAAGAAAAGTTTCTCAAGGCTTCTAGATGATAAGCCTCGTGTGCGGCCATATCCATACTATTGTGGGTTGGTTGAGCTTGAGATCCCTCATCCTAGGATCTTAGAGGCCGTCTCACCCACTAATTTCTCAACCATCTCTATCCATTAAATCCCTATAAATATGAGCTCATAGCCATGGTTGAGGGAAGAACATTGAAGGTATTGTTATGCTGTTGGATTGATTCTTGGCCCAAGATCATTTGGAGAGAGCATAGAGAGCTAGAGTCGGAGCTTTTGGGGATGAAGAGCTGGTTTCATGGAGACCCATGTCAACACTAAGGCTTGGTTGTAAACTTCTTCATATTTCTAATGCAAGTTGATTTCTGTCCCACATATGATGTTGTTGTTGTGATTTTGCATATATATGTTTCTAGATTCCTTAGTCACTAGCATAGATGAGTATATCATATTCTAGTTGCTTTGATTCATTTCGTGTTGAGATTTTTTATAGGTAGACAAGTGAACTGTCAAAGCCTTGTATTCCAGATATCTACAGCGTCTAGGGAGAGTCTTCAACTTCTGTCCTCTATTTGTTCTGGATATAAACCATTCAAAGGATTCGAACACCTTGCTGTCCATAAGAGGTGAATTATTCCAACTAACAAATATGGCGAATCCAATGGGGATTAGAGTATTCAGTTGTTCTGATATTCCTCAGTGTGCAATTCTTATCTGAATCTAGGATCTGTTTTCTTCAACTCTTTTCAGTCAGATATACTTTCTGATTTGTATTATTTGGGTTTGAAATTTCCAGATCTATTTAGATCTGAGTCATTTCAGTCTTTTATGATCTGTTACCACATTCAATTCGACAATATTTGCCTTGATCTAGTCTTTTCTGACTTGATCCATCGTTCTTTTTTTTTTGTTTTGGCCATCTACAGGGAACCGCACCCATGCTGTGTATGAGGAAGAGTGCCACCGCCTGGACATAGGGAGTAGTAAGTGATGCCACCACCTGTATCTGGTTTGCAAGGAGCGGTGCTGTCTTGGAAACTCTCTATCAACACCTATGAAATGCGGTGCCAGGTAGGCATTAGTCCAAAACTCTTTTTCCTCATTTTTCTTTATAAAAAATTGGAATTTTTTGCTTTCAGTTTTGTTATCAGGATTGTGTTATTGAATCTGATGTGTGTGGCTGGCTGCTTTGATGGTTTAAGATTGATTTGAGTGGAATTTCAAAATTTTATTTAGTCTTTTTTATTGTTCATCTGCTTCTTGCTTGTTGGTTGTGCTTAAAGAAGGATTTCTTATTTTCTGAAAGTTAGGGTGCTCATTGAAGTCTCTTTTCATTGCATATATTGAAAGAAGAACACTAGATTAGCTTCTAGATTTCATTTCTTGCTTGCATAGTAAACTTCTTTTTCTTTCATTCAAAAAAGAAAAGTTTTGCTTGAGATTAGGACATCATATTTGAGCGTTGGATTTGGGTTTTCTGATTGGATTTACAAGCTTTCAGGACCTTTATGATCTTTCGTCTCTTATGCATATAGGGCTATCTTGATCAAAATAAAAATAAAAAATGGTAGTTTTAAGTTAGATTTGCTTATGTTTTTGAGAAATTTTAAAAGTTAGAGTGCATTGGCATATAGGTGTGCTTGGTGTTGTTCTTTTAGGAGAATAGATTCTCACCCTTCTCATTTGCTTTCTAAACGAAGAATTTGGTTTGTAAAAGTGTTTGCTTGTCTTTGATTTGATGTTCATGACTGTTGATTGCAATGGTTTTTGGTTTTGAAAGAAAAAGAATGTAACACCCCGGTTTTGACCCCATTGCATTAGATGTATATGATGTATATATTGTAAATAATCATGGTGCAGAGATAAAGGCCAAGGCCCCACCATCAATTGGTTATGCTATGTTTCGGATTGAAACTGTCACCGATGGTATATCGGGGCATGCGGCATACCTATTGAGTTTTGTCATCATGTAAATATGCATCTTTAATTAAATGAACCCCAACCAGCTACGTTCGCGGGAACTAAATTGAGAAGGGGCATGATTTTCACAAGGATAAGGGGGGGGGGATGTCAAACCTTGAGCCATGAGAGAAAATCCATGTGTCACCACCATGTTTTGACTTTCCTATCTTTCCTTGTTTTATTCCAACCACCACCATTAAAAGCTCTGCTGTTAGTTGGGGTAGTTATGGCTGGGAGTGGAGTGTGGCAGGACTGTCAGTCCTTGCCCACATGCACACTCCACTAGTGGATTGAACCTCACGATGGGAAGGAGAATGACTATGCCCCTCATTCCACTCACTCCACTATGCATTATTTCCCTGGTCTATTCATCCTCATCCAGGGATGTTTTCTGTTCATTTTTTTTTTCTCATACATAGGATTCTTCCTATTTTGGTCTCACGTAGCTAGGAGAGAGGAGCCGTCTCCACTGTTATTCACATTTCCCACATAGAGGAATCTTGTGTGTTTTCATTCATATTTAGGATTTGGTGTAAATCTTCCCTCATGCACTGGGTTCTGTGTTGTTGTTACTCACGCAGCAAGCTGGGGCTATTCGGTCACTATCACCCATGATTTTTCATGTGGAGAGCCATTTTTATGCTCAAGGACTATGTGTAAGTTTTCCTTACTGATTTGTGGCTCGTGCATATGTTTTTACCCTACTCAGCAGAGAACCTGGCTTCTCTCTTCCATTTTTGGACTCTGTAAGTCTTCCCAATGGCTTCGTTGCCTAGGATAGACTGTTGTTTTCCCCATATCATGAGCTGTGTTTACTGATACATTTTTGGACTGTTGTAATTAGCTGGGGAGTCGTTTTGGCCACGATAGGGCCAAGAACGACTCAGGAGTCGTTTTCCCTGTTTAAGCTGTAACTACTGATTAATTGTGTGTGTACAATGGTTGGTATTTGGACTGTGTTGGGAGTAGGGATGGGGGCTTGCTTTAATTGATAAACTTGGTGTGTTTGGAAAGCAAACAGACAGATCCAGAGGGTTGGATTTCTTATCCACAACCCCTGAATAGCACTAGAAGGGAAGTCAGGGCCTGAGGGACTGTGTAGCAGAGAAGGGACTAATTGCTTGTGTTGGGTGTGTATGGGTGGCTTAAAAGTTAGGCTAGTTCTAGTGTAGGTGTTCCTAGCTCTGTAGTGAGCTCACCAGTTTAGCATTTAGCCTTTCCCAGCTCCTGGATGGCCTGCTAAACCCAACTATGTTGTCTTGGCTATGTTTTGTGTATCCTTTGCTATGTGTAAGTCTATTTGTTCCTTATTCCTTGGAGAATCATGCCCATCTCGGGGGTGGTAGCGTTGCTGAGAGATTAAGGAGAACGCTGGCCTATGGTTGGGTGGAACATTGCAGCAACGTAGCTGGTTGCGGAATGAGTTCTTCATAAGATAAGTAATCTTGTCTATTTTACTCCTGCAATCATTTTACTGTTAATGAATATGGTGAACATGTCGAGTGCTTGTATGAATGTATGTTTCTTTTGCTGTGTATGATAAATAATTGTATCTTTGTATGTTCTACTTAAATGCATTTTGTTTCAACATTTTATGAATGTACATGTTCATGGGGCTCTTAATCCCATATGGTTAATTCCATGGTAGCGTCCTCTTCGCCAGTCAGAGAGTCAAGGACGTTACAGTGTGGTATCAAAGCCTGCAGGTTGCAGCATGGGCCTATATGGGCCATGAAAGACCAGTTAGCAGAGGCATGTTGCCTTCTACCTAGGAGAAATCAATGAATGACTGGAAAATTCACAAAATTGTCTAAGTGTTTGAACTGTCAATTCATCAAAACACTTAGTGGGATAGACTTCTGATGTAGCGTAGAGCTAGGCGGAAGCATACCTGAAGGAGGATAGTTGGAAGGAAAATTGCGGGAAATTTTTTCTAAGAGTTCGATGTCCATCGACGAAAAATAGTTGATCAAGTGCCCATCGTTGCAGATGGCTAGACAACTACGCGTTCGACGGGTAAGGCCTCCAACCACCGATGCAGTAAAGAAAGTTCAAAATTTTTCTAAGTAACGAAAACATTAGCCATCGGAAGAAAAAAGTGGTTTGTGCACCCGCCATTTTGGAAGCCTAGAGCACTAGCCTTCCAACGAGAAGAGACCATTGATACCAATCAGGTTATGCCTCAGCAGATTGGGCTGCCGTTCAAAAGAAGATCGAATATGATGGGCCGCCATTGTGGCTGCTGATGGAACTATTTTACTGACGAAAAGAAGAGAATTGAACCAATCAAGCGGTGAAAAGGAAGACTAAAGGGAAAATTTTAAAAATTTATCTAAGTCCTAGAATCATTGGCCATCGGCGATGGATAGTTGAACACATTGCCGACACCTAGTTAATCCAGTTGTTGATGAGCTACGTTGGATGAAGTTAGTGGATTAAATGTCTGTCGTTGCGGCTGTCTAATGGACTATCCTTCCGAAGGTTAGAATATTCGATCACCGACTCGGTAGTGCTTAGTGGATCTGGTCATCGATGAACAGTGGAGGAAGTTAGTTGTGCTAACTGCCGAAATGTCAGAATGTTAGTTGGGATGAAACAAAATCCTGTACAAGGAAATTTTTGAGTTTTTCAAGTAGGATTTCTTAGCATATTTTGGTTGTTTTTCAGTAGGATTTTCAGCATTTTTTCGGTGGATTTTCAAGGATAAAAAGGAGAAAGTGGCAGTGATCTTATGCCCCAAATTGCACGAAAATTATAGCTTTAAAAAAAAAAAAACGAGGGCGCTGCCCTCGACCCGCCCTACAGTGGCAAGGGGGCAGGCCCCCTTGACCCCCGTCGTTCCCCTCAGACAGACGTTCTTTGATGAATAAAATCCCTTGTTTGGGCAAATTTGTTATTTTATGATTATTCCAGGAGAAGGTAAGTGATTCTGATTTATATCAATATTATGCATCTAACAATTGTGTTACTAACACGTTTGCAGAATCATAGTCACCTTCGAGGGAAGTATTCCAGGTAGTGTAGTTTAGTAAGTAAGTGGTGGTTCAGTTATGAGAACCCATGATGGATATGATACTCAGGATTCTTACAAGCATGCGCAAGATGCCATGGGAGAAAATGTACGTAATGGAAATAATGACATAGAGTCTAATGGAAGGAGATTCCAGGGGACATCGTCCAAGGTTGCAGCCACCATGAGAAGCTTGATCAAAGCCCAGGAAGAGCAGCATCAGTTGAATGCTACAATGATGCAGATTTTGACAAAATTGCAAAGAAAGATAGACTCTGGACAAGGTACATCAAGACCAAAGGGAAGTAAGAGCAGTACTAGGAGAAGGAGAAGGACTTCTAGTGGATCATCTGATTCTGAAGAATCTAGTGGGGATTCAAGTTCTTCTTCTCATAAAAGGAAAATAAAGAGACACCATAGGGATCGCTCTCAGGATGAATTTAAGAAAGCTAAACCTCCTACATTTGATGTTGAGGTAGAGACTGGACAAGAGGATGAATCTTGGTTTCTTGGGATAAAGAATTACTTTCAAGTGCATGACTATTCGAGAAACATGAAGGCAAGAGTTGCCATATTCAGTCTGAATGGAAGGGCATCCATTTGGTGGGAACACTTCAAGCAAGTAAAGAGGATCAGTTAAAGGAGACTTAAGTGGAAACAGATCAAGAAGTATTTCAAGTAGAAATACCTCTCTGACAGATATTATGATGACAAGATTAAGTAGTTCCATGAGCTGATATTGGGACAGTGAACCATGGAAGAATATGAAAATAAGTTTTTGGAGCTGTTGAGGTATGTTCGGTACATCATAGATGAAAAAGTGAAGGTCCAGCATTTTCTGAGTGGATTACCTCATTCTTACAAAGATATAATTGAGTTTTACGAACCTAGAACTCTTGAAGAAGCAATAAGGAAGGCTAAGTATTGTTATGAGCAAAGCAAAGGTAAGCTGGATTACCATAAGGCATGGAAGGACAAAAAGAATGAGAAGTTTGACCAAAGAAAGAAAGGTTTCAAACCTTCTAACTTCATAAATCAGCAGAAGCAACCATATCAAGTTGTGAGTAAACCAATTGGAATGATAGGAGAAAAGCCTAAGGATACCCAACAGAATAGAGGGACACTTCAATGTTGGAAATGTGGAGGACCCCACATGCGCAGAAATTGTCCACTCAAGAATGAGAGTGAAAGGCCATCTTATAACATTCAAGAATTAGAAACAGTGGGTCAACTAGCAAGGGCAGTCCCTAGGATTTATGCAGCACTGGAGGATCACCAAGAAGATCACCAATCAATTGTGGTTGAAGTAGCAGGTAAGATTGTTAAGCAATCTGTTTCTATTTTGATTGACCCTGGTTCTACTCATAGTTACATTACTCCTAGAGTAGTGGAGATTTGTGCTTTTAAGAAGGTAAAGCATAGCAAATATTGGTTAGTCCAGCTAGCCACTGGAACTAAGAGAAAACTCAATGAAGTGGTAGAGAAATGTCTAGTGGTCATGTATGGATTGGTCACTTGTGTAGATCTGAATGTTCTACCGCTAGGTTCCTATGATGTTCTCATTGGAATGGATTGGTTAGAAGCTCACAGGCTGAAGCTTGACTATTACAATAAGACTTTCAAATGCATGAATGAAGAAGGGAACCTAGTAGTTGTGAAAGGTATTCCAAAGGTTATTTCAGTAAGGCAGGTTTCAGCAATGCAGTTAAAGAAGTTTTGTAGGAAGGGTTGCCAGTTGTATGCAGCTCACATTTTGAAGACATTAGGAGATGAAACTCCTAGGTTGGAGGACTATCAGGTGTTACAGGAATTCCGGGATGTGTTTCCTGATGAGATTCCAGGGCTTCCTCCAAAGTGGGACATTGACTTCACTAATGAACTTGTTCTAGGAGCAGCACCAGTGTCCAAGGCACCCTATAGGATGAGTACACCGGAGATGATAGAGTTGAAGATGCAATTGCAAGAGTTGCTGGAAAAGAAGTATGTCCAACCAAGTGTGTATCCTTGGGGAGCACCAGTTCTGTTTGTAAAGAAGAAAGATGGTACACTCGGGTTATGTATTGATTACAGACAATTAAACAAGGTTACTGTGAAGAATAAATATCCTTTTCCTAGGATTGATGACCTCTTTGATCAAATGAGGGGAGCAAAGGTATTTTCCAAGATTGACTTGAGGTTTGGTTACCATCAGGTGAGAATCAAGGATGAAGACATTCATAAGACAACCTTCAGGACAAGGTATGGACATTATGAGTTTGTAGTGGTACCATTTGGTCTCACAAATGCACCAGCTACATTTATGTGCCTTATGAATAGTGTCTTCAGCAAGTATTTGGACAAGTTCGCCCTTGTTTTCCTTGAGGACGTTCTTGTTGATTCTAAGAACGAGGTGGAGCATGAAGAGCATTTGAGATTGACATTGCAATTGCTCAGGGAGCATCAACTGTATGTGAAACTAAGCAAGTGTGACTTCTATAGAGATAGAATTCAATATTTGGGTCACATTATCTCAGAGGAGGGTATATCTGTGGACCCTGAAAATATTGAAGCCATTATGAATTGGCCTACTCCAAGAAATGTGACGGATGTAAGATATTTCATGGGACTTGCAGGATACTATCAGAGGTTCATTGAGGGATTCTCCAAAGTTGCACATGCCATCACTTCTTTGCAAAAGAAGGGAATGAAGCTTGAATGGACATCGAGGTGTGAAGAAAGTTTCCATAGGTTGAAGAATCTTCTCACCAGTGCACCCATATTGAAAGTTGTAGATCCGGAGAAATATTTTGTGGTGTGTACCGATGCATGCAGACAAGGGCTTGGAGGAGTCCTTATGTAGGACAACCATGCGATATGTTATGAGTCAAGAAAGCTGAAGGAACATGAGAAGAACTATGCCACTCATGATATAGAGCTTGCAGCCATAGTACATGCTCTCAAGATGTGGAGGCATTACTTGATGGGTAGAATAGTTGAGCTTAGAATAGACCATTGTGGTCTGAAGTATTTGTTTGATCAACCTACTCTCAATGCTAGGAAAGCAAGATGGCTGGAGTTTTTATGTGAATTTGATTTTGAAATCAAGCACATAAAGGGAAAGGAGAATAAGGTAGTTGATGCACTCAACAGGAAGGTGCAAGAAACACGTGTGTCATCTCTTAGTATTTTTCAATCAGATTTGAGGCAGCAGATTTTTATTTTTTTTTGGCAAAGTGGTGGAATTCCCCTAACTAGCAGGGTTTCCATTGGTTGAGTGTCCATGAACCAGGGGCATCTAAGCCATCAAAATCACCTAGGGATCGCACCCAGCCTGGACCGCACCAACCCTTAACATGGTTGGATTTTAGGTATTCGACGGGATTAGAACCGGTGACCTTCCAGCTTAGGGGGTGTCTTAACCATACCCTACCACCAACTGTTCTACATCTCGCGGATGAGGCAGCAGATTGTTAGTCATGCTGTTGGAGATGAATTGTATGAGCAAGTAAAAGACAACTCACAACAGTAAAGTCTTGAGAAGAAGTATGAGGGATATAAATTTGAAGAAGATGGACTTCTCACTTATAAAGGTAGAATTTATATTCCAGATGTAGCATATTTGAGGAGAGTTGTTATGGATGAAATCCATCAAGCTCTGTATTCTGGTCACCTAGGATATCAGAAGACAATTGCTACAGCCAGGAAGCAGTACTTTTGGCCAAGAATGAAAAGGGATATGGCTGAGTACATTTTGAGGTGTATGAAATGTCAATAGGTAAAGGTTGAGCATCAACACCCTGCAAGTTTGTTGTAGCCCTTGCCAGTTCCAGAATGAAAATGGAAAGTTATTTCCATGGATTTTATTACAGGATTGCCAATGACTTGGAGACAAAATGATTCCATCATGGTTGTGGTAGACAAGTTGACAAAGGCAGCACACTTTATACCGGTTAAGTATACACATAAGACTGATGACATTGCAAAGATCTTCATGAAGGAGATATTCAAATTGCATGGATTGTTGAAGGCAATAGTCTTTGACAAAGATGTCAATTTCACTTCCAGCTTTTGGAAGGGGTTGTTTGCAAATTTGGGTACAAAGCTAAACTTCAACACTACATACCATCCTCAAATAGATGGGCAGATAGAGAGAGTTAATCAGGTGCTTATAGACATGCTTCACATGTACATGATGGACAAACCAATAAAGTGGGAAGATTACTTACACTTGGTAGAGTTTGCTTACAACAATGGACAGCAGGCATCCTTGGGGATGAGTCTATATGAAGCTTTGTATGGAAGAAGGTGTAGGACACCTGTGACCTAGGATAACCCAGTGAACAGGATTGTTCTTGGGCCAGAATTACTCAAGGAAATGGAGAAAAAGGTTGTAAAGATTAGGTAGAATCTGAAAGCAGCATAGGACAGAAAGAAAATCTATGCAGATAAGCATAGGGTGAACAGGGAGTTCAGTGTTGGGGATCATGTTTACCTCAGAGTGAGGGCAAGGAAGAGTTCCTTGAAGCTTGGAAGTTGTGCCAAGCTATCACCAAGATATTGTGGGCTGTTTGAAGTGCTTGAAAGAATAGGGCTAGTTGCATATAGAATTGCATTGCCTACTAGTACTAGAGCTCATAATGTTTTTCATGTTTCTTTGCTTAAGAGACATGTACATGATCCTAACCATGTGATAAATTGGTATGTGATTCAGGTGGAACCCGAGGGAGACTTCCAAATTGAGCCAATGCGCATCCTCAACAGGAAGGTCACAATGCTCTGGAACTGGGCCATAGGTCAGGTAAAGGTGCAATGGGAGCACTACGGACCTAAAGAGGCTACGTGGGAGTTGGAGGATGCCATGCGGTTAGCACATCCATTTTTGTTCAATTCTATGGAACACTGAGGCAATACCAGTGTAGCATTTTGTTCAATTTTGTAAAGCACTGAGGACAGTGCTATTGAAGGGGGAGGGGAATGTAAAACCTCAGTTTTGACCCCGTTGCATTAGATGTATATGATGTATATATTGAAAATAATCATGCTGCGGAGCTAAAGGCCAAGGTGCCACCATCGATTGGTTATGCTATGTTTCGGATTGAAAATGTCATGTAAATATGCATCTTTAATTCAATTAACCCCAACCAGCTACGTTCATGGCAACTAAATTGAGAAGGGGCATGATTTTCACAAGGATAAGGGGGGGGGGATGTCAAACCTTGAGCCATGAGAGAAAATCCATGTGTCACCACCCTGTTTTTATTTTCCCATCTTTCCTTGTTTTATTCCAACCACCACCATTAAAATCTCTGCTGTTAGTTGGGGTAGTTATGGTTGGGAGTGGAGTGTGGCAGGACTATCAGTCCTTTCCCACAAGCACACTCCACCAGCGGATAGAACCTTAATATGGGAAGGAGAATGACTACGCCCTCATTCCACTCACTCCACTACGCATTCTTTCCCTAGTCTATTCATCCTCACGCAGGGACGTTGTCTATTCATTTTTTTTCTCACACACATGCTTCTTCTTGTTTTGGTCTCATGCAGCCAAGAGAGAGGAGATGTCTCCACTGTTATTCACATTTCCCACATAGAGGAATCTAGTGTGTTTCGATTCGTATTTGGGATTTGGTGTAAATCTTCCCTTACACACTGGGTTCTATGTCGTTGTTACTCATGCAACAAGATGGGGCCGTTCGGTCACTATCACCCACGATTTTTCCTGTGGAGAGCCATTTTTATGCTCAGGGACTGTGTGTAAGTTTTCCTTATCGATTTGTGCCTCGTGCATATGTTTTTCCCCTACTCAGCAGAGAACCTGGCTTCTCTCTTCCAATTTTGGACTCTGTAAGTATTCCCAGTGGCTTCGTTGCCCAGGATGGACTGTTGTTTTCCCCATGTCATGAGCTGTGTTTACTGATACATTTTGGGACTGTTGTAATTTGCTAGGGATTCGTTTTGGCCACAATAGGGCCAAGAATGACTCAGGAGTCATTTTCCCTGTTTAAGCTGTAACTGCTGATTGATTGCATGCATGCAATGGTTGGTGTTCGGAATGTGTTGGGAGAAGGGATGGGGGATTTGTTTGCTTGATAAACCTGGTTTGTTTGGAAACCACACAGATAGAGCTAGAGGGATGGCTTTCTTCTCCATAACCCTTGAATAGCATTGGAAGGGAAGTCAGGGCCTGAGGGATTATGTATTAGAGAAGGGACTGATTCCTTGTGTTGGGTGTGTGTGGGTGGCATAGAAGTCAGGCTAGTTCTGGTGTAGGTGTTCCTAGCTTTGTAATGATCTCATCATCTTAGCATTTAGCCTTTCCCAGCTCCTGGATGGCCTATTAAACCCAACTGTGTTGTCTTGGCTATGTTTTGTGTATCCTTGGCTATGTGTAAGTCTGCTTGTTCCTTATTCCAGGGAGAATCATGCCCAGCTCGGGGGTGGCAGCGTTGCTGAGAGATTAAGGAGCATGCTGGCCTATGGTTGGGTGGAACATTGTAGCAATGTAGCTGGTTGTGGAATGAGTTCTTCATAAGATAAGTAATCTTGTATATTTTACTCTTGCAATCATTTTACTGTTAATGAATATGGTGAACATGTCAAGTGCTTGTACGAATGTATGTTTCTTCCATTGTGTATGATAAATAATTGTATCTGTGTATGTTCTACTTCAATGCATTTTGTTTCAACATTTTATGAATGTACATGTTCATGGGGATCTTAAGCCCAGATGGTTAACGCCATGGTAGCGTCCTCTTCACCAGTCGGAGGGTCAGGGACGTTACAAAGAAAAACAGTCTCTTCCCTCCTGTAAGTAGGCATATTGAATGGTAAAGTGAACATTTGCTTAAGCATATTGCATGGTTTTAATTTTATGTCAAAACATCATGCATTCACCTAACTGTACAAGTTAAAATTAATGGTAGTTGTAGGTTAAAATTTACGTAGTAACTTGAGTGATAGGTTAGAGACATGTTCGGGTGTTGCAAAATGTAGGAGCTGTCGTTATTTGTCAACATTACATTCCGAAACTTGTGTGGTTCTTCCACGTACCGTCGATATATCAAATAGCCTTTCACATATCCTTGAGGTATATAGAAAGGTACTTCACATACTTGATTGTATATCAGAAGGCCTCTTGTGTACGGTTATGCATTAGACAACACTACTACTGATTCGAGCTCCCACGTACCTTGAGTATATTGGGAGACCCCACTAGGGTACCTTACCTATCTGAGAAAATCTCTTTGGATGTCTTGTTTGGAGCCATACACCAAAAACAACATTCAGGGAGATTACTACGCACGTACCCTCAAGCTATATCATGAGTGGCACCTTATTGACAATCCTAGTGAGAGACCTAACCTTTGAACTCCTCCTGTCATTTTAAGTCTACTTGTTTTGACCTATAGTTTGAGTAGGGAATTCTTTTGGTGTGTTTGTTTTTTAGATTTTTAGACCTTAGGTTAGATAGGAAATATACAAATTGGCTGAGTTAACACAGTCCAGAAGAGTATGAGGCTTGCCACCTGATTTTATTCCTATTTTAGGAGAAAATCCAATGGAAGCTATCGACCAAGGAGCTACTACCACCTCCCAAGTGGGAGATAATGTGGTGGTGGAAAGTGGAGTACCATATTCTTCACACTTGCCTCCCTTGGTACAACAACCTTCTCAGGGAAATTCATCCTTCCATTCTCCCTTGGAAGGTCATGTTGATGATGCAACCTGTCCAGACTTTGGTCCTAATGCTCCTTTTTGGGAGACACCTATCGGACAGGCCATTGCCTCATTTGGTACACGTGCAAGTTCTCCTAATGATGAAGAAGAATGCAAGCAATACCATGCTGTTATTCTCTGTGCACAGAAGGTAGAAAAGTAGATTGATAACCTATTAGGCTCTACACCAGTACATTCTACATCTCTTCCTGTGGGATATCGTTCACTAGCCGATTCTATGAGACCCATTGAACTAATTATAGATCGTCCATTAACAACTCACATCCCAGGTCAAATTTCCACCCCTCTCACCTCTTATGTTATGTATGTTCCAAATCCTCCCAGGTCTTTTGCATCTGGGGCCCAACCTTCAATTCCTATTTCATCAGTACCTTCTAATGCTGGGGGGAAATCCCCGGCATGACCTACATTATATGATACCGGAGTTGTACCTAGTCAAGGGCAGACCTATAACATAGAAACATATACAGTTTTTTTCCCTCCTACCCACACTAATGTGGTAAATCCCCCATCTAGTTCGGGTCAGAACTTGGGGACACAACCTGTTACCGTTCAGTCTTCTAGTGGTTATGGTTATCAAATACCTGTAGATAATCATCCATCTAATCCTACAGGAATGCCTTATACTAGAATTACATACCCTAGTAGTACTTTTATGTCATGGGGGAAACCCAACTGGTCTCACATGCCAGCCATGGGAGGGATACCTATACATATTGTGGGAGGTGCGGGAGGACCACCTTATGGAGCTCCTCCCCCTGGGGGACCTCATGGTCCCAAAGGATCTAGCAACTTTTCTCCTTATGGTCCTGGGGGTCCTATTGGTCTTGGGGGACCTAATGGATTTCCTCCTTATGGATCTGGAGGGTATGGTGGCCCTCCACCTAGTGGTTCCAGTGGCTCTGGAGGTTTACCACTTCCTGGAGGCTTCGAAGGGTCTGGTGGTCCACCTCCTGGTGATCCTGGTGGTCCTGGTAGTCCTAGTGGTCCTGGTGGCTCTGGTGTCCTTCTCTTGGAGGCCCTAGTGGTCCTAGCAATCCTAATTCTAGAAATAAACCCACCATGGGCGGATCCTCCGGTGGTTCTTCCTCACAGCAACCTGTTTATCAATCTACCTATGGCCCTAGTGGTAATTATATGCCATATCAATATTACCAGTATGTGCAACCCAATAGACAGTTACCTTTTCTAGTAAATTTGGACTTGATTTATTTGTCCAAGTTGATTAATGATCCCATTCAACACAATCCCTCATGGCCTCCCATTCGAGTAAAGTTACCATCGGATATTCCAAAATTAGATGGGATGCAGGGTGAAGATTCGTGAAACCATGTTATGACTTTTCATTTGTGTTGTTCCTTGAACTCCCTTATGGATGAGTCCATTCGATTATGAATCTTTCAGCGAAATTTGACCAGTACACCCGCGAAGTTGTACATTGAACTCCCACAAAATTCGTTTGTGGATTTTCACTCGTTGGCAACCGTATTTCTTATGCACTTTCAACTCCTTATCCATTTTGAAATAGGCACTGAACTTTTAACTTCTCTGCGATAGAACACCTCCAACCAAATTTTTGATCATATTCATGAGTGGAGAAGGTGGAGAAAACTTATTAAGGCCCCTATTCTGGATCAATTGTTAGCTGATTGGTTCACTAAGTCCTTGTTGCCTCCTATTTCCTGAGATGTGGCCATGGGAGGTGACATTATCGAAGAGTAGGCTATTAGTCGGGATCAGTACCTAGAATTGGTCTATTCCCAGTCCGGGACTCTTTATGAGCTGATTCCTCAAACTCCTCACCCCAGCACTGACCCTATCAAGCCACCAACAGAAGTACCTATTGATGGAATTGTTGGTTCAATCCAGTCCCCATCCACAGCGAAGTTGTTATAGCTAATTTCACCACTCCAGGTGAATCACACTTTGTATGGCCTTCCCCTGTCTCGTTGCAAACTCCTTAGACCTCTTGGACCATTTTTGTCCTTTGATTTTTCCTTGACCATCCCTAAAAACATGTGAAAAATGATACATGCGACTTTTAAACCTCTAATCGCGTATATACGTGGGTTTGACCACTAAAACCACGTACATCGATATGTGTACAAAATCCAAATTATTTTGGAGCTTTCCTTGACATGGATCCGACTCACTTGACTCCTGGCCTTCCCTGTGCTTTGAAATCACTCAAATTTGACCTGTCATTACCCCTTTGAAAAGCTATATAAGAAACTCTATGGTACAATGAAGGCATATGAGAGAATTGAGAGCAAAGAAACTATAGTCCATTGTTGCCAGAACTTATGCTCTAGTCTGCATCCCTTTGTCCCTTGGAGCACTTGTGAGCTTGCTATCAAGAGATGGAGGATTGAGGTGGTGGAGGCCCAAGTGGGGGATCTAGTTTCTCTGGTTCACAGATGTGCCGACAGAGGTTGTATCTATTGTAATATCTGATTTATATTAATAGAAATATCTTTTCCTATCTAATAATGTGTGTTTAAATGACTATTTTATCCATGGGATGTTTTCAAATGCTTATACATTGTTGATTATATATGCTAGAATAGATCTAACACCATGATATATAGTATGCTTATATTGTTTACTTGTTGTTGAGGAAGTAATTTATCAATTCAAGATGAAATTGGAAAGCTCAATGGGGATCTACTTCAATCATCTGGAATAAGGTACGAGGTCTGATCCTTTAGTGTTAAACATTTACTTTCTATTGCATATTGGAAAATATTGATTTCTGGAGTCAAGCTGTCTGTTGTGGTACCCCAAGCCATAGGAATTCCTCTCTGTAACAGAAACATACCAAGAAAACCCAAACCGCTACTCCTTTGACTCCCAAGGTTTCTGCTGAGTTCAATTCTATTCAAAGTACTCAAACCTTGGGTAATAAAAAGAATGATAAAAATCGAAATAAAAAACCTGGAAACCAATAGATCCCATGATCAACCAATAATGACAATGAAAAAGGGAAAAGGAAGGCTAAATATCCTTGTCTGTTATGCAGTGGTGACCATTTTTCAAAGGAGTGTCCCTGTCGGGACAAAATCTCCCAGTTTCTGAAGTCTAATCCCGCACCTACAGTAGTTATAGATCCCTTTCCCTCTCAACAACAACTGGTAGACCACATGTCTAACCAAGGTAACTCTAGTTCATTGGAGGAAATTCATATGATGTCCTCAAATACCATCCATCTGCAAGCTAGAAGCCAAAATTATGATAAACCTGCAGATAAGAAAGAAGATCAATCTTCTTCGGGGAAAGCTCCCTCTACTAGTTCTTCGGAATCCTCATCTACTGTTCCCTTGTCTATCGAGAAGCCTACTCTCGACATGATTTTGTGCCCACCAAAGAGTACTCTTTGGAAGGATTTATTTAATCCCAATGCCTAATCTACTCAATTCTATAACGTAGTTGAAGATCTCGCTCAGGCACCTTGTGTGTTGTCTACCCTAGAAGTACTCCAAAGTTGCCCCACATAGCGCAAGAACTTGTTGACAGCTTTAGGAGCTTTAGACCCGAATAACACTAACTTGATTCACTTCAATGTTGAGAACTATAAACCTATATTACCGCATAAACTCACTTTTTAGATCATTACGAAAGTAGTGGGAAAGAAAGTCTTTCGAACAGTACTAGATGAAGGAGCTTCAACCTTGGTGTTATCTCTAACTTGTTGGAAAGCTCTTGGCTCTCCTGATCTTGTTACATCACCAATGACCCTTAAATCCTTTGATGGATGGGGTTTCCAACCCCATGGTCTCATATCATCCCTCACGGTCGACCTGGGGGGAAATACCATTTCCATCCAAGTAGAAGTGGTGGATGCCCCTTTGGATTATAACCTCCTTTTAGGAAGGAATTGGTTCTATGCCATGACTGTTGTTGCTTCAATAGTATTTCAAACGGTCCAATTCCCGCATCTTGGGAGAATTGTTAATATTGACCAGCTTGATTTCTGTACGCTGGATGTTACTACTTCCATGGCTAATAACATCCCCATGTTAGGTCAGTCCCCTCCTTTGTACCAGTCGATTGGGGTAGGTATGCTGAAGGATTCATCCCTTATGGGGATTTTTCCATCTACTCCTCCTAGCATGGATACCGCAATAGTACATATGATCGCCTCATTTGATTTTGAGCCCAAGGGAAAAAATGTTGTTGAGCCCACATGAAGCTATGTATGACACCATTCAAACTTGTTTTGATGATCACACTGATGACCTTCATTTAGTGGCTTCGGATCCTTACCATTTACCGTACTGGCTAGAACCTTCTCTTTCAATTCTAGATTATCTCTCCGAGACTTTTCCTTCCGACGAGTCCATTATAGAGATCATGAATACGGTTGAGCCCAATTGGGAGGATCGCCATCATAGATCCATGTTCCTCCCCAATACCAGTTTGGGAAGCCATGATTTTGCATCCTTTTTTCCTACTAATATTGTCAGCGTTCCGCAAAGTCCTATATTGTTGCAAGATACAGATTCTGAAGGAAACCTTTGCAACATTACTCAGACGAACCCAATTGACATATCAGCCAAGCCTGATGTTATTGAGCACGTTCATGTTGGGAAGAATTGCTCCACAGATGAATTTGAAGCATATAAGGCACTTTTTAAGGAATTCCATGATATTTTTTCCTGGTCCTATGAAGAGATGCCGGGGATTGACCCTTCGATTATGGTCCACGAGATTAAAACTTATCCCACGGCTAAACCTGTCAAGCAGAAACTCAGGAAAGCCCGTCCTAGGAAGGCCACAGCTATTAAAGTTAAGATTGAGAAACTTCTAAAAGATGGCTTTATTTATCCTATACCTTTGATGGAATGGGTATCGAACGTTGTCCCTATCAATAAAAATTAGGGAACCATTAGAGTCTGCATCGAATTTAGGGATTTAAATAAAGCTTGTCCCAAGGACAACTTTCCTACCTCGCATATCGATCAGATTATCGACAATTGTGCTGGAAGTGTCATCTTTTCATTCATGGATGGATTCTCTGGCTATAATCAAATTGAGATATTTCCCTCCGATCAGCATAAGACGGTATTCATTTGCCCATGGGGAACCTTTGCATATAATAAGTTACCTTTCGGCTTGAAAAATGCTGGAGCCACGTTCTAGCATGTGATGTCCTATGCGTTTCACGATGTTGAACATATTGTTGAACCGTATCTTGACGACCTCTCTGCTCATTCACGGTGATGGGAGGACCATCCTGGTCATCTTAGAGACATATTCCTGAGATGTCGTCATTGTAATATACGTCTCAATCCGCATAAATTTGTTTTTTGTGTTGAGACGAGACATCTACTGAGCTTTGTGGCATCCAAAGATGGCATCCGGATCGATCCTTTGATGATTTCCACTATCATTAATCTACCAGCCCCAACCAATATCCTTGAACTCCAAAGTTTGTAGGGGAAGGCAAACTTTCTTTGTCGTTTCATTTGTAATTTCACTGAGAAAACGCACGGTTATATGCATCTCCTCAAGAAGAAAACTCCATTATTTTGGGATGACCAAGCCCAATGTGCCTTTGATAATCTTAAGCACGCTCTGACTCATTCACTTGTGATACACCCCTCGGATTATTCAAAGGACTTTCTCTTGTATATTGCTACCTCCACTACTACCATCGCCATGGTTTTAGTGCAGGATAATCTCCATAGCTAGGAGCATGTGATTTATTACACTAGTAAGAATCTTATTGATTCTGAAACCCATTATTCACATGTGGAGAAGCTAACTTTGGCCACGGTCATTGCTATGCAAAACTTTCATCACTACATTCTACTTTGCACTACCACCGTATTGGCAAACCAAAACCCAATGTACTACATTCTGACTTGTCAAGTACTCAGGTGCTGGTACTCTTGTTGGACCGTCATCCTTCAGGAGTGTTACCACCTAAGTTGTACTTAGTGGTTTTTTATCAAGTGAGCTTGGTGAACCGGACAAGGATAACTTGTTCGGACTTCAAAAGACCTTTGGAAGTACTTATAAGAAGTGCTTGTTGTAATATATCACATGTTCATACCCCATGGGGGAATTGTAATAAATGTTCTAGCATGATAGTGTCTGTAAAAGACTCGGTCTCTTAGACTTTATTTGTCAATCCGATCAGCCCAGGGTGTTTTTTCCCTAGGTTATTATTGGTTGTTGGATAAACGACTGATAATTTCTGAGTTTTTCACTCCATACCTCTAAAGTTGGGGTGGTCGGCTTGGAATTTAGGCCTATTGAGGTTATTAGAGTCTATGTGTCAATTTATAAACATGCTAGACATCATGGTCGAGTCATATGAACATGTCTAAGTCCCCTAGGTTTTTTCAATTTTTCAAATTTTTTGTTTTTTTAGTGTTTTTTATTAAAATTTAATCTTTCCAAAACTTAGGCTATTTTTTAATAGTTTAATTGAAAAAATTGATTTTGTAATAAAAGTGGGTCAAATAATCAGTTTCAGTCATGTAGGTGCTCATTTTCAAGCTAAGAGCACCATGTAAACCCATGGACCCACTTTTTCCTAGTTTTGAGTGATTTTCCATCACTCAGGTCAGAAAGCCCCAAAAATCAGTTATTGATTATTTTAATTAATAAATTGATGAATAATGGAGCAAATCCAAAATCCAAAATCAGTGGATTCTCAGCCGATTTGATTGAAATCAGTCAGATCTGAACTAGATTGACTGGATCTGACAAATCCTTGACTGAAGGAGGTGATCAAATCAGATCCAGAGTTGATCTTCAGCTGTCTTCATGGGGAATTATGGCCTCTCTCTCTCCTCCACACGTGTGGACTCTCCTGGATGCTCTGTGGACTTATGTGTTGTTTTATCGGTTGAAATGCCAGCTCAATCAAGCCCCCGGTTGATTAGTAGGCTCAATTCAGCTTCAAATCTACATTGATTGACTTTCCATCAGCTGATTTGATCTGTTTCCTTGAGTGTTGTGCCCCCCCTGGGCTGGACGTCCTGTTTTTTGTATATATCCAAGCACAGTAGCCTCTTCCAAGCTAGTTAGAACTGGGATTGAGGTGTCGTTGCTATTGTACTGTTGTTATTATTCATTTGAAATTGTACTGTTGTTATTATTCATTTGAAATAAAGAGAAGATTTGGAGGTAAGACGATGTTGTGCCATTGTATGTGTGTATGATCATTGCCATTGTTTTACTGAGGTAACCTGTATCTGTGTTCATGATTTGCCAATTGCTTGTAGATCTGTTGTTAAGATTGATAATACGCTTATTATAATATTGATAGAAAAGGTGCTTTTCAATAAGTTTATTGGCCATCTCTTTCCTTTGATGCATGTTTAGAGATCTATATTTAGCATGTTCTATAAGCTTATATGCATGTTATTCTGAATCTCTGTGTATGTACTAATCGGATCTCACAATTTTTTCGGTAAGTTTTTGTATTTCAGCTAAGCTGCAGGTTCCTAGATTGGAGAGAATGCTGATCTAGTTTGCTTCTTCACTCTCTCCAAAAACTTCCAAAGGCATATTCCCTCGAAATTCCACCTAAAAGCTCCATTGTGGATCTTCAAGGCTTCAAACACTCTTTCTCTCTCTTCCTCCTTCAAAATATTAATTTCTCTTCAAATTGGTTACTTTTAAAGATTCTTATTGCTTAGATCTATCTCATTAAGAAAATTACATATAGATCTATATAGTAAGATCCTTTATTAAGTTTATATCTCAGTTTTGTTTTGCATATAAAGTTGTATTTTAAGAGATCTAGCTGAAATTATTCTCTTTTTGCAAGCATTTTGATGAAAATTTGTAGCTTGATTTTAAGGTAGTTTCCTTTGCTGTACTTTAAAGTTTCATATTCTGCAATAAAATTGCACATATTATTGGCTACCCAAACAGCAAGCCAAGATCCCAATGAAAGCTTGATTTCCTTGGTTCCTTTTTGAAAAACAAATTACCCCAACTTAACAAAAATTTACTTAAGTTTTTTTTCGGTAACTAGTGTAGTAACCCAAAACACTTTCAAAGTGTGTTTGGGCACATTTGATTTTGATTTTGATTTCTCACTATTTTTTAGTAGGTCCAACAAAAAAGAGAAGGAGACTCTGCCAAAATTCCAACTCTTCGATGAATCGAAGCTTCCCGGAAGCTTCCCCCACCACCTTGTTTAATTCTAGCTTGTTACAAGCTTGTTGTAAGCCTTTGGATCCCAGATAACAAGGACCAAAGTACACCAATTTTAATTTTCTGATATTTTAAATCACTACTAATTAAAATAAAAGGTCATTTCAAATAGTCTCTTTCGAGCCTATTCACCATCCCCCTTGGGGGGATTTGCGTCAGTGTCAATTTTTTTACTTTTTGTTCATATCTTTTCAAACTAGCATAGCTCTAATCTACAGGGTAGTCTAATTTGATTCATTATCAACTTCATATTCCATATTTGATATTTCAAAGTAATCTTAAAACTTACCCCACGACTTTTCGATTGACCCGAAAGGGGAAAGAGATGCGTGGTAGGACTAATTAGAAAACCGGAATTGTGTATTTGTATTTTCATTTTCATCATTTGTTTCTTCATCTATTATAAAATTAACCCCTCCTTTATTCCCTGATTGAAATCCACTTGGATCAAAAGAGGTTCTTGGGGGGTTTTCTTTTTAACAAGAACACCCATTTTAAAATTTACTAAAATTGACAAGACTCCGGTGTGTATGCTCTGCACTTGGATGCGGTTCATCCGATCAGTCAAGCTGTATCAAAAGCAGTTGAGTGACTAGAATAATTAGGACTCACTCTCCCAAATTTACAAACCATTAGGTGAAAATCCAACACCTAGATCAAACCATTACAGTGGCAAAATACCCAAAGGAAGAGGGAACTTCTGAAAAGTGACCTCGAGGCATTGATCTCTGT
>LPNX011090525.1:4887-27368 GCA_001517045.1 Pseudotsuga menziesii | reverse complement strand
ATATATATATATATATATATATATATCGTGTCTCAGCATTGTGCTTTCGTGCGCTCATTTTTGTATCTTGTCATCTTTGATTGTTTATGATTAAATTCCAAACTCCTAAGTAACTCATTCATTTTAACATCACCATACTAAGTAATTTAGCCTTAGTAACTTAATAGGGTCTACTCCCCTGGGCTTCGTTAAGATTTAAGCCTAAACAGAGGAGTCAAGAACAAGGTGACATCCTTGACTCTAGACTTTCCCCCAAGGACACACCCAGTGACTTGAAGATTTCTGCCACATGACCCAGGTGTTGGGACGCAGAAATGTCCCTTTTTCATCCACTTTATCTTCCACTATTCCTCATATTTCATCGTCCCATTAACCTTTTATCATACCATTTCCATACATATATGTGGGTTTCACCTTATTATTTCCACTTTATTTATTTTTAGTATTAAAAGTGAATTTATGATTAAATATTAGAAAATTAACATGTTTTTCATTAATATCTCAAAGTATAGATGAGCTTTGTAATGTGTAGGAATATGTGAATGATTAATTCAAAGAAAAGACTTCACGTATATCTCATCCATCATTTCAAGGAGATAGTTATGCAGAGAATATTCTAAGGAGAAGATCATGGAGATTTGGTTGAGAGACATGTGGAGAATTTGTGAAATATATGTGGAGGATTTGAATGGATCATATCTTGTAATAATAGGAAAGTAGTTGACTGGTTGAGTGAATAGTGGATCTCTTATTATGAGATGGTTATTTCCTTCATGTATAAAAGAGAGTGCTCTCTCTTCATTTCATAATAATTATTAAATAAGATATTATCTTAGAATATTTTAGATCTTAGATTATCTTAGAGAATAGTAGATTGTAGAAGTTAGTCTTGAATTTGTAATAAGGAGAAGGGAATTCTTAGCTTTTGTTCATAATCTTGGTTTGATGCTTTCATGATTTATGATTGATTATTGTGATATAAATTAAGATTGCTTTATTGTTGATGTGATCTCACATGTGTTGTCTTATTGCTCTTCATATGTTGTCTTTCTTTTATGCAATTTACTTTCAGCCGTGTGTTTCATCTTCCAGCATTAGATTAGAAATTTCTTGTTTCAGTTTAAGGGGCGGTTAGATTAGATTAGTCTTAGTTTCACGGGGGGTTAGATTAGCTTAATTTCACTTCAGTTTTGCATATACTTTGTAGGTGCTTCGTAATCCTACGAACCTCGGATTGACAAATTAAATGGCTGGGCAAATACTACAACAGAATTAAAATGAAATTAATTCGGCCCAACATTTTGGCACCGTTACCAGGGAAGCACAATGGATTGAGGTGTATATTTCAATTACTGCAAGTGTGGTAGTGTAGATTTCAATTCATGCAAGTGTGGTAGTGTAGATTTCTATTTCTACAAGTATGGTAGCATAGATTCCGTTTCTTGCAAGTGTGGTAGCATAGATTTCAATTCCTGCAAGTGTCGTAGTGTAGATTTCAATACATGTAAGTGCGGTAGTGTAAATTTCAATTTTTGCAAGAGTGTTTAATTTCCGCAATTGTGAAGAGTTATTTATTTATTTTTAGAGTGTTTTTTTCTTTACATAAATGGTTTGTTTTTATTTAAGATTTTCAAATTTTAGTTTTGGGTGCTGTAATAATTCCTTTTTAAACATGGTTTAACAATGAGTATAAGTCTGGAACTACTCACTCATGCCTTGGCAAAAGATGGATTTTCCTCTTCCCAGTAAGAGGAGGTCTTGGCAGCAATAAAAGATTTAACTACTCCTCTAGAATCAAACGAGGAATCATCATCCGAAAACTCCTGTGCATGTGAAGGTGAAAAAATATTTGAATAGGAGATCGATGAAGACGAACAGGAGATCGAGGAGGACCACGAGGAGTTGCAGTGTGATCTAAGGAGTGAAAACTATGCCTACAAAATCCCTATCGAATGATGGTTTCAAGCGAGAATGAGGTTAGAACAATTTAGTTTTTCTTTTTATTTAGTTAGATCACAGCCACAACAATTAAATTCGTTCATCTTTATATATTTCCATTGTTCATTAATGGGATTGAAAGATAATATATTCCTATTACTATTGCGTGTATGGCTACACTGGCTATTTGATTACACGTAACTGTTTTCTAATTCCCAATTAGCAGAGAGTAGGTAGGATTTTATTTGTAGTATTTTCTTTCACCTAGAATAAGTATGCTCTCCTTCGCACTTCATGCGATCGCGAGGATCAGAAAGTATGATGTTTTCTAAAATTTTCAGGAATGAATAATTAATGTTTTGCAACATGCTTAATTGATTTCATTTTTATTTTGCAATTAATTATCTCCATTTGCTAAAACCTTTTTCAATTGTTAAATAAAAATAGTCTGCAATTTCATTTTTAAGCTGAAAAAAATGTTGAAATTATAATGCTGAAAAGCAGCTGCAACTCGAAGTTGAAACAACGCAAATCTATTGCATTTTTTTGACATTTTGGCTGTTAAAATTCACTAAAACACAGTCGGGACAGTCCTATTTTGGGGACCATAAGGGCTTAGTTTTAAAACCTGTTTCTATCCAAAGTATCCCTTTATTTCTAGTTTCCAATCCAATTTCAATTCTTCAATTTGGTTCTAAAACAAAAAACATATGGTCAAAATACTTACTGGGGGTGGAGTAGGCAGCTCAAGAACATAGTTGGGACAGTCACGTTTTGGGAGACCTAATGGATGAATTTTAAAAACTTGTTTATATTGCATACTCTCCTATAAATCTATTCTATAAAACAATTTGAATCATTCAATTTCGATACCGTACGAAGAATATATGCCCAAAATACTGACTACGTATCATAAATCTGCACTCTAAAAAATCTGCTTTCTCAGCTGTTCATTGGAATATTTGACCCATCAATTATTCTTGTATTCAAAACATGTTTCTATTAGAGATACCTATATGAATCTATTTTCATCTCCAATTGGAATCACATCAATCCATCGCTTAACGAAAACGTTGTACTGAAAATAGTGACCCTTGGTCTAGGCTGAAACTCACAAAAAACATTAGGATGTAGGTTGTTATTCAGATTATATGATATACCATACCATAGAATTTTTAAAACATATTTATATTGGAAGTATCCCTATGAATACAATTTATTTTGGCTTTGGAATCATTCAAATTGGGCGTGAAACAAAGAAGTTATTACCAAAACACTGTCAGGTAGTCTACGTCGACCCAACATTTTGGCGTCGTTGGCAAAAGTGAAGAATTTGATTTAAGTATATATTGCAAAACATGAGCTGGTTTTTTCTGAAATTTGGATAGGAAATGCATAACATCATGAAGAATAACCGTGGAAAATTTCATCTCAGTCCAGTGCACGGTTTTCAAGAAAATGACCATTATAGCCTAAAACCAATTCACATTTTTCTTGAAATCCATGATGTGGGTTTGTCTAATGTTTGGTGTGGAGATATATTATAATGGTAGTTACGTGTTTGCAAAATTTCAGCCCAACCCAGTTTGTATTTTGTGAAATATTGGTTTAAGACGTTCAGCTACAACACATTTTTATTCATGTTCATCTACAAAAGTGCAGAAATTGAAATGGGAATATCTTTCAATTGGTAAGTTGAATTCTCATGATTTTTGGACAGGAAGTGTATGATATCAATATGAACAACCTTGAAAATTTTCATCCCAATCCAATGTAATTTTTTTGAGAAAATGGCCATAATTACCTACAGCCAATTTGCATTTTTCTCGAAATCCGTGATGTGGGTTTGTCTAATTTTTGGTGTGGAGATGCATTAAAATGGTAGTCACTTGCTTGAATTTTTTTTTTCTTAAATTCACTTTGAAAATAATCATAGATGAAACCAGCATGAAAAACAGATAATTTTCTTTACAGCTTATGTACCTCTTTCTGCATGATATGTTTTCTTTTACGAACTTCTCACAATTTTTATGCTAGGTTGAATGAGGACATGAAACTAGATCAGTTGGGGAGGGAGAAATGTATTCAATAAATATTCACTAATGAGTTTTCATGTAGGATTTTGTACTAAAGTTTTTTTTCAGGTTTCAAAGACAGTTGCATTTTGTTGCTGAAGTGACTTTTCAAAGAAACACAAAACTTTTAAGAAACATGCTTTGATAGACAGCCAGAAGGAGCTGTTACTCATGACGTTTGCTAATAAACATCATAACATTGGTTGTTACATAGAAACCATCCATAAACTCATTCACATCATGCTTGTTTATCCATATTTCTCCTTCAAAGCACCTTCACCATCCATGTCTTGAAGTTCACTTTCCATCGCTTTATCTATCATGACTTCACACATGCCTATCTTTCTGAGTTGCATGCATCCGTTTATATTTTTTAGTTCATTTTTCCATTCCAGATTGTCTTCTAAATAAAACCAGCTCCCTTTCCATGACTATATAGCCTTGCCATATTCACTGTTTGACTCTGAGATCTTTTCATTGATAGTCCTACCAATATTTTTATACCAACTCGCGTTGACTGATGTGGGATTATTTAAGGCCCACCTTTCAACAAGTATTTTCCCATTGACCTCAGCACCTTATCTGGGATATAGACTAGAGTTCATTATTGAGTACCTAGAGGCTTGCATGCCTTAATGGAAAGTTCTCTCGCTGACAATCATGGGAATTCATCAATGTCCCTTGATCGTCAGATCTTGCAAGTGGCTCGATATCAACACATCTATCCACACTTCACAAGATGTACTTAGGTACCTTGGCACTCATTGACATCACTAGTGAGTTGCCTTGCATTGGTTAATGGCATCCATCAATGGACGGTAATCCAATGATTTCTTTTCATGCTCGACCTCGACACATTTATTCGCATGACTAGAATTGTACCACTGGGTTTTGTAGCGGGTGAAGACGATACATTCTTTTTCATGACTCCATCAGCAGTTGTAGAAACATGACTTCAGATCTATGAGTATACAATAGTTCCACTTTCTTCCTTCCACATTTTCCATTATTTATTAGCAACAGTTCAAATTCCTCCACTTCACATTATAGCAGTTACAGCCGCAGTAGCATTTATAGTTGCATATTCTCCATGATTCAGCAGCAACAGTTTCGATTCCTTTACTGCCCTTGATCCAGCAGTTACAGCTGCTGTAGCTGTGACACATTCCATGATCCAGCGACATCAGCTACATTCCTATTGCATCGTTCATCTACTTTTTGGGTAAGTGGGGGTATGTTGTTTTCTAAACTTTAATCGTGCAATTCCTTACATGCTAGAAATGAATAATTTGGAAAATTCCCTCACCGTGCTCCATTTATTTCATAGCCCATGCTAGGTTGCATGAGGACATGCAACCACATCAGTTGGGGAGGGGGAACTATATTCAATACATACTCACTACTATCATTCCATTCTTTTCACCACCATCACCCATTTTTCATCTCATTTACCATTCACGAGCATTTCTTTTTCGACAAATCCTCTATTGCACTTTGCTTCATACACATTGATATACATATTGGCATGATTCATAAAGAAAAGGATTTCTTATGCACAATGATGCTTTCTATACAGTAATAGCTTATCATTTTCAGTGAGTGTATGGTTAAATTATTATGCAACGAGAAAACAGATGACTAAATGAATTTTGTTAACACAAGAACCAACATTCTTTACATTCATGGTTGTCACACAAGAACCAACCATAAGGAAAATGTCATTTGTTACTCATGCATTTCACATCATGAAATGAATGTTGTTAACACAAGAATCAACATTCTTTATATTCATGGTTGTCACACAAGAACCAACCATAAGGAAATTCCAGTTGTTACTCATGTATTTCACACCCCGAAAATATTCATTGTTAAAAAGACATCATCAATAAAATCCAAAGTTTAGATGCCAAAAGTTCTTGAGAAGAGCCATACATGGTTGCATGAGGACATGCAACAAGTTCAGTTGGGGAGTATGTTGGGACGCAGAAATGTCCTTTTTTCATCCACTTTATCTTCCGCTATTCCTCACATTTCATAGTCCCATTAACCTTTTATCATACCATTTCCATACATATATGTGGGTTTCACCTTATTATTTCCACTTTATTTATTTTTAGTATTAAAAGTGAATTTATGATTAAATATTAAAAAATTAACATGTTTTTCACTAATATCTCAAAGTATGGATGAGCTTTGTAATGTGTAGGAATATGTGGGTGATTAATTCAAAGAAAAGACTTCACATATATCTCCTCCATCATTTCAAGGAGATAGTTATGAAAAGAATATTCTAAGGAGAAGATCATGGAGATTTGGTTGAGAGACATGTGGAGAATTTGTGAAAGATATGTGGAAGATTTGAAGGGATCATATCTTGTAATAATAGGAAAGTAGTTGAGTGGTTGAGTGAATAGTGGATCTCTCATTATGAGATGGTTATTTCTTTCATGTATAAAAGAGAGTGCTCTCTCTTCATTTCATAATAATTAATAAATGGGATGTTATCTTAGAATATTTTAGATCTTAGATTATCTTAGAGAATAGTAGATTGTAGAAGTTAGTATTGACTTTGTAAAGGAGAAGGGAATTCTTAGCTTTTGTTCATAATCTTGGTTTGATGCTTTCATGATTTATGATTGATTCTTGTGATGTAAATTAAGATTTTTTTTATTGTTGATGTGAGCTCACATGTGTTGTCTTGTTTCTCTTCATATGTTGTCTTTCTTTTATGCAATTTACTTTCAGCCGTGTGTTTCATCTTCTAGCATTAGATTAGCGATTTCTTGTTTCAGTTTAAGGGGGGTTATATTAGATTAGTCTTAGTTTCAAGGGGGGTTAGATTAGCTTAATTTCACTTCAGTATTGAATATAATTTGCAGGTGCTTCATAAGCCTACGAACCTCGGATTGACAAATTAAATGGCTGGGAAAATACTACAAAAGAATTAAAACGACATTAATTCGGCCCAACACCAGGTGTGTGAAAGGCGGCAACAAGGAGTTTGATCTCGAGTTTGCCAAGGCTACATCAAAGAAATATTTGGTTTTCACTGAGCTTATGTGTGACCTTCCCTGTGCTACCACGGAATTTGAGCCCAACAATTCATTTCCAGATGAATTCCTATTCCTAATTAGCACTATTGATCCTTGGTATAGAGATTTGTTGATTTATCTCCAGACAAATCATTTTCAGCCGCATCTATCTCGCGATGATCGTCGCCGCATCCGTCACCATGCGAAGTACTATCTTATCTTAAATGATACCTTGTATAGATGTGGGATTGATTCCATTCTCCGGTGATGCCTCACTCATGAGGAGGTTGAACACGTGCTGAATGATTGCCACTCTAGAGCATGTGGTGGTCATTTATATGGGATGGATACAGCCCATAAAATCCTTCACGCTGGCTATTTTTGGCCTTTTGTCTTCAAAGACTGTCATGAGGCCATTAAGAAATTCCCACCTTACCAACTTTTTTATCCCAAAAAGTGCACCCATCTTGCTCCGCTTCACCCCGTCATTACCATTGGCCCTTTTGCCAAATGGAGGATCAACTTCATGCATTGTAAGCCTACTTCAGCCAAAGGGCATGGTTACATCATCATAGCCATGGATTATTTCACAAAATGGGCTGAGGCCATGCCTACATATGCAGAATATGCTAAGACTGTTGCTCTCTTCTTGTTCAATCATATCATAGCTAGATTTGGAGTTCTGTAGTCCATCATCATTGATCACGAATCTCATTTCTGTAATCAAATGATGGAGGAATTGAGTTCCAAGCTAGGTTTTCACATGAAAATTCTATGCTGTATTATCTGCAAGCTAATGGTCAAGTAGAGGCCATTAACAAGGTTTTGAAAACTATGCTTCGTTGGATGGTTGGAGATCATAAATCCAATTGGCATCTCGTTCTTTTTTCCACTCTTTGGGCTTATTGGACTTCCGTGAAAATAGCTATTGGTTTCATGCGATTCCAACTTGTCTATGGACTTGAAGTTGTCTTTCCGATCCAATGTAAAATTCCATATTTACAACTTGCCGTCGAACTTCTCCTAGACACTTCCATAGAGGAAGTGAGATTTTTGTACTTAAATAACCTTGATGAGACTCGTAGAGATGCTACTTTGGCTAATGAGGCACATAAGAAATGCGTCAAGGCACAGGATGACAAATTTGTCTAGCCTCATGTTTTCAATGCGGGTGACCTAGTTTTGACTTATGACCAGAGATATCACAAGCTAGGGAAGGGTAAGTTTGAGTCCATGTGGTATGGACCTTTTGTTATTTCCAAGGTGTTAGAGAAAGGAGCCTATGAGTTAGTTGATTATGATGGAATCCCTTTGGGGAAATGTCGCAATGGGTTGTACCTCAAAAGTTACTATGCCTAGATTTTCTTGGATGGTATCTTGTATATATGTATATTGATTGACTTTCAGTATTTTCAAGATGGTTTTGAGTTTTAGTGTCTGCATCTATTTATACCATGACTTGGTCATGCAGATGGCTTTCTACGGCTTTGCTAATGGTGCTTGCCACCACACATTGAATCTAGCCTTGGCTGCTGGGGTTCTCTATTCCCTAGCTGAATATTTGGTCAGTTCAGGAGCGGTTTGTTTAGGTCCTGCTACTAATAACATTGCCAAATATGAAGAAGTCATCAGTCTTCTAACTAATGTTGCCTCCCAGGATGTCTGTGACCTAGTAGTTTTGATGGACTCTCAGCTCATGGTTTGTCATTTAAACCATGTCTACAACATTAGGAACCCGGTGCTCCTCTGCCTATTCCGGAGGGTACGCTTGTTAGAAATATCATTTGGAACCATTACCTATAGGCATATCCCTAGGGAAAGTAATCCAGTTTCTGATTCATTGGCTAATTACATCATATATTAGCATATTTCCCATTCATGACGTTAAATCAAACATGGTATATTGTAAATAAACATTTAAAGACACATAGAACTCATAGAAAATGCATTTATCCATTTGAGACATATAAACACTGTGTAAAAGTATGTATATGTATATATATATATATATATATACGAAAATTTTTGACAAAAATATGTCTCGAGACCTCATCTCCAGCACGTAGGCTTTCAGGAAAAATCATCATACAAAAAATCCTGAAGCTATCAGCTTTCAGTATACATGTCTCATCCACTAATGGTGCTTGTGATAGCACATCACTGCTCGAGCCACCCTATGTATTTGTAACTTCGGAATGTATTCATCTATGTATCTTATGTATTGTAACCTGATGTTTATTCTAGGATGTTTCTATTATGTATTTGAGTCATGTTGTCATGCCCCGATGTTTCGATTGGGAGGATCAATAATGTAAACAAGTCATGTCAAGTCATTGTTAAAGTCCCCACAGTTTCAGGGCAATAGGGTTATTATACACTCATAGAGATGTAGGCTCTAGTAAGTAATTGTTAAGTTGAGCCGACATGATTGAGTGCACTTCAAGTGAATGGAAGAATATAAATAGAGAGTGAGAGCCTCTCTATTTATCACTTGTACATCACATCATTCACTCACTCAAGTGTGGCACATTACTGAGGAAGGAAATACACTGGGACTAGATAGAAGAAGAAGACTACTGCTTTGGGGCTTTTACTATTTTGGTGTTGATTCTATCTCTGAGGAAGTTGTGGGGTTTTCTCCTTTATGGTTTCCCCGAGGAAAACTCTTTGTGTCTCTTGTCTCTTGTGATGTGCTTGTGTTTGATTGCTGTACTTGTTATTCTCTCAGTAAAGATCCTAACATAATGCTAGCTTAATGTTGAAAAACTAACATGGCATCAGAGCTAACCTAAGAAGAAGACACTGTGCAGCTGTGGGAACTAGGGATTCCTAGTTTGTGGACCTTCCTCCACATATTTTCAGCAAAAGTAATGTGGAACAACTCTCCTCCTTAGGGCGCATCCTTCTGTCGAAACGAAATCCAATTCTGAGGTTTTTCAGTTTTGGACCTATCACTAGGGTCGAAAATTAGGGCTTTTTACAGAAGAGGAATTTTTCAGTGAGCCCAGGCCTGGATTGATCTCCTCCCCAAAATCAAAGTTAGGGACAAATTTCAAGGCATTTGGGTGGACAGAACTCTGGAAAAGCAAAACCCTAATTTGCTCCTGAACCAGCTCTGCAGGATTTCAGCTCAAGTTTTAGATCCGACATCTTGAACCTGGTAAGATCTAAAATCTTTGTATTTCTATTTGAGGTTCTCATTTGAAGATGTCTCATCATACCAAGATTGATGAAAAGCTTGAGGGAGCTGATAGCTTTTGAGCTTGGAAGTATAGGATCTCCCTGGTCCTAGAAGAGAATGAATTAGACTCCTACATTCATGAGAAGGTTCTAGTTCCAAAGGGAGATGAGGCAAAGGCCTTACATAAGAAGAATATGGTTATGGAAAAGAGGATCATTGCTAATTATATCAAGGATCACCTTATTCCACAGGTGTCCTCTCTCAAGACACCTAAAGCTATGTTTGATGCCCTAACCAAATTGTTTGAAGGAAAGAACATCAATCGAAAGATGACCCTGAGGAACCAACTGAAGAATGTGAAGATTCAGAATGCAAAAACTACCTAGTCATACTTCACAAGGGTTTCTCAGATCAAGGAACAACTAGAAGTTGTTGATGAATAAGTGGAAAATGCAGAGATTGTGATGACTACTTTGAATGGCCTTCCTAGGTCATGGGATGCTTTCATCCAAAGAATATGTGCTAGGAAGAAGTTAGTCAAATTCAGCAGACTATGGGAAGAATGCTCTCAAGAAGAAGCTGGATAGAAGCTCGAGAAGAAAAGATTGGTAGTGAAGATCAAGCCCTCACAGTTCACTCCAAGAAGGAAAGAAGAAAACATCATTACTCCAAAGGTAAGAGCTCTCATCCTAAAAGGGATCTATCTAGATTAAGATGTTATACATGTGATGAGATAGGACACTTTGCAAAAGATTGTCCTATGAGAAAGAGCCAATCTCATAAGAAGAAGAGCAACAAAATAAGACACCATGCTCATGCTGCAGATGATGATGAACCATCCAAGAAGAGATCCAGATATGAAAGTTAAGATTCTTCAAGCGAGGATGAATATGTTCTAATCTCTGCTCTCAAAGGTAACATTACTCATGGTAGTGATGATTGGCTTATAGATAGTGGGGCTTCCAAACATATGACGGGATTCAAGGAATATTTTGTAAGACTGTCATAACATGAATCACCTCACAAGGTGAAACTAGGAGATGACTACCAATATCCAATAAAAGGTAGTGGGGAATCTTCATACAAGCTAGACTCTGGTAAGTCTCTAACAATGAAAGAAGTATTGTTTGTTCCAGGACTCAAGAAGAACCTTCTATCCATTTCAGCATTGGATGCAAAAGGAATGCGGGTTGCATTCATAGATGGTCAAGTCATCATGTGGCCAAAAGGAAAGACCATCGATGATGCGGTAGTAATTGGAGAACAAGAAGGAGGCTTGTACAAATTGAAGGGTCATCTAGAACAATCCTTGATCCATGATATAGTAGAACCAAATGAGCTTTGACATAGAAGGCTTGCACATGTGCATTACAGAGCACTACCTATTGCAATGAAAGTTGTTAAAGGTATTCCAGAATTTCAAGCCAAACATGATGGTGTCTGCAAAGGTTGTGCGAAAGGAGAGAATACAAAGAAGACATTTCCCAGCAGCGAAAGCAAAGCCAAAAGCATTCTAGAAATCATCCACTCCGATGTATGCGGTCCTATGTCATCAAATTCCCTAAGCGGGTATGCATACTATGTTTCTTTTATTGATGATGTTTCTAGAAAGACATGGATTTACTTTATGAAGAGCAAAGATGAAGTATTCAGCAAGTTATAGGAATTCAAAGCCTTGATCAAAAACCATACTAAAAAGAAGATTAATACCATTCGATCAGATAATGGTGGAGAATTCACTTCAAATGAATTCAAAAATCTATGTAAAGAATCAAGGATTAAGAGGGAGTTGTCCACTCCTTATAATCCATAACAGAATGGGATTGCATAATAGAAGAACAGAACTATCATGGAAGCTACAAGAGCAATGCTTCATGATCAAGACCTTCCTATGCATATTTGGGCTGAAGCTGCCATAACAGTGGTCTATGTAAAGAACCGTACTCCACATAGAGTACTCAAGAACAAGAATCCTGAAGAAGTCTTCTCTGGCAAAAAACCAGAAGTTAGCCATCTCAGAATATTCGGCTGTCCCGTGTGCATACACATTCCAAAAGAGAAGAGAACAAAATTTGATCCTTCAGAAAACAAGGGCATATTTGTGGGATACTCTGAAAGCTCGAAGGCTTACAGAATCTATTTTCCAAGATACAAAAATATTTAAATCAGCAGGGATGTGAGATTTGATTAAGGTACAACTTACAACAAATCCAGAAAGAAACCTGCTAAAGAACCTGAAGAAGAAGAAACACAAGTACCTAGTATCCATGATACAATCATGGACGAAGAAGAGCAAGAAGAAGATCGAGAGTTCAAGGAACCAGAAAGACCTGTAGATCCACCTCTGGAGAAGAATCCTCATAATAGAAAACCTGCTTGGGTATGTGAACTTATCCAAGGTGCAGAAAGATATGGGGCTCTAGAAGAGAATCATAGAGAAAGAAAGAGGACCAGATCTAATTTCGGGTATGTAGCTTTACTATGTGATTTTATTGATAAAGAACCTTCCAGTTATGTAGAAGCGGTAGAACAAAAAGAATGGAAGGATGCTATGATCAAAGAATATCAATCGATCATGAAGAATGATTTTTGGGATGTTGTCCCAAGACCAGAAGGGAAGTCATTTGTAACTTCCAAATGGATCTACAAGATTAAGCATGCTGCAGACGGTAGCATTGAAAAGTATAATGCAAGATTTGTAGCTCGAGGATTCTCTCAAAAAGAGGGAGTATACTATGAAGATACCTTTGCACCTATAGCCAAATACACTTCCATCATATCAGTACTCGCCCTGGCTGCAGTAATGAAATGGAAGATACACTAAATGGATGTCAAGACTACCTTCTTGAATGGTGTAGTAGAAGAGGAAGTGTATGTAGAACAACCACTTGGTTTTGAGACACATGACAGAGAGTCTCATGTATGCAGATTGAAGAAAGCCCTGTATGGTTTGAAACAGGAACCCAGGACCTAGTACGGCAGAATTGATGGATTTCTATCCAGTTTGGGCTTTACCAAGAGTAAAGCAGATTCCAACCTCTACTACAAGGTTGAAGATGGCAACCTAGTGATGCTCCTACTGTATGTAGATGATCTATTTGTGACAGGTAGATATGGGTTGATTGCTGATACGAAGAGAAATCTTGCTGCTGAGTTTGAAATGAAGGACTTGGGGATGATGCATTACTTTCTAGGTATAGAGGTGTGGCAGAGTACAGATGGAATATTCCTTGGATAAGGGAAGTATGCAGTAGAGATCCTGAAGAGATTTGGAATGATGGACTGCAAAGCTATGGCCACACCTATGGCATCGAACCTGAAGCTATTGAGTGATGCTTCATCAGAGTTGGTTGATGCCACGATGTATCGTCAGATGATTGGGTCATTGATGTACCTGAAGAACACAAAACTAGACATTTGCTTTGCTGTGAACACCTTGAGCCAATACTTGACAGATCCGAGAAGTGTTCACTTGACTACTGCAAAGCATATTCTGAGGTACCTGAAGGGTACAGTTGATTATGGGCTCAAGTACGATGCGAATCAAAAGATTAACCTAGAGGGTTATGTTGATTCAGATTGGGAAGGCAGTGCCATCGAAAGGAAGAGTACTTCAGGATGTTGCTTCAGTATGGGATCAGGTGTGATGTCTTGGTTTAGCAGGAAGCAATCCTGTGTAGCACTGAGTATAGCTGAAGCAGAGTATGTCATAGCATGTTCAGCTAGTTGCAAGGCAGTATGGCTATGGAAGCTATTGTCTGATATATTTGATCTCCAGTTGGATGCTACTTATATACATTGTGACAACCAAAGTTGCGTGAAGTTGTCAAAGAATCCAGTGTTCCATGACAAGTCGAAGCATATCGAGATCAAGTATCACTATATCAGGGATATGGTGCAGAGAGGAGCAGTGAATCTCCAGTATATTGCGAAAGAGGAACATATAGCTAATGTATTGACAAAGCCATTGGCTAGGATGAAGTTCGAGTAACTCAGGAAGAAGCTTGGTGTTCTCCCGATTGAGGTTTCCTCCAAGAGAAAGCGATGAGACCCATAGCCATTCTAACATGGTGAGAGGATTGGTTCCTTCCATGGTAAAATGTAAGGGCTGAGCCATTATTTCATGGTGAGAGGATTGGTTCCTTCCATGTTAGATATGAGTGCTGGCCATTCTATCGAGCAGGACATATGTAAGGGAAATTTCCATTCTAGGAATGGAGGCACCTGGTTAGTTACCAGGATCACTCAGTGTAGGACTGAGTAGCCATTCTGATGTGATAGAGGGACGTGTTCCCACTTGATTAGATGTAAGGGCTGAACCATTCTATCATGGCTAAAGGATTAAGTTCCTTCCATGTCAGATGTGATTGTTGGCCATTCCGACAAGCAGGTCGGATGTAAGGGCAACTGCCATTCTCTAGGAGAATGGAGGCGCCTGGTTAGTTACCAGGTAGCTCAGTCGAGGACTGGGGGCCATTCTGATATGACTACTGGGATGTGTTCTCATAGGATTAGATGTGAGTATAAGCCCTTCCATCACTGTGATAGGATGTGTTCCTGTCTGGATGGATGTAAGTGCAGAGCCTTTCTGGAGTGACTGAGGGATGTGTTCCCGCGTGCTCAGATGTAAGTGCTGAAATCTCTCATCACTATGATAGGATGTGTTCCTGTCTGGATGGGATTCTTCCATCACTGTGATAGGATGTGTTCCTGTCTGGATGGATGTGCCCTTTTGACGAGTAGGTCAGATGTAAGTGCTGAAATCTCTCATCACTGTGATAGGATGTGTTCCTGTTTGGATGGGAGTCTTCCATCACTATGATAGGATGTGTTCCTGTCTGGATGGGAGTCTTCCATCACTGTGATAGGATGTGTTCCTGTCTGGATGGATGTGCCTTTCTAACGAGTAGGTCAGATGTAAGTGTTGGGTGAAGACCTACATGATGGGTAGGCCTACAACCAGCATGAAAAAGGGTTGGATCTGTAGAACTTCCTGTGATGAGAAGAATCATGAGATAGCACCAGTGATGATCTAGATCCAGTGATGACATCCAATGATGTTCCAGATCGAGTGATGATCCAGATCCAGTAGTGATGATCCAGATCGAGTGATGATCTAGATCCAGTCCAGTGATGTTGATCCGGATCGAGAGATGATCCAGATCCAGTGATGATGTTCCATGATTATCCAAATCGAGATATGATCCAGATCCATTGAAATTGACTTGAAGATGAAGATGACTTGAAGACTCAAAAGACTCAATATGCAGATGACGAGATGATCTAGTTGATACAGAGAAGAAGACCAGTGCTGAAAATTGTGTCGAAAGAATACCTTCCTAGTTAAGAGGGAGTGTTGATGTATTTGTAACTTCAGAATGTATTCATCTATGTATCTTATGTATTGTAACCTGATCTTTATTCCAGGATGTTTCTATTATGTATTTGAGTCATGTTGTCATGCCCCGATGTTTCGATCGGGAGGATCAATAATGTAAACAAGTCATGTCAATTCATTGTTAAAGTCCCCACAGTTTTGGGGCACTAGGGTTATTATACACTCATAGAGATGTAGGCTCTAGTAAGTAATTGTTAAGTTGGGCCGACATGATTGAGTGCACTTCAAGTGAATGGAAGAATATAAATAGAGAATGAGAGCCTCTCTATTTATCACTTGTACATCACATCATTCACTCACTCAAGTGTGGTGCATTAGTGAGGAAGGAAATACACTAGGACTAGTCAGAAGAAGAAGACTACTACTTTGGGGCTTTTACTGTTTTGGTGTTGATTCTATCTCTGAGGAATTTGTGGGGTTTTCTCCTTTCTGGTTTCCCTGAGGAATACTCTTTGTGTCTCTTACCTCTTGTGATGTGCTTGTGTTTGATTGCTATAATTGTTATTCTCTCAGTAAAGATCCTAACATAATGCTAGCTGAATGTTGAAAAACTAACAATAGTAGCCTGCTAAATCGGCCTGGTACTCCCACTGTAGATCTCTGATATCTAGTCGGGAGGTCATCTATATCAGTATCTGGGATGTCCTAAGTCAACCTCTCTAGGTTCTCCTCCAGCTCCCCAGTGATATCATCACCCTGTGGCACGAAGTGAGCTCTGACTCACCTATCTACTGAAGATGCTCCTCCAAGCCTCGCTGCTCCAACATTTGCATGAAGACAAATAGGTCTCCTCACTTATCATAAAAAATCTAAAACATAAAAAAACATTTTCCATTGTTAGGGTTTCTTGATTCTTACCAATGTCACCCCACTTCCCACCAGGTGGGAGTGGTAGGTCAGTATCACCTATAAAATATGTGCTTGCATAGGCATAGTCCTCAACCATGAGCATTTGATCCTGCATCCATCTGAAGAATGGATCACCGAACTTCACTATGTCCCTTCTCACTCCTGTGGGAGCCATGACCTGGACCCACCTTAGCATATAGGGATCCCATGCTCTTAGACTCTAGAAATTCACCTAGGCCTCATCTATGGGACCCGCTCAAAGAAGAAGCAAGATAATATGGAACCAAATCCAAACTACTTTAGCTCTCCTTGTCGACATTTAGTCGGCTAATCCTTGAAGATTGGAAGCAATGCTTCCACCCAGTTGAACACCATAGGTGCCATAGCCTCTAGGGAGTACATCATATGTGCCCTGGAAGCCTGATGCACACCCTAGCTCCCTACCACCCTCTGCATGGTGAACAGGACAATCCATAGAGCCTTGTCTGTCACTGCCCTGATGGGGATTTTCTTCCCCGATGTACCTGTACCTGGTACACAGTGCCGATCTATGAGCTCTTTGGTGGTAATGTACCCACCGCGGGAACTTGTCATTGAGATGGGGGCACCCCATCTCGATAGGCCAGTCAGGAAGTAGATATCCTCTACCTCCACTGTAAGTATGTGCCCCCACCTCGAAATATTGTTCTTATGGATTCCATATTCTCAGTATATGTTCCAGTAATCTCTCGTGGGACACCATGCTTGGTGTCTAGAAGAAATTTAAGAACCCACAGTCCTAGAGTGCAGCAATGCAAACCACATTCCTTTTAGCAGCAACATCCTCGTTATCATGTGTTCTTTTGTTCCATATCACCATATTTTGGACACTTAGACCTGCCAAAAATAACAATGGTATGCATTAATATCATCCTTGATTCATTGCAAATCAAAAGAATGAATAAATTTTTCCAATATCATTTTTTTAACTTCTCCACGGCCAGAACTGCCCGTTCCCTATTGGAGACATGTGGTGGCACCACCTGTCCGCCATGTTCTTGGCACAGTTCTCAGGTGGTACCGCGTATCCCGTAAGGGGTAGCCGCGGTGCCCTCATATTGTATTTTAGGGATTTCCAAATAGGCCCAAAACCCCACCAAATTCCAAAATAGAAGCTATGAAATGAAAGATAAGGGTCTTAGCTGTTACCTGCAACTGACGAGACTGAAAACGAACGGTGGAAAATCCCAGTATCAGCTGTGGAAGATCTGGCTAGAAAATGCTCCAAGTGCTCTCTGCTAGAAGTAAATAGTGAAATGTTTGATTTTTTACTATTTACTTGCCTTATATAGACATTTTTTGGGTCCGACCTACTATAGCTTTAATATTACATCATGTTCTGGTCAAAATCTATTTGTCATAATCCCTTAATGTTGATTTTGAATGCATTTAACACTTGTTTATGAGTCATCTACAAGTTAACTTTAGTAAGAAGCTTTGGAAAGTTTGTTTATGGCTTTTTCATACTTTCACAAAATGGAAAAGGTCATTGAGCATTTATTATGACACTTTGTCATGCTCGTTAAAATCTAGTATCAAAGTTTTGAGTCCAATTCAAGTTTCTTTCTAGGCTCGTAAAATACGACATTGTGTAAAGAAGAGTCATGGAGTTCTCTTTTCACCTCTTTTTTAGGCTCCTTAAACACAATAAAGTCATTGAGTCTGTTTCTAATTATTTCCAGGATCGTAAAATATTACGTTGCGTAAAGGAACCTCATGGATTTCTCTTTAAACCCTTTTCAGGCTCCCTAACTACGAAAAGATTGTCGAGCGATCTTGTCTTCTTCACGCTCGTTAAAGTATTTGAAGAGTCATCTGTCTGATGATAGGTTATCTCTTTCTCGGTTTGGATAGGAATAGTTATGAGAAAGGAACACTCCATCCAATCATGACTAGAAGAGTTCTCTAAGGTATGATTTTACACTTTTTTGGGCCTTAGAGACTAAATCATACAAAAAAGGACCCCCATGGAGTTTTCTTCTGTATTCGTTCAGACTCTCTAAACATGAACGATACCAAGTTTTCTTTCAGTGGACTCGTTAAATTAAACATTGAGAGACCCATTTTGGGAATGAACCACTCCTCTCTCAAGTTCGTAAAACATATGAGACTAGACTTGTCTTCTAACAAGCTATATCAAGTGTTTGTTACCCTCTTTGGACTTGTAAAAACGAAAAGAGGCACACATTGATGATGATGGGGAAAATGGGATGGGAATAATTTTGTAAATAATGGCAGTTGTTTGTCATTACCTTTGAACATGGCACTTGTTTGCACAATCATGTTAGTCAATTGGTTACTCAGCTAATCTCCGTGACGATCCACTTTCATGAGTCATGTCAATCCTTTGAGCCTTTCAGAAGAATGCATTGTCCACTATTGCATTGTGTATCTATCCTGTCTAGTCATGCTGCTAAGTCATTTTTTCATGCTGCCCAATGTTCAAAGGGGATCTGAAGAAGTTTTACCTTTGCAGTCTACACAGTATTTGTGTCAATATCTTTGAGTCAGTCATATGGTTACTACATTCACATCATTCCAGAGCTATGTTCTGATTTTCGTGTCGTCGATGTGGGACTCATCATGGCCCTCCTTCGATGAGACTATTATCATTGACATCAGATCATCATCCAGGAAATAGTCTTAGAAACAATATTTAGTACCTTGAGATCTATATGCCTTAATGACAGATTCTGTCGCTCTTGACATAGGTTCACACCGTTGACCTTTGGTCAATAGAATCAACTGGGTGTTCGACATCAGGACTTCTATTCACACTCAGTAGATTGTACTAGGGTACCTTGGGAATCATTGACATTAATGGTGATCTCCCTCACACTTGTTAACGGTTCACATCATTGGCCGGTAATCAAGTGGTTTCTACCATGTTTGACTTCAAATCATTGTGATCACATGGATAGAATCGTACTTTGTGGAAGACAAGATGAAGACCCTGGGCATTTGTTTAAAAGTGCTCATTTCCTTTTCCCTAGGTTGCGATGGAGTTTTGTATATCTAGCATGGATCCACATTTGTATGGTCGTGGCTGTGCTCAAATTTGCATCTATATAAAATAGATCTATTAGAATCCTACATTCATGAGGAGGTTCCAGTTCCAGAGGGAGATGAGGAAAAGGCCTTACATAAGAAGAATATGGTTATGGTAAAGAAGATCATTGCTGATTCTATTAAGGATCATCATCCCACAGGTGTCCTCTCTCAAGACACCTAAAGCTATGTTTGATGCCCTAACCAAATTGTTTGAAGGAAAGAACATCAATCAAAAGATGACCTTGAGGAACAAACTGAAGAATGTGAAGATTCAGAATGCAGAAACTATCCAGTCATACTTCACAAGGGTTTCTCAGATCAAGGAACAATTAGAAGTTGTTGATGAAGAAGTGGAAAATGCAGAGATTGTGATGACTACTTTGAATGGCCTTCCTAGGTCATGGGATGCTTTTATCCAAGGAATCTGTGCTAGAAAGAAGTTAGTCAAATTCAGTAGACTATGGGAAGAATGTTCTCAAGAAGAAACACGGATAATAGCTCGAGAAGAGAAGATGGGAAGTGAAGACCAAGCTCTTACAGTTCACTCCAAGAAGGGAAGAAGAAAACCTCATTACTCCAAAGGTAAGGATCCTCATCATAAAGATAACATTAGAATATATCTATCTAAAATAAGATGCTATACATGTGATGAAAGAGGACACTTTGCAAAAGACTGCCCTAAGAACAAGGTCCACTCTCATAAGAAGAAAGGTAACAAAATAAGACACCATGCTCATGCTGGAGAGGATGATGAACCATCCAAGAAGAGATCCAAATATGAAAGTGAAGATTCTTCAAGTGAGGATGAATATGTTCTGATATCAGCTCTCATAAGTAACATTACTCATGGTAGTGATGATTGGCTTATAGATAGTGGGGCTTCGAAACATATGACGGGATTCAAGGAATATTTTGTAAGACTGTCAGAACATGAATCACCTCACAAGGTGAAACTAGGAGATGACTACCAATATCCAATAAAAGGTACTCTGGAATATTCATACAAGCTAGACTTTGGTAAGTCTCTAACAATGAAAGAACTATTGTTTGTTCCAGGACTCAAGAAGAACCTTCTATGCATTTCAGCATTGGATGCAAAAGGAATGTGGGTTGCATTCATAGATGGTCAAGTCACTACTACATTTCGACCAAAAATCTGACGGCCATCATGTCGGATTTTCAACACTTCCCTGTCGCATGTACGACACTTTGGTTTTTTTGTAAGCGTTGGAAACTTGTCGTCGGGTATCCAACACCTAGGTAACCATCGGTTAAGCGACACTTAACTAACCATCAGTTGAATGTACCTCGTTGGTTATCTGACACTTATTAAGCGATGGTGACGAAATTTTTTAACAACATTGACACCTACCGGCGTCGCTTAACCGACACCTCCAGGACATATGTGTCGCATAACCGACAGATATAGGCGTCGCATAACCGACGGCAATGTATTTTTAAAATACACAGGCATCGCTTAACCAACACGTATAGGCGACACCTGTGTATTTTTTTTTTTTTAATATTGTGAAAATTACCTTCTTTCCCCTAATGTTTTGTGCTAGTAAGAGTCTACCTTGTCACTTCATGAAATAAAACTTTACTCTTATATACTCTCTCATGTCTCTTTTTGATATAATAATATACGAACGTATATATGCATATAGATACATGTCATGCAACCCATACCAGATTTCGAATACATCATCCCTGTACCTGCACATGCTCTCGTAGCCACAAACCATGGCAACCTTGAATACTATTTATAATAAGAAACTAGCATCCATGCTAAGTTCTAACCTTAATCAGCATGTATCAAATTATCAACATACAAAAGACCTCTGCAAGTACTTTGTCATTCAAGCATACAATGAGGCTGAAATGTTTATATGCTTCATAAAAGAATAACGCTTGAGACACAAATTTGATAAACATCAGGAATATGTTTAGTGGAATGTGATTCATACATTGTAAAATTTAAATAACCTTCAACTATTTCACCCTTCTAATCTCCCAGTACTTTTGCAGTCTCATAAGAACAAAATGCAGAATAGAACTTAGAAGTCTCACCTTGACTACAGCATGAACACCAAAAAGACCTGTATCCTTGTAATTTGTGTTGAAAGCCATTATATGGTCTGCTAGATCATCTGTTGCAACCTTTTGTGCAAGTTCCGACCTATTATCAAAGTATTGAAAATTTATTTGTATACAAAATTCAAAAGCAAGAATACACAGTTCATTCATCCATTGTAATTAGCACTTATAATAGCATAGCAAATATCAAGCTCACCCCATGTTTGCACCTGCCCCAGCATTCTTGTTCCACTTCCCCAGCAATGTTTGCAAAACCATCAATGCAATAGAATCTGGATCTGTCCATGAAGCTCCCTTAAAAGCTACAGTGATTTGTGCCAATGGCATATCATCGTTTACAGTACGAACCTAAGTGGCAATCAAATTCAGGGTGCATTAGAGGATTGACTTTCTAAGAAAACTCTAGATACACTACAAAACCATGCTCTTGAGTCGGTAATAACAAACAATTTTCAATTTAACTTTTCTGACCTCTGATCCGGTGAAGACAGCCGGTTCTCTCTCCACAAGGTCTGCTGCAGTTATAGGATCAGTAGACAGGTTTGTGAACAATCTTTTCACTTGTTCTACAATTTGTTCATGTTCAACAGCACCAGCTGTAGAGACAACCTGAACAATTGTTAAGTAATTAATTTTTTCATATTTGAAGCAACTGCCACCTCTATGCAAATCTGCATTTCTAGAAATCGAAACTTTCTAGTCTTTCATGATAGGGTTTTGTAAGCAACTGGTGCAGACCTCCTAAGCCACAGTGGAGCATAGATCTACACTGAAACTAATTAAAACCACTAACCACTGAGAAGCAAAGCATAAGCATCTAG
>LPNX011090495.1:15228-46672 GCA_001517045.1 Pseudotsuga menziesii | reverse complement strand
CATCCATTTGATGAACATGCCATTTGTTTTGTGCAGCAATGGCCAAAACTGTTCTGACTGTATCCATGCGTGCAACAGGTGCAAACATTTCATTGAAGTAGATGCCGGGTTGCTGTGTGAACCCTCTTGCTACCATTCTTGCCTTGTGCTTTTGCACATTTCCATCAGCATCTTGCTTTGTCTTGTAAATACATTTGACACTGATTACATCCTTGTCTGTTGGTACATTGACTAGTTCCCATGTCTGGTTCTTCTCAATGCATTCTATTTCTTCATCCATGGCTTGTGCCCATACTTCTTCTTCAACAGCTTCTTCAAATGTTAGTGGATCATATATAGGAGAAAATAATGCAAACAGAGAGAATGAATTAGGTGTACCAGCTTCATATATCTCCCGCAGACTTCTTGTCTTCACCAGTTCTGTCGATGTCGACCTCGACAAAATGCTTGATGGAGTCTGCTGTCCTCTTGGTGTACTTGTCGGTGTAGCTTGAGCTGCTACTTGTGTCGATGGTCCTTGTGCTGAACCATGTCTTGGTGTCATGGGAGTCGACGATGCTCCGACCGGTTGACTTACATGTGGTATTTGAACCACTTCCTCTTCCATATCATCATTGTCAATGTTCGACACAATCTTGACATTTGTCTCGACGGTTCCATCCCATGATTCGTTCTCGACAAATTGAACATCCCGACTGATTATCACTTTCCTTGTGACAGGGTCATACAGCTTGTATGCTTTTGTGTCTTCTGAATAGCCGACAAAAATACATTTCCGTCCCTTCTTGTCTAGCTTCTTTCTCAGCTCATCTGGAATATGAGCATATGCAATACAACCAAAAACTTTTAAATGTGAGACACTATGATTCATACCTTTCCATGCTTCTTGGGGAACTTTGTTCTTCACACTCTTTGTTGGACATAGGTTCATAATGTATACAGCAGTTGCCACTGCTTGACCCCAATACTCATTTGGCAAATGCTTGGCTGCCAACATGCTGCGTGCCATCTCCATGATGGTTTTGTTCTTTCTTTCGGCTATGCCGTTCTGTTGAGATGTGTACCGTGCAATGAATTGTTTCTGTATGCCATGGGTCTTGCAAAAATTCAGAAATTCATTTGAAACATATTCACCTCCTCTGTCGGTCCTTAAAATCTTGATGCGATGACCACTCTGGTTCTCCACGAGTGCCTTGAACTGCTGAAAATAACTAAATGCATCAGATTTGTGTTTCAAGAAATATACCCATGTCTTTCTTGAGTAATCATCAATAAAAGTTAGAAAATATTTGTAGCCACCAATGGATGATGTCTGCATTGGACCACAAATGTCAGAGTGCACAATTTTAAGTGGTGTGCGTGCTCTATAGGACTTTCCGACTGGAAATGTCTCTCTGTGCTGCTTGCCAAAAATACAGCCTTCACAAACCCTCTCTGGTCTGTCGATCAATGGTAATCCCTTTACGATGTTCTTTGTGTGCAGTAGCTTCAGCCCACCAAAATTCAGATGTCCAAATCTGAAATGCCACAACCAGGATTCATCCTGAACTTCTGTCTGAAATGCAGCTTGCAAATTAGCACTGCAGTTTTCTCTCTTGTCGAGGATCTCGACTGTTTCTTCACTTTCTGCCTTGAATGCAGCTCTTGTCTTTGTTTTCCCTTTCATGTTGGGAACTATCCTCAATGGAAACAAGCGGTTGCTTGTCATTGGCACTTTTGCTATCAGCTGGTCGCTTGGACGCTTGTCTTTGATCACACAATGTTCATCTTCCATGTAGACTCTGTAGCCTTTTTGTAACAACTGTCCAACGCTTAACAGATTATGTTTCAGACCTTCGACATGATAGATATCAGGGATATACTTACTCTCCCCCTGTTTGGTTAGAATATCAACAGTTCCTTTTCCTAAGACAGTGACTTGGACATTGTTTCCAAGTGTAACATCAGTTTTAACTGAAGTGTCTAGACTGGAAAATAGATTTAAATTACCAGTCATATGGTTGCTGCATCCTGAGTCTAAGTACCATATGTCATGTGGGCTTCCTTGAACAGCATTGCATTCAAGTGGAGATGTCGATGCCATTAACATTGCTCCTGTCGACAAGTTGGTGCTGGTCGACTGACTTGGGCTTTGTCTTCCTTGGTCATATTGCTTCTTCCTGCATTCATATGCATAATGACCAAACTTCTTACAGTAATGACATTGAATTTTTGATTTATCAAACCTCTGGCCACTTGGCTGACTTGGGTTCTGGTTATCTCCTCTGCCACCGATATTTGCAGGACTTCTGCCTCGTCCTCCTCTTGAAGAACTTCTTCCTCTGCCTCTGAAGTTGTTTCTCCCCCTGCCTCTACCACGGCTTATGGATGACTGTGCTGCAAATGCACCTTCCAGTGATGTCTGTGATCTGCTGATTCTGTGTTCATGATTGATGAGTGAAGCTTGCAGCTCATCAATGGAGAATGTCGACATGTTTGTGTGTTCCTCTAAGGTCACAACCAGACTTTCAAATCTTGGGGGAAGACTTCTAAGAATTTTTTCAACAACCCTTTGGTCAGATACGGGTTCTCCATGAGATTTCAGTTGGTTTATCAACCCAACAACTCTGGTGTAGAATGTGTCTACATTCTCTGAATCGTTCATGCACAGAGATTCAAAGTCTTTTCTCAGAATTTGTAGCTTGGATGTCTTTACCTTAGTCAAACCTTGATAGGCAGTCTCCAATGCATCCCATGCTTGCTTGGCATTAGTCGATGCTGCTATTCTTGGGAGTATGCTCTCATGCATAGCTTGATGTATGAAAAACAGAGCCTTTCCATCTCTCTTCCTCTGTTCTCTCAAGGCATCTTTCTGAGCCTGTGTGAGATTGTTATATGCTGTCATGTCTGCTGGTTCTGCATAACCATGCTGGACTATCTCCCAGACATCTTGTCCTCTGAATAAAGCCTTCATTGTTAAAGACCAATATTCATAATTCTTTCCAGTAAAACTTAGAGGTTGTAATGAACCAGAAGTGGAAGCCATTTTTTTTTAATTTAATTAACTTTCCTTAGAAAATTAAATTCCACTCTTTAAGACAAGATTTCTTTCCTAAAATCTTGGGCTGATGTAAACCTTGTTCTGATATAACCTTGCTCTGATATAATACCAAGCTCTGATACCAGATAGCCAAAACCGAGCCGACTAAACTTGAGTTTAGGGCTCAGTCGATATTCAAATTTTCACTTTTTACTTTTCACGTCGACCACTTTTCTTTTTCACCAGTCGGGTGAAACTTGTCTATGTCCGACTAGACAAATTTACAAATTTTAGTCGGTCCTTCACTCGACCAAAATTACTCCGACTTACTTGTCCGACTGATTTTTACCTCGACCAATTTTACTCCGACCAAGTCGGCTCTCCGACCAAGTTGGCTGCTTTAGTCGGCTGATCAACCGACCACTCTAGTCGGCTTTTCGACCACTCCAGTCGACTTACTTTGGTCGAAATCTGCAGGATATGTTTCTTAGTCTAAAGACTTAATAAATTACAAATGCTTTTCACCTGTGAGTAAAATGAAGTAAAATAGACAGATTTACAAATCCAAATAACTTATGAGAAACATGTGCCAAATATGTAGGAAGACTTGAGTCGACCAATGTGCCGTAAAACCTGGAACTTTCACGCAGTGAGATTTTTATGGGTTCTTGTTCTTTCACTTAACAGTAACTGTAAAAGACATTTACATGAGTAAATCTGGAAACATGAGCGGCCAAATAATCATGCATTCAACCACAAACTATTTCATATATTAACTGTGCTGAAATACAAAGTAATACAAACTTGTCGATTACAAAATGGTCGGTCTAGACTTGTTCGACCAGACTCGTCGGTCTACAGAACTTCAGCTCTTCGACTAAATTACATGCACAGAAGCTTGAGCTTCAACTGTTCTTTCTCACCCTGAGTTCCTCTACTGGTTGTCTCTGTGTTCCTGTGTTCTACTGATTTACAAAAATGCTTCTTCTATTTATAGGCAATTTGAAAATTGCTACTACATGGGCCGACTGACCTGCCATTAAAGACTGTAATAACTACTACCTAACAACTTAGCTTCAAAAATAAATTCGACTGGACTACAGAGTCGAATTGTGGACTTTCCCTTCTTGTCAGACTGACAGACAAGATTTCGACTTGTACGGCCTCTGACAAAGTCGGCTGGAAGTTGCGTACTGATCTGCGAGTAATTACGTTTCTCCAACAAGGGATTCGAGAGTCGAACCGAGGACCGAGGACTTGTGGTTCCTTCATGGGCGCCTCAGATTCGTGTCCTCTCTCATCCATCCACCGGTGGTTTTCTTTCTCATTGTGGTTGGAATTCAACGATAGAAAGCATCTTACATGGAGTGCCGATGATCGCCTGGCCTCTTTTTGCCGAACAGAGGATGAATGCCTTTCTTCTTGTGAACGAGATGAAGTTGGCCATTGAAGCAAAGAAGGGGCCAGATGGATTGGTGAGCCGAGAGGAAGTGGAAAGAAGGGCCACGGAATTAATGGAAGGAGATGGCTCCATGGAAATCAAGAAGAGGGTGAGAAAATTGATGGAGACGGCCAAGAATGCAATGGCGGAGGGAGGAAGTTCCTACAACGACATGGCCACTGTGGCTGCTATTTGGAAAGGAATGGGTGCCACTAACACAACTTCCAAGGCGATTTGAGAGAGCTTTCGTTTGCTTGGGAGTGATGGTTGTGACTTAAAAGCTTTCAATATTATTTTTAGGTGTTTTTACGTTCCCATCTGTATGTAAAGCTTTCAATATTATTTTTAGGTGTTTTTACATTCCCATCTGTATGTAGTAACAGGTTTTACATTCGTATATGGATTACATTATGGAGGTTTAATGATTTAGTTTGTGGATTAAGGATCCATACGTAGGGGGTTTTAAGTTCCAATTGTTCTTCGGGTTTGGGTTGTATTCATGTCAACAAAAGAAACAATCTTCAAAGTACACTATTTCTAAGCAGAGAGTTGAGCTATTTCTGAACAGCAAACTGAGTTATTTCTCAGCAGCGGACTAAGTTAGAACGAACAAGTTGGACGACACATACAACACTTTAAGCAGAATCACATACGGCATGTCTGCACCTATAATTCTATCATGTTCAACACATCAATTGCATTCATTGTATATAGCATTCATTTTTTTTCTTCGCTTTTTTGTTTCCTTAATCAGTCTCACCGCAAAAAAAACAACAATGGTTGACCAATTCGATCCGAGGTATTGTCTAAGTGCAAACCGCTGAGCTTATCCAGCATGTACGTTCATGCTGGTTAAGCCAGCTGGCTGGCGTGGGTCAAAGAGTTCATGGACGGAGTCCCTCCAGGATGCCGTATTTTTTTGAAACTTCCAGCTGTAGCCCAATTTAATGAAGCTTGTACCAAGCGGCAGCTTGGGTGTCCTCTCAGCCATCACCCATGTCCCGAGGAGCAGAAGGCGCCATTCCGCAACTACTATGCCCTCTCTCACTCCCGATTATCAACTGGCTTGGGATGATCCGCTAAAGTGACATATGCTTTCATAGAAAAAGCAATGGCAATAGGAAGGTGCCATCGTTATGAGTTTCATGGCACCCTGTGCTTTAGCGGATCATGCAGACCAAACCCTGGTCATGGGAGCATCGGTTTCCTTATCTTTAACAACCACGATGGCACTATTTTGGAAAAGTATAGCACCTATGTCAATGATTGCTTCAGACTAACAAACAATGCTGCCCATTACAAAGCCCTCATTACTGGCCTTCAACATGCGCCGTGCCGCGGTATCACCCACATCACCGCCCTTGGACATTGTCAGCTCCTTTGCAACCAGGTAACAAGCCCGGTCCTCTCTTTGCCTTTAGAATTAATATTTTATCATTGCATATGAAGACAGATTGTTTCGTTTCATGGCATTCATTGTATGTTCTGTAGGTGATGGGTATCTGCGGAGTAGTCAAACCCTGGCTGAAGAGATACAGTGACAGAGTTCGGGAACTATTTTCACAGTTTTGGAGCTTTAAATTGGAGTATGTCTATTCCAAAGATAACTCTGACGGGCGTGCCCTAGCCCGGCTAGGGTTTTATAGCACCTTTGTAGACCGAAGTAATCCTGCAGAGTGTGAGATTTTGCAGAGGTGCAGCAACCCAACTCTGCGAAGAAATATGTTCTGGAGCATATATGTGATAGTTACCTTAAGATACAATATATTCTCGATACCCTTCAATGTCTCTTAGCTCAATCCTATGCGGTTGTTCTATAGTTGTGTAGCAAAATAAGGAGGGAGATTGGCGGCTGTTATTGCTGGTTACTGACTAACAGAGCCAGAGCGTGTCTGTTAGCCATATATTAGGGTTTCTACATCCGAAAAAGAAGCCAGTGTTTCTTTCCCATTTTTGACTGATTCTGTTGCACCCCATTGTTATTGAATCACCCCATTGTTATTAGTTAGTTACGAGGCACCGAGTGTTGAAAGGTTGTCATTTTTACTGAACTAAATGCAAATGCATACATGATTGGAATGAGTGAAGACGACGCATTGGTTTTGATGAGCCCCTCCATGTTCTTTCCAACTTCTCAGTTTTTAAAACTGGAAAGGTTGTGCTGGGACTTGACGATGGTTAAGCTTCCATGTAATTTTCAAACGAGTATAATAATCCAAATTTTGTTTTGACTTGTATTTCGAAGGTGTTACATTATTTCAAGGAATTTTCTTCTGTTACATTATTACACAGCTTATTCGTATTTGGGAATGCATTCCGAAGCACATATGCTGGTTCAGCCAATCATCCAGTGCATTTTGTATAAGCTGGCTCACACTGATGGTGTAGGTTACACACGATAACAAGGCATATTGGTGGTTTTCTATTTGACCGTAATGTCATAAGCAGATAAATGTTTTAGGGGAAGATGAATTTTGAGAAGTTTAAAATAAAATTAATAATGGGGAAATCTGATGAGGATTTTTTTAAGTTTTTTTTTTATAACCTCTCTATCTTCAATCTATTCTTGAAGAGATAGTAGTGAGGACCAAAGGAAACCTTAAGGTCATGGTCCCATTAAAGCTCACTCTCATGCATTGACATGTCCAGAGCATAGGAATCCATTAACATGTATAGAGTATAGGAGAGATCTATATCCCATATCCCATGCATTAACATTTATAGGGGATAGGATTGAGTATAAATGAAGGAAACCTTGAACCTTGACTTAGTGATCACATCAAAGCATACTCTATAGCATACTCTATTTAGTGATTTGTATAGAGTACATGATAGATTTGTATAGAGCATAGAATAGATTTTCAATGAAAGGTCATTGGTTCAAAATTACATAAATATTATCTTACAAATTATCTTAAATATTAAATTTATATATATTTTTAGTTTAACAATACGAATTAACTATTTTTAATATTAAGTTTATTTACTTATTGTTTATTTATTTTATTCACTTATTATTTTATTTATTTTAAAGAAGTAAAGTTATTTATTTATTAAAATTATTTTATTGTTTTTTATTTAAAAATATCCATTAATATTAATTTATTTATTAAAAGTGTTAGAATATACACAAAAGCATTAACAATGTTTATTTTGTGTTTTAGAATATGCACAAAAATATTGACCATGTTTATTTTTGTGTTTTCAAATAGGAAGAAAAGCATTTGAGAGTCTCTATTTTGTGTCTAATAAATATGTTATAAAGTGAGATTTAAATTTAAGTGGGAGAGATAAAACTTTTTTTATAATTATTTTAAATGAATTTAATTGATACTTTTTTATATTTTTATAAAATAATTGATATCTTTATCATATTAGTAATTTGTAGTTAAACTTAAAAAACTCTAAAACATTATGGAAAAAAGGACTTGATACCTTTGTGAGACTAAAAGTGTTGAGGATGAAAGTCACTTTCACATAGAGTGCAGTGGGTACACCAATATTAGATTGTAGTTTCACAATCTTTATAATAATACTAACATCTCTAACATTCTAACTTGTCAAAACTATGGTGACCTTGATAGACTTTAGGAATAACGTTTTACACAAACCAAGCAATTTATTTATTTCTTTTCATCATAGTTATTATCAAATAATTATAATTTTTATTTTCCTTCTTAAACATTAATTACTCATTAAAAATTTGTAAATGTGTAATTTTATAAAATTATAATGAAAATATTTATATTAATCATAAGTAACATTATTGATTTAGTTCCGTAGTAAAATGTTTTAAGGTTAAATATTTTTGGAATTTTGTAGTATTTAGCAGTGTTACACGGGGACGCGTCTCGGAGGGTCGGGGACGCGTTTTGGCATTTCGGGCGTCTCGGGGACTCCGAAACTCCACCCGAAACGTTTCGGGACGTCCCCATTTGGGCGAGACGTGGGGGGACGCAGGCCGAAACGTTTCGGTGGGTAGCGAAACTTGGGGGGACTTCTTGGCGTCCCCCTCGAAACTCCGAAACTTGTGGGCGTCCCCCCCGAAACTCCGAAACTTCGCCTAGACTTCCTAAGGATATTTTCGATTTTTTAAAATTTTTTTTCTTAATTTAAAAAAAAAAAGTTAAAAAAATTTAAATAATTCATTAAAATTATAAATTTTATAAACTTATTATACTTATATTATATAACTGATATTATTTATAAAGTTAAATTATTTATAAAGTTTTTAAACATTAAAAAAAATAAAAAATAAAAAATAAAAAATAAAAAAAGTTTAAAAAATTTAAATAATTCATTATAGCTTGGACTCTATTTATAGACTATAGTTATTATTCATACCGATGACTAAGTCTTTGTCTCTTTCCTATTTTTGAGCAATCTTAATTTACTATTTTAGTATTTAGTATTTCAATGTCTTTGACATTTAGTGTTATTGTTTATTGTTCAGTGTTTACTAGTTTAGTCATTTTAAATTTATTGCAATTTGCAATGTCTGTTTCAAATTAAAAATTAAAACTTTAATTATTTTGTTGATGTGTAGTATCATACTATCTAGATTCTAGTATCATTGATTCATTTTCAATCACTTCAAACTTTAAAACTTAAAAGTCAAATCTGAAGATTATCAAATATGATGTGCATGTTAGTCATAAATTCATATTGATACATAATAGATTTATAAATTATTATTAATATAATGATAATCTTGATGAATCCTGTAATGTGTTTGAACTTTGAATTTTTCATTTACATTGCATGGTTGCAGATTTCAGAATGATGAATGCTTATTATTGTTGGGATTTATATTTTTCATATTTTTCATATTTTTAAAATTTGTATGACTATCGCGTCCCGCCGTCCCTGCTGAATTTCTCTAAAATTTGGGGGTGGTTTCCACACGTCCCAAATGTGCGTCTCCCCGAACCCGTGTCCCACCGTCCCGGAACCTTGGGGGAACATTGGTATTTAGTGAACCATATGTGACTATAAGGCTATATGCTACTTGAAAGAATATAATCTTATTTTTTCCCCAGGAGTAGCAAGTATGGGGTAGATGTTGTAACTAGTAAGGTTGTGTAACTTTATGCAATGTGACATTCCCATAAAAAAAGAAAACAAATCATTAAATTATGTTGATTTGGTCTTAGAGATTAAGTAGGCTAAGGTGTAATGTTTTTCTTAATGTGTAAAAAATTGAAGATAAAATGAATTTACACCTCAATAAAAATTGAATTATGATAGATAGAATGTATTGTCTCCATTTTGGTAGCATTATGGTTCACCACTATTCCCATTCAATTCCCATGGATTCTAGTGAAAAGTTAAATTAATTAATAAGGGATTTAAATTTGGCCTTAGGTATTTATGTAATTAAATAATCATGAAAGACTCGTGGACATCATTGTATAACATTTAATATTACTAATAATTGTTGATGAGCTGTGAATTTGGGAGGAAAGGAGAAAATCAAGAAGGTGGGATGTTTTCAAATTTTTGAAGATAAGGCTCTAGAAGGAATCATAAAAGCAAGAAAAACAAGAGGCCTCAGGAAAATTGTAGATTCTAATTTTGGCCAATGAGGGCACATTCATGGAGACAAGTGGGTCGAATACAAGAGAAACTTACCAAAGAATGCATCATCTAGGGTTCAAATTTCTAAGGAGGCACGGAGGAAAAGAAAAAAAACCAATAGTTTCTAACAAAAGGAGGATGAGCGCCATGTGCCCCTTTGTAACTAGTAATTCAATTAAGAGGTTATGAAATCATTCAGTTGTAGATTAAGGAAGAGAGCATCTAGCTCTTTTCATGGAGGTCAATGCAACAATGAAAGTTTATTTGCAAGTATGAACTGAGCCATAACATGGTGTGGTTGAATCCCCGAGTTGAGGTGATCGAATCCAATATCAGTAGATTCCAAGTGCAAAGTGTTTTGCTAATGCAAAGGGGGAATTGAAGGATTGTGCCCCCTCTGATCTATTTTAGTTGTTCATTTGCCACCAATCGGATATAATATGATGTGCTCCTATCTATTTCTATGATATAATAGTTAAAGACTCATCTCTTAGTCTCAATTGCTATTCTTCTACAACTATGCTACTAATTCTAGTGAATGATGGACATACTGTAAGTTTTACTTTATTTTACTAATGAATGCCAACTAGAAGTGTGATTGAGGCTCATTTCTATTGAATGAAATTTGGTTGGTATCATCCATGAAGTTCATTTCAAAATGCATGACCTTTGGATGATAATTGAAATCAATTGTTTTCACTGCTTGAGCCATTGTTGAGGAAATTACCAAATTTTCTTGTTTTGATGAGCCTAATTGTTTAGGGTGCTTCTAATAACTAACCTGAAGGTACCTCAAGATAAATATGAAATATAATCCCATCCACAGTCACAGATAAGAAATTAAAAACACAAAAATAAACATGGTCAATATTTTTGTGCATATTCTAAAACAAAAAATAAACATTTTTAATGCTTTTGTGTATATTCTAACACTTTTAATAAATTAATTAATTAATATTAATGGATATTTTTAAATAAAAAACAATAAAATAATTTTAATAAATAAATAACTTTACTTCTTTAAAATAAATAAAATAATAAGTGAATAAAATAAATAAACAATAAGTAAATAAACTTAATATTAAAAATAGTTAATTCGTATTGTTAAACTAAAAATATATATAAATTTAATATTTAAGATAATTTGTAAGGTAATATTTATGTAATTTTGAACCAATGACCTTTCATTGAAAATCTATTCTATGCTCTATACAAATCTATCATGTACTCTATACAAATCACTAAATAGAGTATGCTATAGAGTATGCTTTGATGTGATCACTAAGTCAAGGTTCAAGGTTTCCTTCATTTATACTCAATCCTATCCCCTATAAATGTTAATGCATGGGATATGGGATATAGATCTCTCCTATACTCTATACATGTTAATGGATGCCTATGCTCTGGACATGTCAATGCATGAGAGTGAGCTTTAATGGGACCATGACCTTAAGGTTTCCTTTGGTCCTCACTACTAGCTCTTTAAGAATAGATTGAAGATAGAGAGGTTATAAAAAAAAAACTTAAAAAAATCCTCATAAGAATTCCCCATTATTAATTTTATTTTAAACTTCTCAAAATTCATCTTCCCCTAAAACATTTATCTGCTTATGACATTACGGTCAAATAGAAAACCACCAATACGCCTATGAAACTGTGAAGCACCAATACGCTAAAACATTTATCTGCTTATGACATTACGGTCAAATAGAAAACCACCAATACGCCTTGTTATCGTGTGTAACCTACACCATCAGTGTGATCCAGCTTATACAAAATGCACTGGATGATTGGCTGAACCAGCATATGTGCTTCGGAATGCATTCCTGTGTAATAATGTAACAGAAGAAAATTCCTTGAAATAATGTAACACCTTCGAAATACAAGTCAAAACAAAATTTGGATTATTATACTCGTTTGAAAATTACATGGAAGCTTAACCATCGTCAAGTCCCAGCACAACCTTTCCAGTTTTAAAAACTGAGAAGTTGGAAAGAACATGGAGGGGCTCATCAAAACCAATGCGTCGTCTTCACTCATTCCAATGATGTATGCATTTGCATTTAGTTGAGTAAAAAAGACAACCTTTCAACACTCGGTGCCTCGTAACTAACTAATAACAATGGGGTGCAACAGAATCAGTCAAAAATGGGAAAGAAACCCTGGCTTCTTTTTCAGATGTAGAAACCCTAATATATGGCTAACAGACACGCCTTGGCTCTGTTAGTCGGTAACCAGCAATAACAGCCGCCAATCTCCCTCCTTATTTTGCTACACAACTGTAGAACAACCGCATAGGATTGAGGTAAGAGACATTGAAGGGTATCGAGAATATATTGTATCTTAAGGTAACCATCACATATATGCTCCAGAACATATTTCTTCGCAGAGTTGGGTCGCTGCACCTCTGCAAAATCTCACACTCTTCACGGTTACTTCGGTCTACAAAGGTGCTGTAAAACCCTAGCCGGGCTAGGGCACGCGCGTCAGAGTTATCTTTGGAATAGATATACTCCAATTTAAAGCTCCAAAACTATGAAAACAGTTCCCAAACTCTGTCACTGTATCTCTTCAGCCAGGGTTTGACTACTCCGCAGATACCCATCACCTACAGAACATACAATGAATGCCATGAAACGAAACAATCTGTCTTCATATGCAATGATAAAATATTAATTCTAAAGGCAAAGAGAGAACTCGGCTTGTTACCTGGTTACAAAGGAGCTGACAATGTCCAAGGGCGGTGATGTGGGTGATACTGCGGCACAGCGCATGTTGAAGGTCAGCAATGAGGGCTTTGTAATGGGCAGCATTGTTTGTTAGTCTGAAGCAATCATTGACATAGGTGCTATACTTTTCCAAAACAGTGCCATCGTGGTTGTTAAAGATAAGGAAACCGATGCTCCCATGACCAGGGTTTGGTCTGCATGATCCGCTAAAGCACAGGGTGCCATGAAACTCATAACGATGGCACCTTCCTGTTGCCATTGCTTTTTCTGTGAAAGCATATGTCACTTTAGCGGATCATCCCAAGCCAGTTGGTAATCGGCAGTGAGAGAGGGCGTAGTAGCTGCGAAATGGCGCCAGGGCATAGTAGCTGCGGAATGGCGCCTTCTGTTCCTAACTGGATCATAGTCAAAGCATAGTCAATAGTTGATTTTGTTCTTTGACCGTTGGATGAAGAAGCAACAGTTGATTGACCGTTGGACGAAGGAACAGAGTTTAAGTGAATTGCTAATTCTTTCTTGTAGCAAGGAGCAGAGTCAACAGTTTCTCCTTGACCGCGTTACGTTAGATAAGGGAATAAAAAATAAAGTCCTTAAGCCCTTATTCAACAACTTTTCCCATAAACCTCTAAATATTGATGTTAAGAGTTCTAACCTAAATTAATTAGTAGTGTAATAACAGTCACAGGTAATGATCAGTTATGTATAGACATGCACTACCAGAACAGTGCAGTCATAATTGTCAGACTTTCAAAATGCATTATTCAACTAGCAATTGCCCCAAAGAAGGTGTAATAATACGCCGTAAAGGTAATTGTTAGCGGGTAAGTGAGAACAGGTAGTCTAGTATCTATCATTGCATAACCAGCATAACCTATTAATAAGAAAAAGAACCTCATTGGCAAACACATAAGAATTCCTGTTAACCCGCCAATCTATTTTGAAACTGTCTGATAGTTTAGAAAAAGGCCTGTCTGATGAGGAGTCAGTGGATAACCTAGTTTCCTACGTCTTTGTTCGCACTTTCACGGTATGAAGCTGAAGTGACAACTTTGTTCACATTTGTCTCAAACATCTTGGTGCCAAAAACTTTACTTCATGTCAAAAATTCTTGAAGATATATGAAGGGAGAGAAAAACTGTGCAATAAGCAGTACATGATTATATGGTAGTTATGAAGAAAATATATTTGCTGCACTTAAATTTTAGTGGAGTTAACATCTTCAAACCTAGGAAATTGGTAGATGTAGAAGATCTACAATCCAAACCTCTAAAGATGTAGGGTTTTGGAATCCAAGGATAAAAAATTACAAGTTACATGAATATGATTATTATATAATGATTGGATGCTATGAGGGTTGGTTTGAAGGTCATTGGGGCTTTTAAGGAAAATTTTAAAGAATGATAATGTAAGAAATATATAATTCCCAATGCGCCTTGTTTTAATGATAATCAGCCTCATCTTGGTTATATTGATGGTGTCTCTCAAGAGAGGGGAAAAAAGTGTGGAGTAGGATTTATGTTGAAACTAAAGGACACCCATGTGTTTAAATTAAAGATGAATTGTGAAGAGGTACTAACACTCGAGGTGAATTGCTTGCTCTATGGGTGATTTTGTTCTTTGCTTGTACTAAGTAAATCTTTTTTTTGTAAATTGTTGGGACTCTGAAATTGTTATTGACTAGTCTATGCAAAAGGATCGGTTATAGGTGGGTTTGTTGGATGGATGGAAAATCAAGATGAGAAATCTTCATTTAGCATTTGCACGCTTGCAATTTCAACATGTGTATGGTGAATTCAATGCAATTTCAACATGTGTATGGTGAATTCAATGAGGAAGTAGATTTCCTTTCGAAGCAAGCATTCTCGAGGTTGGAATGGAAGGTTTTATTTTATTTGTGGAACTAGTTGAATGAAGGGAAATTTCTTAAGGATACATTCGAATATTTTAAATTGTTGTATTTAGAATTATGATGAAAAGTTTGAGACTTACTGTCCTTTTTGAAGCTAAGGATGGTATTTGGAACTTGTAATAATTTTCTTTTTATATATTTTGCTGAGTCATTTAATATAGCCAATAAGGTCTCTAAGGTTATAGTTATGACAATATGGGTTATTAGTAAGAAGAAATAGTAAAATTCCCAAAGTTCAATTTAAAAATTAATAGTGAGAAACTCAACTTTTGGTTACACAATTCTGATGCATACTTTATAACTCGACATGAGTAACTAATATAAACAATATCCTAACCATTGAGGTCGATATGAAATAAATTTATCTCCATTATCAACAAACCCATTAGAATATGTTTTTTTATTGAAGATAATCAATCACCTATTGGTCAAACCGATTAGAATATGTTTTTTCATTGAAGATAATCAATCACCTATTGGTTTGAATTCAAATTCTCCATGAAGAAGAGGTTCAACCATCTTATGCATCAAGAGAAATTCAAATTCTCCATGAAGAAAAGGTTCAACCCTGTTATACATCAAGAGAATCTATTAGTAAGATGACTTAAACTCACAAAGATTCTAGAACATTTAGTACAATAATACGTTGAATTGTTCAACAAGCTTCAACTCAACTAAAAACTCCAACTTTAGAAAAGGTAATTAAGATCAAGTTTCCTTTCGGTTTATTTCCTTGTGTTAGGAAAGAAATACCTATGTTTAAAGTGTATTCTTTGGAGCAAACACAAATGACCACATCTAATTAAAATATTCTTGGATCTAAGTTTGCAAAGAAAACAATATCATTTTAGTTATAGCAATAATAGAGCTTCTTCCTCAAACCCTTCCGCTTCTAGCATTTGATTTGACCTTCATGGAATCTAGAAGGGTCTAGGCGATCCATCTTGCTTTACTAGTAAAAAAAATAAGAAGTAGTCCAATTATCTATATAAGTATGTCCATTTGGTTGCATAATTCATATGTCTTTAGGTTAGATAGAGTTTAGGATGCCTCTCCTCACAAAAAACAACTTAAATTGGACACAAATATTGTGGTTAACAATCCAACAAACTTTGTTTGAAATAATCACATCAAACCAATTATAAATTGATTTTCACTTAAAACAATTTTTTGAAAGTGCACAAGCAAATTATTTAATAAAAACTACACATGTAAAGTAAACTCCATCACTATGCAAGTTTTAAAAATTCACGTCTGATTAGAAAGTAACAAAATCTACAGATGAAAAGCAAACTCCATGACTATGTAGCTTTTAAAAATTCACATATGATTACAAAATAACATGGCAATTTAGCAGAAGCAAACTATTTAAAAGAATCTACAGGTGGAAGCAAACTCCACCACTATACATTCCTGAAAGTCATCTTGAATTCCCACAGTAGAGCCAGAGCATAGACTAAGAAGTACTCAATCTATTTATTGACACTACTAAGTAACCACCACTTAACAAAGTTCAGTTACATAACTGTCTATCCAACGATAACCAGGCATTCTATAGCACCAAATTGAAGACCCTTGAGCATATCATGTTTAATGAGCACCTTTCATCTCCATCACAGATTACTCCCGCAGGCTTGCCATTCTCATCCAATGCAGTATCTGTGTCATGTCCCTTATCCTATCGATTCTTCAAAGCACAAGTCACATGAAGATCGTAGTCACAATCTTTGCAATAATAGGACCATGCAGTGCCATCTTCGTTGCATCCATCATAGACATATACACGCCTTTGTGTCAATACAAGTGGGTGTTCATGCTGACTGTACCTCATCTCCTTGGGTGATTTCTCAACCATCTCTTCAATTTCCTTCTCCAGTCTTTCAAGATGAGCATCAGTGAAGGGATAAGCCTTGGCTCCATGGGTGGACACTGCACTTCTGGCATTATCTGTCACAGTTTTTCCATCTGGACCAACCACAATAAAGGATGGGATGCCTCTTACATGGAAAAGTCCTGAGAGATCCTTCTTAGTTTTATCTGCAAATGGAAGAGCCAGCCATGGCATGTTGTTGTAGTATTCTTCAAAAGCCTCTTGATCTTGATCAGTAGATATGAGAACAATCTGAAACGCTTCTCCCCTTTCTTTGAGTTCGTTGTATACCTTTACAAGGTTTGGAGTGAAACTTCGGCAAGGGGGGCACCAATGAGCAGAGAAATACAAAGCAAGTGTCTTGCCCACAATTTCAGATACCTGGACCTATTACAAGAATCAAAACATATAAATAATTATTTCATGTCTGGCTGTGGTTTAGTGGTTGAAAGGCAGAACTCAGAAACAAAAAAACTCAAATTCAAAGTATTGGCAAATTAACTGTTTCACGTTGCTCCTTAGTTCACTAATAAATTATGTATATGTACAGTGTAGTTCCCTAAAATCATAACATATTTCAACCAGATTCAAACAGTTAATTTGAAAACTGTACAACCGAAATTTTGCATATAAAGATTTGTTTTATTTAATTTTGAATATGATAATCCACCAATGATATTATAAGTAACCCATTTTTTTGGGGGAAAATAGGGAAATAGTAGCCACATTGACTTGAGATATGATAATCAATCAGTCATATTGCAGATACTATGTGCAGTAGAGTCGGAATATTATTAAGTAAACTCTTCTTTTTTAAACAGAGAAACACTAACCATATGAGTTTGGATAGCACACTATCAAAACACAAAAGACCAATTGGCTTAAATGCTGAGATTAGACTGCCAAAATTCACCCATGACTTGCCCCTTTTGTTGTCTGCTTGTCAGAGCTATCATGACTCACAAACTTAAAGTAACATTGGGAGCCCAATGAGATTTCAAAATGGGTAATCATAGCAAAAAGCACTCTGACTGACCATTTGTATATATAAACCCTCAAATGTTATGTAGGAGTAGAACTTATTTTATGGTTTTATGGTGTGATTAATGAATCATGGCATAAGAACATTGAAGATAGTAAGCAGATCTCAGTAACTCACCTGGGCACCTTCATGCTTAAGCACAAAGTTGCGCTCATCAGAAACCAAGAGTGACTCCAGGGTTTGTGCTTCTTGTCTGGCTTTCTCTTCAGCTTCAGGTTCATCCAGTTGCTCTTTTGTAAATGGGTAAGCTCGGATTCCATATTCTTGTATAAGGCCCACTGCATCAGTTTGTAATGTAGTGAACTTCTTTTCAGTGTGATCTGCAAATGGTAAAGCCAGCCATGGCATGCTGGAGTCAAATTTCTAAAGGGACCACACCAGTGGGATGAGAAATATAGACTCACTGTCTTCCCCACAAGCTCCGCTACTGGAAGCTATTGGCAAAACACAAATTGGCAATGAGACCATCATAGAATAAAATTTTTGCACCTATTATTGCTAAACCCTTACAAAATCCAATAATTGCAGGAAACTAAATCGCCCAATTCAATACATGATTTCTTTCTTACATTCTGATCATACAAAGAAACGATATCCAGATTTCGAGGCAGAGTAAAACACAAGAATAAATGGCAAGAACTCACCTTTCTTCCTCCATTGGCAAGGACAAAATCTCGTTCATTGGACAGCAAAAGAGACTCTATAGTCTGTGCAGCCCTTAGGGCCTCCTCTTTGGCTCTCAACTCATCAATTCTCTTTGCAATGAATAGATATCCCTCAGCACCATATTCTTCAATGATCTCCCACTTGCATAAGCCCAGTTGACTTCAATAACCTGACCAAATCTACATATCTACACAAGATTGATCAGCAATTTTTACTTATAGATCAGTTAGGAAACTAGTGTACAACTATAAAATGAAAAGAAGCTTTTGAAGTGAAGCTGTGCATTACATTTGTCTTCCATTAAGAGTTAAAATGGAGATTGAAGCTGATCTATGATTATAGTAGTCTACAAATCCATAGGACGACTGTAAAGAAGGAAAATCAAATGGTTAGCTTAAATACAGAAAAAAGACTTGAAATTAAGAGAGCACTAAAAAATAGTCTATAGTATTAAAATCACTTTCAAAAAGGAATATAGCGTGTAGTTCCAACTCTACAGTATTAAAATCGCTTTCGGAAAGGAATATAGCATGTAGTTCCAGTGCTAAAGTAGCATAATCCTCATAAGGTAAACAAAGTCTTCAACCAACCATAGCAAAAATACGGAGAGATACATAATTTGAAAAAGATGTTAATTATTTGCAGTAAATTGTATCCATCCTAACCCTGGATATTGACCACCAAAATAGATCTAAGAAATACAGATCTTTTCCCCTTGAAAGATTGCGGTTTAAGATTTCAAGGTTTAAGATGAATACATGCTAGGGCAAATTATTGTAGTCAAAGGACAAATTATTGAGAAGAAGAATGGGTGATGAGGGCATAATTATAATAAATAAGAATTGGTGACCAGGGAATAATTATAATAAATAATATTTACCTTTTATTTCTTGATAAGCCTGCAGTCCTCCACAGGGACAATGCCAGCAAAAACCTCTGCGAGAAGGCTTTCTGTAACATCTAAACTTATGTTGCCCACATATCTGCATCAGCAGCAACACTTTGGTAAGCTAGACGAACAACAAACAACAAGAAATGAGAACCATCTGTTTTATAAAGACTAACAGTTTTTAAAATATGGGACTTGATATAAGAGAAAAGAAAACATCAAAAAAGTAAAGAAGATTTTTAGTTAAATAGGACCAACCGCATCATCATCCAACACTCTGATAGGACGACATGGGATCTAATAACATCCATGGGAGAATTATAAGAGCTGAGAGCACTAGGCTGGACAATCCCCAGAGGATGCAGAGTGTCTTCCCTTAGAAACTCCCCTACCATCCAAGGCCGACAAGCCTGCATAAGTTGAAAAGTGCTAAATACAACCATCTAAAAATAATAATGATTGAACAATTTGTAGAATCGAGCCATAATTTTATTTTCCTGGATATTCTATATTTCTCAGGAAAAGATATGAATTTCAACGAAACCATGAAAAAATTATTTATTAGATAACAAATGTGCTGAACATAAAATATGATTTGTCTGTTTTATCGTTCAAAGAGAAGTTTTAAGACTAAATCCATGATAATAGTCTACCTACAATAGTGTAGAAATTTTACCGTGTTTTCCATCAGATATGTCCTTGTAATATTATATAGATGTGCCAAATAAAGTCCAGAAACATCCAATGTTCAAACATACATAAAATAAAAATAATAAAATAGAATTAAACACATAAAACATGCAAGTTGACTCAATTTCCACAACAATAACTCACTGGAGAATATTTATAATGCACACAAACAGTAAAATTAACTTGTAGAAGGTGGCTAAATATCAAATAAGAATAACATGCAGTACAAAATAATCTAGCTTGTTTAAAATTTCATGTATCTGCTAACAGAATTAAAAGTTTCTCTCAATAAAATTCATTCTAATACATGTTATTGTTTGATTACATAAGCATAGTGTCCCCGATGTTTATCAGTACCAAAGTCACAATTCAAAGCCAAGAACAGAAAAATTACCTTCTCTGGTGCTACCATATCAAAGACATAGACCATGCCTTGATACAAGAGTGTTAGTTGATTTGTTCCCTGACTACGTACAGGGGCAACCGACTGAGGTTCTCTGAGATTGTCACCATCTGATTGAACATCTGCTTCCTCAATGCAATTATTGTCCCCATCTCCCTCATCCTGTTCTTCTCCAGCACCATTGTCATTGTTATGATGCAATGGATGCACATGCTCATCACTGTGCATGTAATGTATTTGCATATGCCCGCTATTTACTCCTTGAAATTGGACTCCTTGGTGCCTGTGAGGATCTCCCTCATTTTGACCCTGCATCATTATCCCATGCATAGGGAGATGGTGGGAAGCTACATGAGCATGTGCATCAATAGCATGGATCAGCGCCTGCTGAGTAGGATAGAAACTATGATGCTGGTGGTGGTTGTGAATAACTTGAGACTCTGGATCAAGATTGTCTGTGTCCGACATGTTTCTCGCATAGCTATGCGAACAATTATTAAAAGCATGACCATCAATATCACTAAAACAAACTGGAACTAAATTAATTTCATCCTATAAAATAATAAAACCTTGGAGAAGCTGGTTGTCTGCAGCATTTCCACCTTGAAGTCTAGCTAAACTTCCAACTATTGGGCCATTGTTGTAGGTTGCAGGTTCTGTTTGTTGATAGTTGTCTCTTGGATTTGCAAAGTTATCATTGTAATTAACCTAGAAGAACGTGGCCAAAGGACTGAATAGGAATTAAGGCTTTTTAGATGTTGGACTCATAAATGTATGTTCATGATAAGGATGTTTTTATCCCATCATGGGATTTACAATTATTATACCTATGACTTAGGTAATGTGAACAGCTGAGATGGATCTACTTCTCCACTGGGGCATTGCAGTTTCTTTCCAGCAGAAGACAAATAATTAGAGTAGACTGTCCTGCATCTTGTAAATGCAAGCATATCTTGTTCATATCTAAACACAGCAAGAAAAGCATGGATAACATTCATCAATCCCTGGTTCTAGAGCAATAACCAAAGTACCTGATATTCACATTCTTTGACATCTCCAATTTTAAACATGAGATACCTCATACCTGAGATGGAGGGAAATGAAGGGTTCCCTTCTCAGAATTTTGGTGACAAGAGTTCATGCAAGTTTCTCAATGGGGTCAGCAAAGTTTAGAGCTTGATAATTGGCATGACAACGGATCTTCTGAATTGAATTAGGAAGGTCATTATTTGCAAGACTAGAATCAACACGAGTGAAGTATAGCACATTGTGTTTTTTTAAGAAAGGAAGCATCTCATGCTTGTAGAAAGATACATGTACATCAAACAACAATTTGAACAAAGATTCTCCAACATCCCGTGACCTTCACAACCCAACAACAAGATCAATTTGAATGGGCCCTCTTCAGAAGGGACAATCGTAGAGAAAATATAGCCTCTCTTATTGCAATAGAGATGAAGAATCATTCCTAGAACATGTTGTAACAAAGCATAGACTTTTCCTTTGATTTGCAGAAGCTGGTAATTGAAACAAGCAGTGTGGAATAGATGCCATTTAATCTCTCTTTCCACCCTTTTGATGAGTGTATCCTTCTTCACATATGGATTTCTTGGCCAAGATCCTTTTTGAAGTTCGGTTTTTAAACACTGTTCACTTCGTCGTCCATCTTGTAAATGAAAAAATGCCATCTGTTTAGTAAACAATCCAGTGGTTTTTTTTCTCTTTCCATTGGTTTTCAGTTTCTATATTTAAAATGCCATTGTTCGGACTGTTTTTGGGGTTTTGGCTTTGTTATAATTGGATCTGGAAGGTTTTTAAATATATGTTGGTGGATTGAGGTACAGGGGCTTATAAGTACGTTGAGGAGCTATGGAAGAAGAAGCAGTCGGATGTAATGTGATTTTTGTAGCGAGTGAGGTGCTGGGAATTTTGTCAGCTTCCTGGTATAGTGAGGGTAACCAGGCCCAGCAGGCCCGACAAAGCTCGACGTCTCGGCTACAAGGCCAAGCAAGTAAAGCTTCTGATTTTATGTTAATTTTAATTTTTAAGACCTGGTTATATATCTAATATGTATAGATCAGGCTGTTATCAAGAATGAAATATAAATTGTAGTGTGAATGGAGTCTAGTTTATTGATTGGTAGCTATAGCAAGCCATGTAAAGTAACCAATAAATATATAAGTTTGGTTGTGCTTTGATAAGCAATATACCAGGATCAAGGCATATTGTCTGGGTTATATGAAAATTAGGTCTTGAACTACATCTTTTTATCATTATAATTTATAAGTAGCTTTACATCAAGCAAGTTGTTAGAATTTACTCAGTGTCTACATACAATGCTTGGTTGATTGGTTGAACTTTTCCGAGAACATGAACTGGAATGAGGTGGCCCTGGCATTGCTTTGCCATAAGTATATTTGGTTTTTCCCTTTTTATTGGTTCCTTGCTTTATTGCAGCATTCATAATATATGTAGAATTTTCCCTTGTCATTTCTCGCTCTTTTTACTTTTGTTCAAAGCCCCACATTGTCACTGCGGGTTCGTCAGTACGTGAAGTCAAAGTGTGCCGTGATATTGTCTTAGTTATACTTCTCACAGCCTTGTCACTGAAGATTGAGAAGCTGGTTGTGATTGGCCAGGCCATTTTATCTTGAAGATTCCTTGTCTCAAAGCCACCAATAGCTTTATAAGATGAGTTAACAATGCTTGGGCTTGATACCTAAATTTCTACCTTTGGTTTTTGGAGCTCCGATGACTATGAAACAGACATATTGGCATGCAGAACTGGCTAAGAGGAAACTGCCTGGACAACTATATTGGTAAATACTAAAGATGACTGAGGAATCAAGAAACTACTGTCCATTCATCTTTCATTCATGGTATATTGAATATTTAGTAGATTTGTTTAGAAAAAATAGAAAATTAGGTGAACCCAAAAAGGGTAAAAACGGATAAGGTAAAAAATGGTATGTAGAATGACATATTATAACCTTAAATGCGCTGGATGAATTGCTTGCTAAAATGAAGGAACATATCTTCATTAAACTTCATGTTGAAAATCAAAATGTTTGGGCGGTATCAAGTTTCAGTTAAAAGGGGTGAATTAGATTAAGAGTTTATTGGTCTGTGCCATATCCTTAGAATTATATATACACCATCATACTAAGTTTTAAACCAAAAACTTGGAATAGTTATTTTTTGCTGCTACTGAATCAATGTACTTTGAGTTTGCACTAATGTACAAAACCCCACACTTTGTAATGGTTATGAGGGAAAATCACTAATAATTTTCTCTTTGAACCTAAAAAAGGTTGGCAATTTTCTTGTTCAAGGCTGATTACAAGGACATACGCAGACAGTCCTTGCTGCTTGCAATAAAGTTGTAGTAGCCTTGGTGACAATATGTTGCTTGCTTGACTCTGCATTTTCAGGTTCTTGTCTTCCCATTGGCAAATGCTGTGTAGCTGAATACTGGTGGTAACAAGTTCATTCAACCTAGAATCAGGGATTCCCACAACCACAATAGCCAGAATCCCTGGATGGTTCAATAAAACCTTCTCTACCTAGAGCAATACAATGTTATATTAAGGAGCACATATGAAATAGGTAAACATTATCTTAGTTTTCTTAGAAAAATGACTGTAACAATCTAGGTTCATATTTTCATACTTGAAAGTTGAAACTTCAGGAAAAAGTTGGTCTGAAAAATCCTTCACCTTATTTTGGAGTTCATTATAATTTATAAGGTCAGCCAACATGCTATTATATATATATGTGAAAAATCTAATAGTTATATTACAGAAAATGATGTAATTGTCATCCATTCAAATAGTACATGTTAAGCTATCATATTGAGGATATTTACCTTAAAAGGATAAAAAAATTATGCACCATCAATGGATTCCTTCTCCCCACCATGATATAATAACCTATTAGAGTAGCACACAACACAAGAACAATGAACTATAATATAAATATAGTATTCAGTAAATAAATGATTTTTTTGGTTTCTTCTTGTATAAAATGTTCAAATAGCATGGAAAGAAAAGTAGATAGGATAGTACCTTTTAGTTTGGAGTTGGATGCTTTGCATGCCACAAAGGAAGCTTGCATTGGCAGGAACTAGAGATGACAAGTATAGATGAAGTAGCTGGACTAGTAAATTAAAAAACTGACTAACAAACTGTTGCAACAGTTATTTATTTACAGACCATATACTCTTTTATGGAGAGTATTTTGAAACGATTCGAGTATCGCAAATATTTGAAATCAACTGAATGTACAAATAGTATACTTGTAGTAGAAGTTAAAAAATGGGCAACAAATTTACTTTCAAACCAAGTATAGGGGCACGCTGGGGGAAAAGACAGACATATGTATGAAGTCAATAAGTACAAGCTAAATAAACATACAGGATAAATGTACAACAAAACTTAAGAATTTAGTATATATTGTGAATTGTTTCTATGTACATATAGTACAGTGTGAACTGTTTCTCTGATCATAAGAGAGTATTTGAAACAAAATGAGGATTGCGAATATTTACAACCAATTTAATGTCCAAACAGTCTAAATTGAGTAGAAGCAACAAATGGACAACATATTTACTTTGAAACCAAGTATACGGAGTCCATGGGAAAAAGAATATACATATGTGTAATGACAAGAAGTAGAAGGTAAATATATACATGGATTAAATGTACAGTAGAAGTTAAGAACTAAGTATAATGTGAACTGTTTCTATTTACATAGGGTTTGTTGCATTGTATTTGTAAAAGAAGTGTATGTTTGATAGAGTACATAGTTTAGAGAGGTGCATTACATGCAAGTAGAAAGAAAATATAATAAATGTACATGTATTGTGGTAGTAGTGGAAGCATGTAATATATACAATGTTTGTGCATTCCATGTGTGGAAAAGGGTAATACATCTATTCAAGAAAATCATAGGTTATGGACAAGGTAGTACGTACAAGTGAAGGGTAGTAATGGCAGTTGAAGAAGGTGTGGGAATCAAAGAAGAAGGTTTGGTGGGTTGTAAGGAGAGGGAAAAGGGAATTGCAAGCAAGGAGGAGGCTCTAGTCATAAATGCAAGAGGGACTATGGCAAAGACAACACCAGGTAATGTTTATGTATTGAGCAAGAGAAGGGTGGCGGGATACTAAGTCTTTGCGGATCTTGCGCATGGTGTCCCTTTCATGCATATGGATCATGCGTTGAAGGAAGGCTCTTATTTCTGAGAGAAGCTTAATAGTAGGGTGAATTGGATTCAGTGGGATGTTTGAAGTCGATTGGAACCGTGCTTCAATTTATTGCAACGATGCTTCTTGTTCCTTTATTTGCTTGCAGAAGTCAGCAAAGGTGTTCAGGTATTGCATATCCATGTTTGTTGTTGAAGAGCTAGGAAGAGAGAAAAAAGAGCGATTAAAAGCCTAACATGTTCAAATAATATAGAGTAAAGCAAGGCACATCTATTTTTGTAATTGAATTACTATACAAACATATTTTTTTTCATAGTACCAACTAAGAAAAGAAAGAAGATATTCACATCATAGATGATAGGAGAAAAAATTGAAAACTTGTGTAATTGACATTTTGTTCTTTTTTTTGTTTGTTCTATTGTAGAGAGAAAATAATGTTGTAAGTCTAATGTTATGGTAGATTCAAGTAGATGAAAGAAAACGAATTCAAGATGTTGGAAGCAAATGAACAGAAATATATGCATGAGTGCAAGAGTGTTTTTTGGGAGGGTGGATGGGGGGAGGGAAGAAGGTGAGGTTGTTTTGTTTTGGTATTTAGCAAGTGAAAAGTGATAGTATTTGGTTTTTATGGTGTTGTTTGTTTATTATTTTCTGTGTAACCGAGAAGAGGTGTGGGAAGCAATGCATGGGTGTAAGTATATGTGAGCAACTAAGTTAAGCAACGTGTACAAGTAGAAGGGAAATATAATAAATGTACATGTACTATGGTAGTAGTGGAACCATGTAATATGTACAATCTTTGTACATTGCATGTGTGGAAAATATTAATATATCTATTCAAGAAAAGCATAGGTTATGGACAAGGTGGTACGTACAACTGAAGGGTAGTAATGGCAACTGAAGAACGCGTGGGAATCAAAGAAGAAGGGTTGCTAGGTTGTAAGGAGAGGGAAAAGGGAATTGCAAACAAGGAGGAGGCTCTAGTCATAAATGCAAGAGGGACTATGGCAACAACAACACCATGTAACGTTTATGTATTGAGCAAGACAAGGGTGGCGGGATACTAAGTCTTTGCGGACCATGCGTTGAAGGAAGGTTGTTATTTGTGAGAGAAGCTTAATAGTAGGGTGAATCGGATTCAGTGGGATGTCTGAAGTCGATTGGAAGCGTGGTTCAATTTGTTGCAGCGATGGTTGTTATTCCTTGATTTGCTTGCAAAAGTCAGCAAGGGTGTTTAGGTATTGCATGTCCATGTCTCTTGTTGAAGAGCTAGGAAGAGAGAAAACAAAGCGATGAAAAGCTTAACATGTTTAAATAATATAGAGTAAAGGAAGGCACATCTTTTTTTGTAAATGAATTGGTAGACTAACATTTTTTTTTTCATAGTACCGAATAAGAAAAGCAAGAAGATATTCACATCATAGATGAAAGGAAAAAAAGTTGAAAACTTGTGTAATGGACATTTCGTTGTTCTTTTTTTTTGTTTGTTCTATTGTAGAGAGAAAAGACTGTTGTAAGTGTAATTTTATGGTACTGAGAAGAGGTGCGGGAAGCAATGCAAGGGTGTAAGCATATGTGAGAAACTATGTTAAGTAACGTCTGGTGCAATTGATCTAGAGGCAATAAAAGTTTCTTCTTGTTTTCTTCATTGGACAGAAGGGCTATCCTTCATACGTGAATAGCGAGCAAAAGAAAAAGATGGAATTATGCGTAGGTCAGTGAGTTGTCTAACTCTTGAAACTGCAGTAAATGTTAGCCCTTGTCGATCAATGTTTCCTATGTCGATTGTTGCCTTCTGTAAAGTCATTCCTTGTGATTTGTGGATTCTTAAACCCCAGGCCATACGAAGGGGAAGTTGTCTATGAGAACCTCTTGTTAAAGGGAGGATTGGATTGTAGGTAGGGTTAGAAGCATCCCATGGCAGGCCTTTGTAGTTGACAAAGTCAACAACAACAAACAAAGGAAGCATAGGTGGAGTAGTGGCGGTGTTGTATAAGATTGAAACAACTTTACCAAGAGCACCATTAACAAGACTTGCCTCAACCCAAAGGTTTGTTGTAAGCATAACTTATTGACCAACGATAAGGAGTACGACCATATCTAATTGTTCATATTCTGGTGCAAGCAGTAGTGTTTGTTTCCTAACTTCTGCAGAACATAATGCAATTGGAACATTTAGTTATTTAAGCATTTGTTTGCTGTGTAAGGAAACAGAATTGTTAGTTGAGAACAAATGGGTGGATTGATCAAATACGTGGTTCTCGGTTTGAGAGAGGGAAGAGGATTTCCTTGACATAAGAAGGGTCCAATCGGCAATAGTTGGTGTTGAATTCCTAAGATTGAGGAGAAGTTGGCGGAACTGAATCTAAGAAGGGTCATCTCCTTATTGACGGAAAACCGTTGAGAGGGTTATGAATGTGTCAAAGGTACGTCAAGGTGTGTTTCCACGTGATGCTCCTACATACATGGGGATATCTTTAACAGGTGGAAGTTGACCAAGGTCACCTACGGGGATGATAGAGAGGCCTCCAAAAGGGGAAGTTCGATGGGAAGGGAATGCTTCCCGAAGGCGAGAGTCAATGTTGGATAAGAGCTTTGGTCCAATGAAACTCATCTCATCAATTAGCAAATAATGTATATGTTAGAGTCGTTCTTGAAGGTTTGCAAGGGCTTGGCCCTCAAGAGGAAGCATAGTATTTATTGGTATTTGAAGGGCAGAATGTGTTGTAAGGGCATTTATGTTAAATGCCGCGACGCCATTTGGAGCAAGAAAGAGAAGAGGGGATGAGTTATTTGGAGATGATGAAGAGAAGGCAGCTTGCAAGCATCCAATTAAGTAGGATTTTCCTGTGCCTGTAGTTCCTTGGATGATCATACGTAATGGTTTTGTGGTAGTGTGTTGTGTGTAGTGGGACATAATAATTTCAAAGGCTTTGCATTGTGTTGGAGAAAAGCAATTAGGAGAAGCAGGAGTTGAAAAAGGTTGTAGTTCTGCTTGGTTTGATGAGCGAATCAAGTCAAGAAATGAGATGGCTGAGTTTTGCAAGTGTAAAGGTATCTGCGTGTGGCACCAATTGTGATTGGTGTCAAAGTCGCGATGACTAAGCATGTCAAGATCATCAAGTTGTAGGTTGTTCCTAGGGTGGAGTTGAGAGAGGAGTTCCCATTCTGACAGGTTGATAGAGGAAGCAGGATGATCTTCATGAGGGGGGGGTGTATCAACAGAAATAGTTGGAGGGGGTGAAGGCTCTCGGTCAACATGCCAGGGATTGTAGTTCCCACGGAAGGATTCCCATGTAGAGACAATTTCCAAGTCAGAGGAGCCAATATCTTTTGGCACATTGCAGAAAGGTTTGTACAGTAAGAGTTCACTCCAACAGAAATCGACATAAAGAAGAGAGGTGGAAGGAGAGATGGCAAGGAAACGAGGAAGGACATGCACGATCTTGGCCGGTTTGTGCAGCTTTCATTGATTTATTTTCCTACGTGCAAAAAAGGACCAAGAAGGGGAAGGTGTTCAAGCGAAGCGGGTCTTTGCATGTATGCGGAAATGAAGTTGGTTGGTGGGGCGGTGTTGGGGACGTCTAGCGAGACACGTTTGAAAACGGTCTGGGAGGTGTTCAGGGAAATAAATGTATGACTGCAAAGAGTCAAGGGAAGTTTTTGTAACATATGGCAGGTTTCTTGTGCTCTAATGTCTCGATCAGCCAGGTTTTTGACAAAATTTTCTGGATAGGTAGTAAGATTCCCTCTTCTTCAGGGGCAACATGTGCAATACGTGTTAAAATGTCATGGTAGCTCTCAAATTTGTTCTCTGCTTTCGAAGCATACTTTGAAATGTATGAGAGGACAGCATGGTGCGAGAGCACTGGCTGGCAATCAACATTAGCTCTCCATACTGAGATCATAAGAGGGTTGTGTATGTTTAGAAGCGCATCATTTCTAGCGGGGCTATATTTTTTTTGGCCAGAGCTGTCAATGAGCATAGAATATGTTTCCTGTAGGTCAAAGGGGAAACCATAGCGGCAAACGAGGTTTGTGCCTTTTTTGTGAAGATAAGAGAATTCATTGCATTTTGTGTGGCGTTGCATAGAATTAACAAGGGTTTCATAGTCATCATTATGGTTTCCTTCACGTATGGAGGATGCTGCAAGTGTGCAAGGGTCTTGGTGAGATGCTTGATGGAAGGCGGAGACACGAAGGTGCGCGGGACGAGGGTTCCATGCTGTTAAGAAGCTATCAAAGTATGTTTTTGCACTATTAACAGCGAGGAGATCATTCCAATCAAGGCTGTCCATATTGGGTGCGTCCTCCAACCAAAGGAATCCATGTATATGAGCAAAACCTCGGTTTTGCCATTCATACCTGTATTAAGAAGGGAAGCAAAAAAAAAACACAAAGTTAGGGAAAATTTCAAAATGTGAAGCAGTAAAATGAAATAAAATGCAAAGAGTGAGAGGAACAAACTTGCACCAGTAATCTTTTGTCTTGAATGTGTGTAGCAGGACCTCTTCAAGGAAGATGGTGAATCTATGGTGCATATATAGAGATGTAGTATGTGGATTGGTTATAATGTTATGAATTCTCCATTGGAATTGTGAAGGAAATGAAGTTGGAGGCTGCGAAGGCATGAGCATGTGAAGGTCATGCCATTTGGTGTCAGTTGCACTGAGGGTAAAAAAAAGGTTGGGCTACCAAGCTGGGTGATCATATCACACAACTCGCCTCTCTTTTTGCTCCAGAAAGAGCGGGTGCCATGCAGAGCAGAGCCAAACCGCATGGCATGATCAGCAACAAGAGAGTCTGGCAGATGGCTGAGCTGCGTGCGCAAAGCTGAGACAGTTGCGGGGAGTGTGTCTGTTAGGTTGCGTTTAACAAAAACAGCTGCGGTAGCCTGGCTACGATGGCACATCATAAGGTTGTACAAGTAGTAGCGGAAGCGAGGGTGTTGGGAAAACCTATTATCATGGAATCGAATAAAATGCAAAGCATATTCTTGCATGGAGACTTCGTAAAGCCGAGGTTGTTTTAGCATGGGAACCCCTGTGGGAAATAGCGTTGGGAATTCCATTGAGAGGAGCCCTTCCGTATTGTATTCATTTATTGGAGAAAGACCAATGGGGGGGCAATCAATTGATGTTGAAGGGGTGGTAGGGGTTGTAGATGCAAACCGCCTAATTTATTCAGTCTCAGTGCGAGAATCTGGGAGTGCAAAAACAAAGGACGAGGTTTCAATGCTTGTTGGAATTGGCATTGAAGGTGTTGCATCATCAATAGTGGGTGAGGGTAGTTGGAGGTCAGGCCCAAGGGTTGTGGCATGGTGAAGAAGGGAGGACACATCTGTGGGTTCAAGTGGCAAAGCATGTAATGCTTGGAGGTCAAGGTGGACATCCTTGTAATACGGGTCATTGGAGATTTTGAATTCCAATGCAGCTAGAACATTTGAACGGCTAACAATGAATTCATAAGGCTTGTTTGCAGCATTGAATTTCCGAACAACAAGGATGTCCAAATCTATTAAGAGGCGTGGAAGAGAGGTTTCTATTATGGAGATATCTTGTGGGAAGCTAATAGTATGGCTGGAGTATTTGTATTGGCCACCACATGCATGCGTAACTTGAAGTATTGGATTGACTCGGGCAATTAGCATTTCTTCTATTTGAGTTAGGTGTGCAAGTTCAATTGGTTGGTTTCTAGGATCCATGTTGTTATCTATGGAGAAGAGATGGCCATGTCGCTCATTACTACATCGATAGCATGCATAGATTCCACTTGAGAAATTTGTTTTCATTTTTGGATATGATTCCTTGCATATGGAGCAAACATGAAGTGGGTGGAGGCAAGAAAGTCGATTAAGAAAGCAAGTGTGACCATCTAGAAAGGGGGTGGTTGGAGGTGGGGGTGTAGTAGATGTGTGCATTGGGGTAGGGTTGATTGAAGCATTGATGTTTCCACTCCTAGATTTATAAGTAAGACGTCTATGTGCATTTTGGCGGTCCTTTGTTTTGC
>LPNX011090495.1:0-14941 GCA_001517045.1 Pseudotsuga menziesii | reverse complement strand
AGAGTAAGATGTGGAAGGGTGAGTAAAAGTGGTGGTTGCAATAGCCAAGGGTGGAGTATATGAAGGGGAGGTTAGAGACGGCATGCAACAGGATGGGTTTTAGTAGTGAGTGTAGATATTTCTTCAAGGAGTTTGGTTGATGCAGCAGCATAAAGAAGCTCTTCTGAATCGGAAATGGTTGTATTCAAGCGTGTATTGGAGTTTAAAGTCTCCGTCTTAATGGACAAGGTGAGCAAGTATCGGCACGAAGTTACCTGTAGAGAGAGATCCTTTATGGTGGAGGGCTCGGTGGGGAGCAAGCATAAATCCTTTACAGAGACACCAAGTAGTTTGTTGGCTGCATCATCAAAAGCTGTGGCCCCATTGATCTGGCCGGTGTGGTCTTGCAAGGAAAGCTTTAAAATGTACCTGTAGTCACATTCTGTGAATTCACCATCACATTTGCTGCAATGCCAAGTGTTGAAAGCTCTATGTGCAACTTTCTTCATGCATTGAACACCATCAACAAAGAGAGGGCATGCAAGGAAGTGGAAGTCATCCATGTTAATGTCAACAATGGAAGCACGCAGAAAGAACCATAGGGTCTTATCAGAGGGTTGCATACTTTGCAAGGCGGAAATTGTTTTAGATGGGTGTGTTAGAGACATAGAGCCTATGTATTTACGGCTCAAGGATGGTGACGCAGCATGAAATCCATGATCAGTGTACCATTTCTGAAGGCGATGGGTTGCCTCAATATCTGGATTGATAAGGATGGTACTACTGGGAACACTTCCAATTGTTTTACCATTGTAATCTGTAAGATGGCCACCCTTTATTGCAAGTACAGGTGGTGGGTCGGAGGAGTATAGTGAAGCGACATGTGAACCCTCAGTGTGGCAATGATTCCCCCAAAGTGTGACATCAATGCTAAAACAGGATGTGTCTCTGAGGAAGACGGTTCTCCTACTTGTTTCAGAACCGTCTTTTTTCCAAATTGTAGATGCAGGCGAGACAAAGCTAACAAGGCCAATCAGGTCAACCATGGAATTTGAAGGTAAACTTTGGAGGTCATTGATTGTTTTAAAGTTGAGGGAATGTAAAGGAATGGAGGTGAATGCATCGAGGCAAGGGTGGATGGTTGACGTGGATGAAAGGACAATCTCAAGATGGTTGTTCATATGGTTATATGAAGGGTTAGTTGTTTTGATTGTGCCATTCGAGATAGTGTACACTGTCATGATTTCAACAAGGGAATAGAAGGTGTCAACAAAGTTGTTAAAGGCAGAGACATGGATCTCTTCTCCAGAACAATAAATAAGGTCAAAACCAAATAGTTTCCCTGGGCCGCGTTGGTTGGTGTATTCATGGATGGGTGTCTTGGCAAGCACAAGACCTTGGATGCACCATTTTTTATAGTTGGGATTGAGTGCTTTGAATGGAATTACAGTTGTTGGCATGGGTATTGGTGTATCTGATGCTTGGGATGAGTGAACATCGCTTTCTTCTATGGGGTGGCTGGATTGGCTAGTCGATGAACTAATTGGAATGCCAAAGCTAGTCGGTAGTAAAAGAGGAACAGGGCTCCCAACAAGGGCAAGCTTGCGGTGGACCAGTTCAAGATCGAGTATTGTAATAGTCCTGTAGGAGAAAAAGGCAAGAATTAGTAAAGGTATTATAAAATTGATGATGTTGGTGGTAGGTAAAAATGTAGAAGCTAAGCTACCTAAGAGCGGGTTTAAAATAATGGCCAGAAAAGTACGTGTTATTATGGACGACAGTGCAGGTGCACTTGGTGAGCTTGATGATAGAGCCTTCTTGGAGTTCTCCATTTGATATGAGGGAGTTGAAGGTAGTTGGGAGCAAAGTTTGGTGTGTGTTGCTACCATCTGAGATAGTAATTCGGAAACGTGGAGTAGTTGCATTTGTTGGTCCAAATGGGTGGAGTGAAAAAACCTGCAGAAGTGGTTGAAGATGTACAGCACCAGACAGCAAAGAAGATATCGCATTTTCTGTCAAGGGTGCCTCCATTATGCGGGGAAAACATTGAGAGCAAGAGGAAACAAACGTGTAAGTATATGAAATTTTTTGTTTTGTGTATATATACATATATGTAGATATATATACTATTGCACGAGTGACATACAAGGATGCGATACGTACAATGAAACTGTAGCAGGCAGAAGAGTAGAATGTAGAACAGTGCCATATATATACCTTTTTTTTTTAATATAATGTGAGATAAAACATGCAATGGAACTATGCAAATTTAGGTTGTAAATGCTTAAAGTGTATTAGAGGCATGATCTAGCAATGAATTTATTGGATACTTTGGCCCTTCTCGACATATCCCTTTTGGTCAACTGACTGTCTCATTACTATCCTGATTCTGTGTTTTATTGAGTCCAATTCTCGTCGCTTCAATACACCCCTCGTTATACTTTTCTGATGCAACACAGTCTATTTGTCCTCTAATCTTCCATATCTAGGTTTGCATTCTTTTCCATCATTGTATAGGGAGGAGATTCAAACCAACGATGTGATGTGCAAGTGAAAAAAGGGCTTGACTATCTTCTCTGTTTGAATGCAGGTATTTTTTTTCCTTGTGTGTCATCACTGTATAATTATGTGTTATTCAAAAGATTGACTATCATGTGTTATTCAAAAAAGTGAATAGAAATTATATAATTAGTTCAAATAGAGGAAAATACTCTTCACATGCTTCTTGATCTAATACTTGTAATATAAGACAATAATCATAATACTAAATTGGAATAATACTAAAAGCAGATACATTTGGGGATCTCTCTGATAGCTGTAAAGTTGGAGATTTCCAGTCGTCCAACCAAAACGGGGATAGAGAAGCATAAAGTGTGGCAAGGGCAGACTTGTATCATCATTCTTGTAGCAACAGGTCAGAAAATCTAGCTGAAACAATTCGTGAGAGACCAAGAAACATATGAATCAGGAGCATAACAAGAAGGCTGATAGGCACATCCATGACAGCAAAAGAACCATTCATTCAAACTGAATGCTTGTGCCTCAAAAAGAGAGTGAAAGGGAAAATCCCGACACAAGCCAAAATAACTGAAATATCCCATGATCAATGATCATACAATCTAAAGATCCAGAAAATTCCCCATGCCCCGGGGCCAACGAAAGAGCCTGTTTGGAGAGACTGTCATCCTGCTAGTTATGCTCGCGATAGATATGATGGATGGTCACTAAAGGCACATGATGCAGCAGAGAAAGAATGTCATCACACCAATGACTTAGAAGTGGGGTGTTCAATGAAGCAGTTCTCTTCACCCAATAGATGATAACCTGTGAATTCGCAAATACAGATAACAGAGGGATCCCCAAATGAATGGCAACCAAAAGCAGCGACCAAAAAAGGTAGAAGCTCTAATTTGGTGCTGGTGCATCTATTATCCTAGGTTAAGAGCTTGTTGGCTATTTATAACCATAACATAATAAAAAAAAATTAATTCCTTAAAATAAGCGTAATTTTTTTTAATTCCATGCATAAGCAAAGTTATTTTATTTGTGAAATGTACCAAAACAATCCTCAATAACTACTTCAGATTTGCATCATAACTTCATACCAAATTTACCCTTCAACAAACTTTCAAATATGTGTATTGAAGAGAAGGCTCTTCTTTGCAAAGGAGTGCCACATTTTTGTTTCATTACATTTCTGTCTAAGATCACCATCAGAATGCAGAAGAATTCCACAAATGCAGATACATTTGTGGATCTCTCCTGTAGCTGTAAAGCTGGATAATTTCAGCCATCCAATGAAAAACGGGGACAGAAAAGCATAAAGTTTGCCAAGGGAAGACTTGTATCATCATTTATGTAGAAATAGGTTAGAAAATCTATCGGAAACAATTCGTGAGAGACCAAAAAACATATGAATCAGGAGCATAACAAGCAGGCTGATAGGCACATCCATGTCAGCAAAAGAACCATTCATTCAAACTGAATGCTTGCGCCTCAAAAAGAGAGTGAAAGGGCAAATCCTGGCACAAGCCAAAATAATTGAAATATCCCATTATCAATGATCATACCATCTAAAGATCGAGAAAATTCCCCATTCCCCGGGGCCAACGAAAGAGCCTGTTTGGAGAGACTGTCAACCTGCTAGTTATGCTCGTGGTAGATATGATTGATGGTCACTAAAGGCACATGATGCAGCAGAGAAAGAATGTCATCACAACAATGACTCAGAAGTGGGGTGTTCAATGAAGAAGTTCTCTTCACCCAAGAGATGATAAGCTGTGAATCCCCAAATCCAGATAACAGAGGGATCCCCAAATGAATGGCAACCGAAAGAAGTGACCAAATAGGCAAAAGCTCTAATTTGGTGTTGTTGCATCTATTATCCTAGGTTAAGAGCTTGTTGGCTATTTATAATGATAACATAATAAAATGGTTTTAATTGCATAAAATAAGCATAATTTTTTTTAATTCCATGCATAAGCAAAGTTATTTTATAAGAGCTTGTTGGCTATTTATAACCATAACATAATAAAATTCTTTTAATTCCATAAAATAAGCATAATTTTTTTTAATTCCATGCATAAGTAAAGTTATTTTATTTGTGAAATGTACCAAAACAATCCTCAATAACTACTTCAGATTTGCATCATAACTTCATACCAAATTTACCCTTCAACAAACTTTCAAATATGTGTATTAAAGAGAAGGCTCTTCTTTGGAAAGGAGTGCCACATTTTTTTTCCGTTACATTCCTCTCTAAGATCACCATCAGAATGCAGAAGAATTCCGCAAATGCAGATGCATTTGCGGATCTCTCCGGTAGCTATAAAGCTGGATAATTCCATCCATCCAATGAAAATGGGGACAAAAAAGCATAAAGTCTGCCAAGGGCAGACTTGTATCATCATTGCTGTAGAAATAGGTCAGAAAATCTACTGGAAACAATTCGTGAGAGACCAAAAAACATATGAATTAGGAGCATAACAAGCAAGCTGATAGGCACATCCATGTCATCAAAAGAACCATTCATTCAAACTGAATGCTTGTGCCTCAAAAAGAGAGGGAAAGGGTAGAGCCCAGCACAAGCCAAAATAACTGAAATATCCCATGGTCAATGATCATACAATCTAAAGATCCAGAAAATTCCCCATGCCCCGGGGCCAACGAAAGAGCCTGTTTGGAGAGATTGTCAGCCTGCAAGTTATGCTCGCGGTAGATATGATTGATGGTCACTAAAGGGACATGATGTAGCAGAGAAAGAATGTCATCACACCAATGACTCACAAGTGGGGTGTTCAACGAAGCAGTTCTCTTCACCCAAGAGATGATAACCTGTGAATCCCCAAATACAGATAACAGAGGGATCCCCAAATGAATGGCAACCAAAAGAAGTGACTAAATAGGAAAAAGCTCTAATTTGGTGTTGGTGCATCTATTATCCTAGGTTAAGAGCTTGTTGGCTATTTATAACGATAACATAATAAAATGTTTTTAATTGCATAAAATAAGCATAAATTTTTTTAATTCCATGCATAAGCAAAGTTATTTTATAAGAGCTTGTTAGCTATTTATAACCATAACATAATAAAAGTTTTTTAATTCCATAAAATAAGCATAATTTTTTTTAATTCCATGCACAATCAAAGTTATTTTATTTATGAAATGTACCAAAACAATCCTCAATAACTACTTCAGATTTGCATCATAACTTCATACCAAATTTACCCTTCAACAAACTTTCAAATATGTGTATTGAAGAGAAGGCTCTTCTTTGCAAAGGAGTGCCACATTTTTATTTCGTTACATTCCTCTCTAAGATCACCATCAGAATGCAGAAGAAGTTCGCAAATGTAGATACATTTGCGGATCTCTCCTGCAGCTATAAAGCTGGATAATTCCAGCCATCCAACGAAAACGAGGACAGAAAAGCATAAAGTCTGCCAAGGGCAGACTTGTATCATCATTGCTGTAGCAATAGGTCAGAAAATATATCATAAACAATTCGTGAGAGACCAAAAAACATATGAATCAGGAGTATAACAAGTAGGCTGATAGGCACATCCATGTCAGCAAAAGAACCATTCATTCAAACTGAATGCTTGCACCTCAAAAAGAGAGTGAAAGGGAAAAGCATGACACAAGCCAAAATAATTGAAATATCCCATTATCAATGATCATACCATCTAAAGATCCAGAAAATTTCCCATGCCCCGGGGCCAATGAAAGAGCCTGTTTGGAGAGACTGTCAGCCTGCTAGTTATGCTCGCGGTAGATATGATTGATGGTCACTAAAGGCACATGATGCAACAGAGAAAGAATGTCATCACACCAATGACTCAGAAGTGGGGTGTTCAATGAAGCAATTCTGTTCACCCAAGAGATGATATGCTGTGAATCCCCAAATCTAGATAAGAGAGGGATCCCCAAATGAATGGCAACCAAAAGAACTGCCCAAAGAGCCAGAAGCTCTAATCTGGTGTTGGTGCATCTATTATCCTAGGTTAAGAGCTTGTTTGCATTTATAACCATAATATAATAAAAGTTATTTACTTTGATAAAATAACAATAAATTTTTTTAATTCCATGCATAAGCAAAGCTATTTTCTTTGTGAAATCTGGCAAGACAATCCTCAATAACTACTTCAGATTTGCATAATAACTCCATAGCAAATTTACCCTTTAACAAACTTTCAAATATGTCTATTGAAGAGAAGGCTCTTCTTTGCAAAGAAGTGCCACATTTTTTTGTTACATTCCTTTGTAAGAGCACATTGAGAATGCACAAGAATTCCACAAATGCAGATACATTTGGGGATCTCTCTAGTAGCTATAAAGCCGAAGAATCCCAGGAATCCAACCAAAATGGTGACAGGAAAGCATAAAGTTTGCGAAGGGTAGACTTTTCTCATCATTCCTGTAGAAATAGGTCAAAAAAGCTATCTTAAATAATTCGTGTGAGACAAAAAAACATATGAATCAGGAGCATAACAAGAAGGGTGATAGGCACATCCATGTCAGCAAAATAACAATTCATTCAAACTGAATGCTTGTACCTCATAAAGAGAGTGAAAGGGAAAAGCTCGGCACAAGCCAAAATAACTGAAATATCCCATGATCAATGATCATACCATCTAAAGATCCAGAAAATACCCCATGCCCCGGGGCCAACGTAAGAGCCTGTATGGAGAGACTGTCAGCCTGCTAGTTATGCCCGCAGTAGATATGATTGATGGTCACTAAAGGCACATGATGCAGCAGAGAAATAATGTCTTCACACCGAGGACTTAGAAGTGGGGTGTTCAATGAAGGAGTTTTGTTCACCCATCAGATGATAACCTGTGAATCCCCAAATACAGATAAGAGAGGGATCCCCAAATGAATGGCAACCGAAAGCAGTGCCCAAACAGCCAGAAGCTCTAATCTGGTGTTGGTGCTTGTATTATCCTAGGTTAAGAGCTTGCTGGCTATTTATAACCATAATATAATAAAAGTTATTTAATTCCATAAAATAACGATAAGTTTTATTACTTCCATGCATAAGCAAAGTTATTTTCTTTGTGAAATGTGCCAAAATAATCCTCAATAACTACTTCAGATTTTCATCATAACTTCATACCAAATTTACCCTTCAACAAACTTTCAAATATGTCTATTGAAGAGAAGGCTCTTCTTTGCAAAGAAGGGCCACACTTTTTCCTTACATTCCTCTGTAAGAGCACCTTGAGAATGCACAACAATTCTGCAAATGCAGATAGCTGTAAAGCCGGAGAATTCCAGTAATCCAACCAAAGTGGGGAAAGAAAAGCATAAATTCTTCTAAGGGTAGACTTTTTCTCATCATTCTTGTAGCAACAGGTCAGGAAACCTATCTGAAATAATTCGTGACAGACAAAAAAACATATGAATTAGGAGCATAACAAGAAGGATGATAGGCACATCCATGCCAGCAGAAGAACAATTCATTCAAACTGAATGCTTGTGCCTAATAAAGAGAGTGAAAGGGAAATTCCTGACAGAAGGAAAAATAACTAAAATATCCCATGATCAATGATCATACCATCTAAAGATCCAAAAATCCTCGTATGCCTCGGGGCCAAGGAAAGAGCCTATTTGGAGAGACTGTCAGGCTGCTAGTTATGTTCGCGGTAGATATGATTGATGGTCACTAAAGGGACATGATGCAGTAGAGAAAGAATGTCATCACACCAATGAATCAGAAGTGGCGTGTTCAATGAAGTAGTTCTGTTCACGCAAGAAATGCTAACATGTGAATCCCCAAATACAGATAAGAGAGGGATCCCCAAATGAATTGTAATCGAAAACAATGTTCCCTTTGTCGTCTATTTGGCCAACCCTACTCCTCCACGTGTCCTCTTCGCGATCCAGTGGTCCTCTGCGTGTCCTCTTCGCGATCCGCTGGTCCTCAGCATTTTTTAAAGTTTCGTTGGTCCTTCGCGTGTTTTTCAGGCTGAGGTCAAGGTTTCCGGTCGCTAGCCTGCTCTGTCCTGCAAGTTTCATTATTCATGGGCTTTGTCGTGACTGTTGAGCTTGTCAGAACCGCCCATTTCTCCTGCAAGTTTACTGTTCATGGTCTTTGCCGTGAGTGTTGAGTTTGTCAGAACCGCACTTGTCCAGCGGTTCTGGAGCGTTGTGGGCGATATTTGGAGAGCCCGTCCTGTGAAAGACCAGTGTTTTTTTCTTGGTTTGGAGGTGGTTGAACATTTTGTCATGGCGACCGCCCCTCCCTGCTGCATAAATGGCATTTATTGGTCAAATTTAGTTTGCATGGGTTTGCACAGAGAAGTTGCATTGTTTCTAGTTGCAGGAATTCTGATTCAAAGAGCAAAAGAACTAAAAAAAAACAGGTACGCAATTTCATTTCTATCGCAATTTCTGCCCTCTGCAAGCCATTCATCAATTTCCACAAAACTGCCATTAAAAGAATCGGGCACCGCAGCTGGCCCAGCCACTAAAACGCCATTCTCGTATACCTTAAGAATAATTCAAAACCCCTAAATAATTTGTTGTATTTCAGATATTGAATCTTTTCTTCGAACAGAACATCATATTATAAGGTGGTCTTGGATCACCGAAAATGAAGAACCAAACTTGCAGGCAATGCAGGGGAACAAAGAAAGGAAAACCCGCAATGCAGAAGTGCCACTTTTGTTTTGTTACATTCCTCTCTAAGATCACCTTTAGAATGCAAAATAATTCCACAAATGCAGATACATTTGCGGATCTCTCTGATAGCTGTAAAGCCGGAGAATTAAAGCCATCCAACCAAATTTGGGATAGAAAAGCATAAAGTATGCCAAGGGTAGACTTTTCTCATCATTCCTGTAGGAACAGGTCAAAAAATCTATCTGAAATAATTCATGAAAGACCAAGAAACATATGAATTAGGAGCATAACAAGAAGGCTGATATGCACATCCATGTTAGCAAAAGAACCATTCATTCAAACTGAATGCTTGTGCCTCATAAAGAGAGTGAAAGGGCAAAGCCCAGCTCAAGCCAAAATAACTGAAATATCCCATGATCAATGATCATACCATCTAAAGATCCAGAAAATTCCCCATGCCCCGCGGCCAACGAAAGAGCCTGTATGGAGAGTTTGTCAGCCTGCTAGATATGCTCATGATAGATATGATTGATGGTCACGAAAGGCACATGATGCAGCATAGAAAGAATGTCATCACACCAATGACTCATAAGTGGGGTGTTCAATGAAGTAGTTTTGTTCACCCATGAGATGATAACCTGTGAATCCCCAGAAAATCCCCATGCCCCGGGGCCAACGAAAGAGCCTGTATGGAGAGTCTGTCAGCCTGCTAGATATGCCTGCGGTAGATATGATTGATGGTCACTAAAGGCACATGATGCAACATAGAAAGAATGTCATCACACCAAGGACTCAGAAGTGGGGTGTTCAATGAAACAGTTTTGTTCACCCATGAAATGATAACCTGTGAATCCCCAAATATAGATAAGAGAGGGATCCCCAAATGAATGGCAACCGAAAGCAGTGCCCAAATAGCTAGAAGCTCTAATCTGTTGTTGGTACGTGTATTATCCTAGGTTAAGAGCTTGTTGGCTATTTATAACCATAATATAATAAAAGTTATTTAATTCCATAAAATAACGATAAATTTTATTACTTCCATGCATAAGCAAAGTTATTTTCTTTGTGAAATGTGCCAAAATAATCCTCAATAACTACTTCAGATTTTCATCATAACTTCATACCAAATTTACCCTTCAACAAACTTTCAAATATGTCTATTGAAGAGAAGGCTCTTCTTTGCAAAGAAGGGCCACACTTTTTCCTTACATTCCTCTGTAAGAGCACCTTGAGAATGCACAACAATTCCACAAATGCAGATAGCTATAAAGCTGGAGAATTCCAGTAATCCAACCAAAGTGGGGAAAGAAAAGCATAAAGTCTGCTAAGGGTAGACTTTTTCTCATCATTCCTGTAGCAACAGGTCAGGAAACCTATCTGAAATAATTCGTGACAGACAAAAAAACATATGAATTAGGAGCATAACAAGAAGGCTGATAGGAACATCCATGCCAGCAGAAGAACCATTCATTCAAAATGAATGCTTGTGCCTGATAAAGAGAGTGAAAGGGAAATGCCCAACAGAAGGAAAAATAACTAAAATATCCCATGATCAATGATCATACCATCTAAAGATCCAAAAAATCCCGTATGCCTCGGGGCGAAGGAAAGAGCCTATTTGGAGAGACTGTCAGACTGCTAGTTATGCTTGCAGTAGATATGATTGATGGTCACTAAAGGGACATGATGCAGCAGAGAAAGAATGTCATCACAACAATGACTCAGAAGTGGCGTGTTCAATGAATCAGTTCTGTTCACGCAAGAGATGCTAACATGTGAATCCCTAAATACAGATAAGAGAGGGATCCCCAAATGAATTGTAATCGAAAACAATGTTCCCTTTATTGTATATTTGGCCAACCCTGCTCCTCCACGTGTCCTCTTCGCGATCCGGTGGTCCTCCGCATGTCCTCTTCGTGATCCGCTGGTCCTCCGCATGTCCTCTTCGTGATCCGCTGGTCCTCGGCATTTTTTAAAGTTTCGTTGGTCCTTCGCGTGTTTTTCAGGCTGAGGTCAAGGTTTCTAGTTGCTGGCTTGCTCTGTCCTGCAAGTTTCATTGTTTATGGGCTTTGCCGTGACTGTTGAGCTTGTCAGAACCTCCCATTTTGCCCCCAAGTTTATTGTTCATGGCCTTTGCCACGAGTGTTGAGTTTGTCAGAACCGCACTTGTCCGGCAATTCTGGAGTGCCGTGGGCGATATTTGGAGAGCTCGTCCTGTGAAAGACCAGTGTTTTTTTCTCGGTTTGGCATTTATTCTCAGTTTGGAGGTGGTTGAACATCTTGTCATGGCGACCGCCCCTCTCTGCTGCATAAATGGCATTTATTGGTAAAATTTAGTTTGTGTGGGTTTGCACAGAGAAGTTGCATTGTTTCTAGTTGCAGGAATTCTGATTCAAAGAGCCAAAGAACTAAAAAAACACAGGTACGCAATTTCATTTCTATTGCAATTTCTGCCCTCTGCAAGTCGTTCATCAATTTCCACAAAATTGCCATTAAAAGAATTGGGCACCGCAGCTGGCCCGATCACTAAAACACCATTCTCGTATACCTTAGAATAATTCAAAACCCCTGAATAATTTGTTGTATTTCAGATATTGAATCTTTTCTTTGAACAGAACATCATATTATAAGGTGGTCTTGGATCACTAAAAATGAAGAACCAAACTTGCAGGCAATGCAGGGGAACAAAGAAAGGAAAACCCACAATGCAGAAGTGCCACTTTTTTTTTGTTACATTCCTCTCTAAGATCACCTTCAAAATGCAAAAGAATTCCACAAATGCAGATACATTTGCGGATCTCTCTGATAGCTATAAAGCCGGAGAATTCAAGCCATCCAACCAAATTTGGGATAGAAAAGCATAAAGTTTGCCAAGGGCAGACTTTTCTCATCATTCCTGTAGGAACAGGTCAAAAAATCTATCTGAAATAATTCATGAAAGACCAAGAAACATATGAATCAGGAGCATAACAAGAAGGCTGATAGGCACATCCATGTTAGCAAAAGAACCATTCATTCAAACTGAATGCTTGTGCCTCATAAAGAGAGTGAAAGGGAAAAGCCCGACATAAGCCAAAATAACTGAAATATCCCATGATCAATGATCATACCATCTAAAGATCCAAAAAATTCCCCATGTCCCGGGGCCAACGAAAGAGCCTGTATGGAGAGTCTGTTAGCCTGCTAGATGTGCTCGTGATAGATATGATTGATGGTCACTAAAGGCACATGATGCAGCATAGAAAGAATGTAATCACACCAATGACTCAGAAGTAGGGTGTTCAATGAAGCAGTTTTGTTCACCCATGAGATGATAACCTGTGAATCCCCAAATACAAATAAGAGAGGGATCCCCAAATGAATGGCAACTGAAAGTGTAAATTCCACCTTAAGAACCAAGTATATTCTGGATTTTAATTCTTGCTTTTATGAATCCCTTCTAGGTATAAGGGATTGGGTAAAAAGCTGAGGTAAATGTGGCAAAAACTGTTTTCCAAGAAACAACTACATTGAGAATTTTGGAAGAGTGGTTCTATGTAAAAGCCTCCCTTGGGTAAGTAGCTGGGGGTAATTGTTGCAAAATTTGTTTTTTGAGAATCAACAATATTGGGAATTATGAAAGTGGTTCCATGTAAAAACAAACCATTTTGTAGTTTTGAGACACTACCCTATTATTTGGTTTGTAAGAGATACAAGTACTTGTAGATTCACTAATGATCATGACTTCTTAAATATTTATATTTAACAGCTTGAACGGTGGGAGGAAGCTTTAAATGATTATGAAGCTTTGAGGAGAGAAATACCAGGGGATGTCGAAGTAGCTCGAGCTCTTTTTGATGTGCAAGTAGCAATGAAGAGGTCTCGTGGAGAAGGAATTAATGACATGAAGTTTGGAGGGGAATTTGAGGTGGTTTCTAGCAATGATCAATTTAGAAAAGCAATTACTGCACCTGGTAATAGTTCATTGCATTCTTTCTTTTATTAGTCCTACTTTTATCATGACAATGTACTAGAGCATAGAAGATACAACGTGTAATTAATTTACAAGATTGCTGTGTCCATTAATCAGGTCTTGTAGTAGTCCACTTCAACACAAGATCCAGTGAGAGATGCAAGTAGATATCTCCATTTGTTGATCAGATTTGTAAAAGAAATACATCTGTAAATTTTTTGAAGGTATCATAGCTCAATACGATATGCAATCATGTTGAGCTTATCTTGTTTCTATCTTACTCATGACCTAACTTGGCTTTGTGCATTTGATGTGTTCTATGAATGTGAAGGTGGATGTCGAAGAGAATCTCTATTTGGAAAATTCAGAGAGTGTGAGTACTGTGCCAACATTCAAAATTTACAAAAATGGTTTTAAAGTCAAAGAAATTGTTGGGCCAAGCCAGTAGGTGTTGGAGTACTCAGTGAAACATTATATTCTTTAGGAAACTGTCCATAGATTCATGCATTTAGTTGAACATATTTTCATAAGAAATAAAGTGGATCACCTCCACAACTTTTTCACATTCTTTAGGCCTGTACTTCCCTTTGATACAGGTTCTCTGGTATTCCTTCGTCTCAGCCCCTATAACAGGTCCATTTTTCACTCCTTCCATTTTTTATTTTTTTGCCCCTTGGGTAATTAGAATGCTGAGCATCATAGAATTGTATCAGACTGCAGCAAAATGCAATGCAAAACCCTATTCCATGGGATTGTTGGTATTTAGCAAAGCATGGTAGAAATGAACTTTGTGGAGAGCCAGATTCTTGTATTGCACTAGTCAAGTTTGTGCAGTTGAACTGGGCACTGGGACATAATGTCTTGTATAGCGATAAATTTCACAGCTCAAAATGATTGGATTTGCACCTGTATCTGCCAGAGATGGTGGTGACTTAGTTTATAGAACTCATTAAGAATTCATTGGTCTATGTACATATTAAGGATAGAATATAATTATAGGATATTCAGATGTCTATTTGTCCCACCGGGGTGATCTTTCTGTTCATCGCTGGAAGATGTATATTATAGCCATTGCCATACCCCATTTTATTGCTCTTTGTCATTTTGTGTGCAAAGAGACTATTCACCAAATTACTCTTATCTCATCCTACTTAGACAAGAGCTACCTCCTTCCAAACAGATAACTCAAAATAAAATGCCATGAACAAGTGATCTACAATATCTAAATCGTGCTTGCAAAGTATGCAACTCTTAGCATGTCTAGTTTCTATCATGTCTATTATCCTAGGTTAACAGCCTCTTGGCTATTTATAACCATAAAATAATCTTTATTTTTAAAGGAAATGTTGATTTCTAGACCGCTCTCCCCAAATAGACTCTATATGAAAGAAGGCATTCTTCAATGCTTGCAGCATAACCCAACTTGATAGTGTATACCCTTGTTCCACTATTCTTGGACCACTTGAGTTGATCATATTCTTCTAAAAGTTTAATCGCACTATGGTTAACAATATATACAAAATGTATACTAAAAATATATATAAAATTTTTCAATTATTTATCCAAATGACCTTGTAAGTTTACATCAAATTCCTATCACAATATATGTACATTATATACAACCTTTATGTGCTGAAAAGAGTGGGAGAGGATAATGGAATTCTTATTCATTATAGTGGATAGGTAATGAGGGAGAAGCAATGATGCAATGGATGAAGAATAAATAAGAGTTGATAGCAATGGGATAAGGTTAGGAATATAGAATAGAGGTTAATAGGAGTTGGTAGGGTCACTTAGTAATGTTTATTGTGTATGTAGGAATAACCAAAACCAACTATAAATAAAAGGATCCAACATACTAGGTAACAAAGATTAAATGAAAGG
>LPNX011090445.1:400233-483351 GCA_001517045.1 Pseudotsuga menziesii | reverse complement strand
TATCTCTCCAATGAAATCCAAACCCCACTGCTAAAAAGGAGCTTCTACTATTATTGGGTTAAGAGGAAGGGGAATTACCTTTATTTTACCATCAAAAATCTGACATTGATGACATATGCTAGTTTCTTTGTACACATCTGAAAACAATGTCGGCCAATAGAAACCTGCTCTCAAAATTTTATTTGTCGTCACCTTCCAAGAATGATGTCCTCCACAATATCCTTTATGAAATTCTTTTACTGTATGATGGGCTTTGTTTTCTAAAAGGCAATTAAGTAACACACCTCCAGGATCCTTCCAATAAAGATATTGATTTATAATACAAAACTTAGCAGCTTTCAACTTTACCGATCTTGCTCTTGTTTTGCTCAATCCTGCAGGAGCTTGTAAATTTTGAAGAACATGAACAATATCATAATACCATGGAGATGTAGTGAAGTCAATCATTCCCTCCATCCTGCATCCAATTGATGAAATTGACTAGATAAGAAATTGAGCTATAAAGATTCACATTTTGAATCTGTCAACATTTTTGCCAATCCCTGCCCTTTAATCAACTTGGTAGGTCTAATATCTATGTCATACTCCAGTAATGTCGCTATCCATTTCACCCTTCTTCCTTCTGGGTCAGGTTGTGTGAGAATCCCTTTTACTGCAGCGGTTGGAACATGAGAAATTATGTGTGAATGATGAATATACACCCTGAAATATTTCAATGATTTAACCAAAGCATATGCTTTCTTCTCCATAATATCATATTTTAACTCCCCATCTCTCAACATCTTACTGAAAAAGGCTATGGGTTGCTCCATATTTTCATTGTTTTCCTGTAACAAAAATGCAGCAATAGTATGTTTTGAAGCATAAGAAAATACTAAAAAAACTTTTGTGAAATATGGACTCACCAACATAGGAGCCTCCGAAATAGTTTGTTTATTTTCTTTAAAACATTGTTTAGCCTCCGCTGTCCATTTTATCTCGTGACCCTTTTTCAACATATTTGTGATATTCATTAATATTTCAGCAAAACTGGGAATGAACCTTCTTGAAAAATTTACCTGTCCCAAGAATGATTGTATTTCTTTTTTGCTTCTTGGCTCTCCCACTTTCAAAATTGCACTAACTCTTTCTGGATCAATCTTTATTCCATCCTTTGTGTTGGAGACATTTACCACCTTACACACTCATTTTGGTCAATTTGGCCTAGTTAAACCACTATCCTAAATATTATTGGCTTAATTAACATCAGTGGAGCATTAAATGTCATCAGCTATATCACATCCACTCCTACCTTCAGTCAAGAAGGCTAACTTAGCCTTCTCCTACATTCGGGGAGGCTAACTGGAGCACTTCGGGGGTGATCTGAGTGATGTTAATGTACCTAATTGGTAACTAATGGTTACAATCAGTTAAAAAAGGCAGTGAAGGCACCTCCCTTCATTAAATTGATTATTTAATGAACTGGAGTCAACAGGGGCGCCTCCAACCACTTGTGATGTTCAGTTACACTTCAGTTAACCTCATCGGGGTTCATTGGAGTCATTGAAGTGCTACCACTTGATGGTTGGCTTGCTGTGACATGTGTCTGATCTCTTTCAGTTGAGACTCAGTCATTTATTGCACTCCAACTTCAGTTAGGGCTCAGTTGAGTCAATTAGGGTTTTGATCAGTGGTTAACTTGATTGTTGATTGTGGCTTACATTCAGTTAAGCTAGACTCACTCATTCAATTCGAATGACCTCCTTAGGAATTCAAATTGCTTCTCATTCATGCTTGAAGCATGACATTGTAATGTAATTTCTCATTTCTTTGTGTGAATATACAGTGCGGCTACTCATTTTGTAGCCCTTTTTCACCATTTTCATGAATTATTGTCATTAATCTATTGATGAGACTGTGTTTAGTCCCTATATCACTGTGAAATTTTAATATGGTATCAGAGCTCATAGAAAGATGAATCTCTATCTCTCAAAAACAAGCTTTTTGACAAATTTCTGCATGAAAATTGAGAAATGGCTCAAAAATCCAGCACTGCACTAGAAGCCAAGGCTTACCACTTAATACCCCAAGTAAAGAACTTGTTGATCAAGCTTGCTTGATTGAATATGCTAGGTGTGATGAAAGCCTAAAATTTGCAGGCTATCCGACCTTACATTGCCCTTTCTGTTGTGGTTTTTCATGTTTTCTACAGGTGAAGCATTCGCTCCAGCAGATCCAGATGGCCTCTTTAGTAGATCTTTTGACTCCATACAATTTCCATTCATGGAAAGGTGACATGGAGATTCAACTGTGCTTTAGAGGACTCTATAGAGTCACCATGGACACTGAACCTGAGCCTGGTTCTGCTATAGACAAATCAAGATTCTTGAACAAGAAGGATGAAGCCTTCAGATTCTTGTGCCTCTCTATTTCCTAGGATCTTCTTTTCCATCTTTCGGGATTGAATACTCTAAAGGAAATATGGGACAAATTGGAAACCCTATATATAAATCAATATGACTTGAGAGTTTACCAGCTCGAAAATGAATTAATGTCTCTCCAGCCCTCCAATTTCGAGACTTTGAATGATTTTTTCACTAAGTTCAAGCACACTATCTTACTCTTGAAGCAATGCAAAGTGGAGAAGGCAGATGATCAGCTCATTCTCGCCATACTCTCCAAACTTGGAGCTGATTATTCATTTTTTGTTTCTACATTCTGTGCGGGGAAGCTCACAACCCATAGATGGAAGATGCCTACATTCAATGCCTTCATTGATTCCCTCACAAGTGAAAATGATAAGCTTGTCCAGATGGGGATCATCATATCCTCTCATGATAAATCCCTCCATGTCTCAAGGCCCAAATATCTAAAGGGTAAAGGAAAGCAACAGAAGAACCCAAAAATTAAATTTGATGCTCCTAAGCCTAGATTTCAAAACCAGCAGCATGATGAGTCTTCCGGCTCAAGGAAGAACAAAGGAAAAGGGCACCATGGAAAGGGAAAAGTCAATTGTTTATACTATGGGAAGGGATTCTACCCTGAACATGCCTACATGAAGAAGAAGCTTGATGAAGTAACCTCTCTCCTTGAGATAAATCACATCAATCTTCTGAAAAGCTTTCGGAGGAGAGATCAGCAAGATCGGGAACCACAGCATGAAATAGGTCATGCCCTCATGGCAAGCACTTCAAATTCCAAAGAACTCTTGATTGATTATAGAGATTCGAACCACATGATGGCTGAAAGAGACTCCTTTTCATCCTTGGAGACCGGCAAATCCATCCCCATCCACATGGGAGATGACTCCACCTTCATTTCAGAAGGACAAGGTACGGTTGATCTTGAGAATGGCTATTTTTCAAATGTTTTGTATGTACCATCTCTGGCATCAAACCTCCTTAGTGTCTATTAGATGACACATACTAGAGTGCCTAAGAGAGTTTCTTTCAGCCCAAATTATTTTGAGATAACGGATCTTGCATCCAGGAAACTCATTGCTAAAGGTCTTGCAAACCATCATACAAGAGCCTATGAGTTCTCCCACTTTGTGCCAAATGAAAAGCCCGCCGCTCTGCTAACTCATGGACATGAGGTTAGTAGGCTATGGAATGAAATGTTTGGCCATATAAATTTCAAATATTTGCAGCAATTACAGAAAAAATCCATGGTTGAAGGCCTCCTGGTCATCAAGGCAACCACCGGAAATTGCAAGGGCTATGTGATTGGAAAACACCCTGAGCACAAGTTCGATTGGGGGAAGGCAAACCGAGATACATGCATATTGGGGATGATACACTCTGATATCAGTGGTACAATGATTGTCACATCCATGAATGGATCAATCTATCTTTTGACTTTTATTGATGATTTTTCAAGGTACACATGGTCCTTCTTTCTCAAAAAGAAGTCTGAAGTATGTGAAAAAATTTCTGAACTTAAGGCCTTTATCAAGAATGCCTCTGGGCTTAAGATCAATATATTGAGATATGATAATGGTGGGTAGTATGTCAGTAATTATTTTCTACACATATTCTCCCAAAGTGGTATTCAGGTCCAACATTCAATTCCCTACACTCCCCAGCAAAACAGTGTAGCAAAAAGGAAGAATCAGCCTCTCTAGGAGATGACCACCTGTATGTTGGAATCAAAGAAGCTTGCTGCAAATTTGTGGGCTGAAGCCATGCATGCTGCAGCATACATTCATAATAGGGTTCCACACTTATCTTTGAAAGGGAATACCTCTTTCGAAGCATACTTTGGACACAAGCCGGATCTGTCTAACCTACAGGTGTTTGGGTCCACTGCATGGGCCCAGATTCCACTTGATAAAAGAAGGGATTTTCAACCTCAAAGCATAGAATGTATGTTTATTGGGTATCCTAATGAATCAAAAGGTTTCAATCTGTTGAATATCAAAACAAAACATATCATCATCAATAGAAGTGTCAAGTTCGATGAGCCTCTTCAGGAGGTGGAACTAGTGAAGGAGAAAACTGTTGAATTTCCTTCCTATTCTACTAAATATTTGGATGATGAAATTGGGGGTGATGACCCTGATTTGGATCCTATAATTTATTAAATCAGTGTGTATCAATCATAAAATTCTGTAAAAGAACCTGAAGTTCAAAATCATCTTCCCACATGGGCCCGACAGACACTCTCCTCCGCAGGAGATAACATTGGAAATCTGGATGATCCAAGGAGAACCCAGTCTGATTTCCAAAGAGCAGGTATTGCACTCTCTTGTTATGATAATTTTCTGTCCAAAAATTTCTATTTTATTATTATTTCATACCCAAAATCATACTACCATGCTCGGAAGGATCCGAGATGGCAAGTTTCCATGGATGAAGAGATGAATTCTCTTCAGAAAAACACTACTTGGGAGCTAGTTTCTCTTCCTCCAAGAAGGAAATTGGTTCAATGCAAGTGGGTGTTTCAAAAAAAGGTTTATTCTGATGGTAGCACATGAAAATATAAGGCAATGCTAGTGGCAAAACTTTTCTCTCAGGTCCAAGGAGTGGACTACCATGAGACCTTTGCACTGGTTGCAAAAATGGACTCCATCCGCCTAGTTTTGGCAATTTCAGCATCTAAGCACTGGGAAGTGCATCATATGGATGTTAAGTCAACATTTCTGCATGGATATATTCATGAGGATATATACATGAAGTATCCTGAGGGCTACATCATTGATCCATCTTTGGTTTGCAAGCAAAATAAGTCACTATACAGGTTAAAACAAGCCCCAAGAGAGTGGTATTCCAAGATGGATGTCTTCCTTCTCTCGCAAAACTTCCAAAGGTGTAGATCAGATCCAAATGTGTATTTACAAAATTTTGATAGTCATTTGATCATTATTTTTTTATATTTTTATGACTTATTGATCACAGGTATCATAGTTGCTTCCATTTCAACCATCAAAATTGCTCTCCACAATGCCTTTGAAATGAGTGATTTGGGGCTCCTACAACAATTTTTGGGGCTCGAAATTGAGAAAAATTATGATGGGATTATGGTCACTCAGTCCAAATAAATTTCAGACCTATTAGTAAAGTTTAAAATGGCTGAATTTAGGCCTGTACCATTCCATTTCCTTTCAGGGATCAACCTTGAAGAAGGAAAAAGCACACCTCCCATGGACTGCACTATCTATCGACAGCTGATTGGTAGCTTGTTGTACTTGACACATTCTCAGAATGATATATGTTATGCCATGAATTTTGTATCAAGATACATGCAGAAGCCTCATGATGTTCATTGGAAGGCAGCCAAGAGGATCCTCTAGTATATTCAGGGAACCAGGACCTACGGCATTCACTATGTTGCAGACTCCGAGCTAGAGATGGTTGGATACATAGATTCTGATTGGGCGGGTGATTCTATTGATCAGAAGTCTACTTTCAGATATTTATTCATGTTTGGTTGTGGCCCAATCTTCTGGTCTAGCAAAAAGCAGGCTGCCATAGCACTATCTTCAGCAGAGGCCGAGTATCGAGGAGCAGTGAATGCTTACATCCAAGCAGTTTGGTTGCAAGGCATTCTTTCAGAATTTGATATTGGTAGTACTTTGTCCACTGTCCTCTTTTGTGACAATCAAATTGCTATTAAGATATCCATAGATCCAGTTACCAGGAAGAGAACCAAGCATGTAGAGATCCACATGCACTATATCAGGGAGCTAGTGCATGACAGGACCATCATTCTGCAATACTGCCTAACTGATGAGCAGATTACAGACATCTTCACCAAGATATTTTTAGAAAATAAGTTCACTTACCTCCATTCACTATTGGGGGTTAGTTCATCAGGGTGATTCATAATACTTTCAGTGTTTAGCTTGAGGAGGGGGTTTTCCCACTAGGTTTTCCCTCTTTTACTCACTTAGTTTGTTTTTTAGCATTGTTTCAGTTTCAGCATTGTACAGGGTGACCTATGGCCTTAGTTGTTGGGGCCCTATCATTTTTATGCATTTATGTTTTCTAACTCCTCTTGATTATAGCTTAAGGGGGGTTGTTGGAGACATTACCACCTTACACGCTCATTTTAGTCAATTTGGCCTAGTTAAGCCACTGTCCTAAGTATTATTGGCTTAATTAACATCAGTGGAGCATTAAATGTCATTAGCTAGATCACATCCATGCCTACCTTCAGTCAAGGAGGCTAACTGGAGCACTCTGGGGTTGATCTGAGTGATATTAATGCACCTAATTGCTAACTGATGGTTACAATCAGTTAAACAGGGCAATGAAGGTGCCTCCCTTCATTAAATTGATTATTTAATGATTATTTAATGAACTGGAGTCAACAGGGGCACCTCCAACCACTTGTGATGTTCAGTTAACCTCATTGAGGTTCATTGGAGTCATTGAAGTGCTACCACTTGATGGTTGGCTTGCTGTGACATGTGTTTGATCTCTTTCAGTTGAGACTCAGTCATTTATTGCACTCTGACTTTAGTTAGGGATATATTGAGTCAATTAGGTTTTTGATCAATGGTTAACTTGAGTGTTGACAGTGGCTTACATTCAGTTAAGCTAGACTAACTCATTCAATTCGAATGACCTCCTTAGGAATTCGAATTGCTTCTCATTCATGCTTGAAGCATGACATTGTAATGTAATTTCTCATTTCTTTGTGTGAATATACAGTGCAGCTACTCATTCTGTAGCCCTTTTTCACCATTTTCATGAATTATTGTCATTAATCTATTGATGAGACTATGTTTAGTCCCTAGATCACTGTGCAAGTTTAATACTTTGAGATTATGTGGCCCAACAACTTTCCCTCTGCCAATGCGAAATTTGATTTTTTTGGATTCAATGATATACAAAATTTCCTACATTTTATGAAAATATTTTCCAAATGATGAATATGCTCTCTATCAGACCTTGAATAAACTATGATATCATCCATATAAATTACCACAAATTTGTGTATTTCTCCTGCAAAATCAATATCCATGGCACGCTGGAAGGTAGCCCCTGCATTCATCAAACCAAAAGGCATTTTTGCATACACAAAGGTGCCCCACAGTGTGGTGAAAGTATTTTTCTCTTTATATGCAGGTAACACCTTAATCTGATTGTATCCAGAAAATCCATCCATCATGGAAATTATTTCATCTCCAACCACTTTCTGCAAAATATGATCCATCTTCGGCAAAGGATAATTATCTTTCATAGAGACTTTATTCAAATTCCTGAAATCTATGCAAAGCCATCTTTCTCCATTTTTATTTCTAACATGAACTAAATTAGCAACCCATCTTGAGAATCTTAAAGTCACAATAATTTTGGCATCAAATAATTTTTTAATTTCCTTCTCAATAATTGGTAGTAATTTTGGATTTATTCTTTTGAGCTTTTGTCTGAAAGGATTTTCTCCAGGTTTAATTGGAATAGTGTGTTGTATTATTGAAGTATCATATTCCTCAAGGTATTCATAACTCCAATAAAATACATCTGTATACTTTTTCATCAAGTTCACATATGCTTCTTTTTCTTTTGCAGGCAAATTTTTAGACAGTTTTACCATCTTTCGATTCTCTTTAGTACCAATATTTCTATCTTCAATGACATTATCAGCCGGTTTTACTTTTGGATCTTTAGCAACATCATTCTAATCAAAAATTTTCTCTAAAGGAATCAAACCTCTTGGTATAAAATTACTTTTCAATTGAATGATATCCTTTCCTCCTAAAGTTCCCTTCAATTTTTCAGTACTGGTCTTTTCTTCTTCGTTTTCTTCAACCTCTTGGAAATTTTCACTGTCATCATTTTCAACATCAATATGAGTGTTTACAAATTCTCCTGATAGTTCCAAAAATATTTTTATCTACATGTCATCTTAAAATACCTACCAATATTTAGAATTATCAGGTATAGATGGTCTATTTACAATATCTACTTGATACTCTTTTTGACCAGCACTTGGAGTTTTGAATTTACCAGCAGCAACCACCAAAGAATATGCTACTGTATTCTCATATATTGGAATCACCTTAATTGTATGTTCTGTAAAATAATTACCAAACATATTCCATACTTCATTTCTGTAAGCTCTCATCCGGGGATGTCTAGTTTGATAACTGTCGTTCACTTGGTTAATCACAAGCTCTGAATCTCCTAAAACTCTTATCCTTTGTGCTCCATATCCTTTAATGCATGCAACCCAAGTAATAGAGCTTCATATTCAGCCACATTATTCATGCATTCAAATGTTAACTTATATGACTGAGCTTTAAAATCCTTGATAGGAGAAATTATATATACACCAGCACCAACACCAACCTTTGCCACAAATCCATCAAAATACATAGTCCACAAACCATCTCTTTTTTGTTTCTTTTCCAAAGCATTTTGCTCTATCATTCCCTCTTCATTATTTTCAGATTTCATTTGCAACGTAGACTTCAAATCACACGGGACAGTATCATTAAAGAAAATAGAAGAACCCAAATCAATATCGATAGCATATATATGATGAATTTTGGGTCTATCTTGACTACTCACTACATAAGGAGTTATTTTCTCACTATACAACCTCCTACGCCCATCTTGGACAGGAATAGTGGCATATGACATGTCCATTTGCAAGCTACCCTTCAACTTTGAAGTCCAAGACCTTGATAACAACACCCCAAATTTTGATGGAATGTCTGCCACTACCACATCCATTACTATTGTTTTAGTTGGCATTAATTTATTCAAAGTTACTACCATATCTTTAATTAATCCAAGACACTTCACCCTCCTAGAATCAAAGGAATACAAATATTTATAAGGTCTTGTCACTTCTAGTCCCAAACTTTCAACTACTCCTTTTGGAATTAGATTATGTGATGCACCTTAATATAACATTGCATTATGTACCACCATATCATGCACATTCAAACTCAAATAAAAAGGAGGAACTTCTTCATCACCTATACTTTCAACTTTTGACCCAAATGAAATAGTAGGATTATCATCTGTCAACTCTAAAATGTTTGATTGAAATTCTCCTTGACCTTTAACCATCTTTGTTATTGTATCCCTATACTCATTATTTCTCAACAATTCATTAAAAGGAACAGATATTTTTAGCTTGGAAAGTTCATTCTGCAAATTAAAAGTAGAATTAACTTTTTGTACATCTACTGGTGCTACTTGTTTCAATCCTTTAGTTTTCTGTGCTTCATTTTCAAATTCTTTATTCTCAACCGACTCTTTTTGTATTTTCTTTCCTTTTTCTGTATTTAATGAACTTGTGGAAGGCTGATTTGGATTTAGCCTCCCTTTATTTATAATGACTTCTCTATTTCTCAATCTGATCTTCCTCTGTACATCGTCCATAGCATGCAAATAACCCCTCTGATACTACTCTGATTCCCTTTCAAATTATTCATTTCCATCTTCTTGTGCAAACATGTGATGTTCTTCTTCAGTAAGATATATTTATGAATCTAATTCCCCAAAAAGATGAATTTCATTCTCAGCAGGATCCTCTTCATCTACAACATAATTCTCAGGGAAAGGTGGTCGAATCTATTGCTCTTCTTGATTCCTTGGGTTTCTCATATCTCTTTGCCTATTTTGTGGGTGCATAGGAGGATTTGGCCTTCTAAAATTTGGATTTCTGATTTGAGGATCAGTTTGTTCTCTATTGAACGATCTATCTATTAACCCAAAAATCCCCCACACAACTCTCAATGGCCTACGCCACCCAAGAACACCATCTCACAACACTCATTTCACTCCATAAGACTTTCCATTTGACCCCCACACCTCCAAAAGAGCCCAAGGATGAAAAAAAGGGCTAAAACCCCCAAAAAAGAGCCCAAAATAGCCCCCCAGGAGCTAAAGCCCTCAAAAAGGGGCTAAAACCATGAAAGGGGCTAAATTTAGGGTAGAAGGGGCTAAAGCCTTGACCAAGGACTTAAAACCCTAAAATCCCTTGGAAAAACTATAAAAGGAGGGTGGGGGGTCACTCTCAAAACACTCCTCACTTGCCTATTGTTATGCTGCCTGTGGATGCTTTGAGACCTTTTGCTCTCAAACCACCCACTCTCCCTCTCTTCCATCTCCAACTCATCAAGCCATTGCTTCCTAACCAATAGAGAGGTGCTCCCATGAGCTAGGGCATGGTGGCCCATTTCCACCTAAGTGAGGTATAATCTCTTTTTATGTTTGTCTTATTTTTTTTACTTTCTAACCCTCATCTCTATTTGCAGGTTTTTCATTGACATTGTTTGCAGGATTTTTTCTCTATTGTAGCTTAGGTTTATGTTGCAGGTTTTGGAGGTGGAACCCTAACCTATTGTGTGCAGAGGGGTTTAACAATGCTCCATCATCTCTCCATTTATTTTCTATTATTAGCTCTTAGATTTAGTTTACAGTAGCTTCCATTTACTTAGTCTTGTTTAGATTAGCTTAGTTTCAATTTGCATCTCTGTTTATGCAATATTTCCATTCTGTTTTTTATTGTTTTCTAAGAGTAGGAACCTACCCTTTTTCCCTATAGGAACAAGGGAGCCATTCCTACCCCTATAGTGAGGAGAAATTCTCACTACAGCTTTGGCGACTCCCCTAGGTCGATCCCATGGGATCCCTGGGCAAAAATTTCAAGTTTTCAAGTTTTTTCAGTTTTTACCCTAGTTTCCAAAACTCTTAGTTTAGATTTGTTTAAATCTACTTTATTTCCTATTTTACTCAATGTCAAAGCCTCTTCTAGGTCAAGCTTAGTTAGACTGACCCTAGTACCAGTTACTGTCGGCCAAATCTGTCGCTGCATCACCAAAACACCCTTTTCCAGAGCAGGTTGCTCTTATTGGGGGAAAAGGTGAGACTGGAGTGCACTTAATCCCCAGACAGGCACACCCAGGGCACACTTAATCCTTAGATATGTGTGACTTCATCCCAGGAGCTCAAGTTGTGGTTGTTTTCGCATTTTGTGCGACCCCCTCGCTCATTTCTAGAAAAATCACGCGGGCCCCTCGCTGGATTTGGTCAGAAATGTGAGGCCTGTCACATAGAGGTTGTTTTTAAGTTTAATTAACAGTAATTTTCAGTTTTAGAGGACTATTAGTGCAGCCCAGCCTCCTCTGTCCACCATTGCAGGTCTCTTTTAATTCCAGTTTTCATTTTCTGCAAATAAATCCATGAACAATGTGTATATGCTAAATCAATCATTAAGACTTAATAAAATCAACTAGTCTAACTAAAAGTAACTTAAAATTAACCATCTTGCTACCCCCTTCCTCCTCTACCCAGTCATCACCCTCTGGGTTATTCTGGAATATGATGAAGGGAAATATTGTATAGATCTAGGCATTTCATGGTATTTTTCTCAAACCACTAAAACCAGGTGACCTGGAAGGTAGAGGGGGTAGAGAAGGAGGAATTCTCATGGTGCTAAGCATCCTCCCTATTGACTAACCTAGCACTTGGGAGGTGACCTAAGGATCTATGGATGGGCTTAGTCCCATTGTGTTGAGAGCCCAGCACCTTCTCTTGGTTGAAGAAGAATATCATTGAGAGGTAGACATTTAGTTAGGCCAACAATTCAGGGTTAATCACCATACTTTCTTACAAATTTCTGTTTATGTTTGCATACAAAACCATGATACGAACTCTACCATGAATTCATAAACCATATTGCAAACCAAATACCAGAACAAACAAGCAAACCAACACACCATACCAAATAATTAACCCAACTCAGTTCATGACGCTGAGTAAGCCTTAAAATTTACCAAATTTACACTAAGTTCAATCAATTCTGCAGCCTTTGAGGACATAAGTCCCTGATTGCTTCAACTGTAGGAAGTACTTAGGATTTTCCTAGAAACTCATTGTGAGGAGTACCACAGGAACCCCAAAGTAGCTGGCCACTGAGAGGAATTGCCAAGCGAAACGGGAAACGACCCCTTCCGATTGAGTAGAATCACCCGTGAGGAACAAGCCAAGTGTTGTATCCTAGTAGTCTTGGTGGCTGAGAGACCACCTTCATTCAATAGGAAGCCATTGAAACCGGGGTCCAAATCTCATACACCAAAGCGAACACAATTGATCCTCCACGATCTTCCTCATGCCTAGGAGGCAAACCACCACCATTTGGAACACTCAGTCGACACCGTCGTAGCCGTTCTCAGCGATCTCCCACACCATCAGAGGGCCACATAGCCTCTGATTCTGATTCAGACCCATATCAGTCTGAACCAGACCTCCACACCACACCATCTAGCCCCATGGCTACTGCAAACCCGGATCCATTTTCTGGCCTAACCTTAGCAAGTGGACCCATGTCCACGTCACAACCGATCACCCACAACGTGGCAAGCGGTCCAAGCATAGTCATGCAGACTGTCATTATCCAATTGCCACCACCCATAGTGACCATTCAAGCTGGCCCAGTGGTAACACATGGGGGCAGTGGCCCCTCCACACACATTGTCCCCCCTGCCCCACAAGGGGGTAGTGCATCGACCACCCACATTTCCCCTACCGCCATACATGGGGGAAATTCCCTCGCTACCCATACCATCCCACCCACAACATTTGGGGGCATTGGCCCATCCACCATGGTGCCACCACAAGCACCCCCAACCATGCAGATGCATTATGCACCTGCAAACCCCACCCCCATTGCAGCCCTGTCCCACATCAACTTGGGGTCAAATCTGCCCTTCATGGCTCATCTGATCTTGCCTGACTTTCTATATTAACAAATGATCCCATCCACCACCAAGCTTTCTAGCCACCCATGCCAACGAAGCTTCCATCAGACATCCCAAAGTTTGAAGGCAAAGCCAGGGAATGTCCCCAAAATCATATAATGGCATTCCATCTATGGTGATCATCCAATAGCATCGTAGATGATTCCATCAGGATGAGGCTATTGCAACGCACCCTTATAGGTGTCGCGGCCAAATGATACATTGAGCTGCCACAAGCCAAATACCCCGAATTCAACTCCCTAGCCTTCATGTTCCTACAGTATTTCCACCATTGAATGTGGGCCCTAGGTTGTTTACCGATCCCACCATGATGGCTCCTTTCTCGTTGGTGTCACCACCACCGACACAAAAGCAAACTGCGGACTTGTGCATGGTCTCATCAAGCACCGCTTCACCCAAATAGAAACCACAACTGCAGCCCCAACCACAACCACAACATCGTCCGCAGCCGCAACGCCAATAGCAGCCACAACATCATCCATAGTTGCAACAATATGCGTAGCCGCAACCACAACCTCACCCGCACATGCAACCAGCTAGGAGTTATGTGGGCTCATCTCTGGTCCATACAATTCTCTTCCTATTTACCCCACTTGGTGTCATGAGCAAGTCGGTCATGGCCACCTTAAGCCTACCCAACTTTACGTTGGGGATCCTGGTGTGGTATCTAGATCCACCAGCTCAACCAGCAATTCCCTAGGTTGTGTTAACTCTAGTGCAACCTATTGCGGTTGAGTCTCACCCCCCACCCGATCTGCATAAGCCAACCGCCACACCCGCACCTACACTGCCCCAACCCAAAAGGGCTAGGGGAAAGAACACCAAAGCCACTGCAAAACCACGACAAGTCCCACCTTGTGCCGTCTGCGAACAACAAGGCCATCCAACTCAAAATTTCCCTGAAATCCTAGTGATCTGTGCACATCTAAATGCCATGGATATGAATGAAAACATCCCCGTGGTTGAACTCCCAACCGCACCACTAGTCAAGAACAAGGCATTGAGAACAAACCATGCTTGCACCCTTTGCGGCTTGTATGGACATTAATCCCACCATTACCAAGACCTGCCCGAATTTCGAATGGCTCTTGATGACCTCTATCACCATTCCCTTGAGTCTGAGATCACCTTGATTGAAGAATTTCACCCACCACCACCTCCTTCGTCCGACACCATGTCCATTTACATCATGTCTAGTTCTCCCAACCAGCTCATTCCCATCTCCAACGATGGTCCATCAGACCTGTGACTTCATTGCTTCAACAATGATGAGGAGATCCTTGAAGCTCTAACCACCCTAGAATACCCATAGGATGACATGCACCATCACTCGTTCTTCCTCTCAGAAGAGCTTGTGTCGCAGTCCGACTAGTTTTCCGTGGAGACCAAAGATTTCATCCATGGGAAGGTTGACTGGTTCAAGAACCCAATCCTAGCACCAGATGCCTTCGAATAAGGGAACATGGTGAACATTTCACCAATCATTAAGATCGACATCTCAACCAACTCTAAGATTGTTGAATAAATCATGATGGGGGCATCTTACTCCCCGGAAGAGGTCGATGCCTACACCGCTCTCTTCTAAGAATTCCCCAACATCTTCGCCTGGTCATACACTGAAATTCCCGGCTTAGATCCATCCATCATGGAACACCACATCAACACATGGCCTAATGTGGCACCCGTCTGCCAGAAGCAACGGCCCATCCACCCATCCAAAGTGGCTACGGTGAAAGCCGAGATAGAGAAGCTGCGCACAGCCGGCTTCATTTATCCCATTGCATACAAAACTTGGGTTTCTAATATTGTTCTTGTGAATAAAAAGCAGGGTACCATTCATGTTTGCACATAATTCCACGATCTTAATGGGGCATGTCCCAAAGACAACTTCCCCACACCGTTCATTGACCAGATCATCGATGCATGCGCCGGACATGAGGCCTTCTCCTTCATGGACGGATTTTTCGTCTACAGCCAAATCCAAATCCAAAAGGAATACCGTTACAAAATGACATTCACAACCCCATGGGGCACCTTTTCCTACCGAGTCATGCCCCTTGGCCTCAAAAATGCTGGAGCCACCTTCTAGCATGCCATGACATATTTTTTCCATGACCTAGTCCACATCATCTTGGTCTACCTGGACGATCTTACCGCTCGATCACGAAAACAAGCACAACATATAGACGACTTGCAGCAAGTATTTTTATGTTGCCGCAAGTACAATATCCTCCTGAAACCCATCAAATGCATTTTCTGTGTCCCAGTAGGCCATCTACTCAGATTTATCATCTCCCACAAAGGGATAACGGTATATCCCCTCAAAGTTTAGGCCATCCTTGATCTTCCTCCCCCAAGAACTCGGCACCAACTACAAAGCCTACTAGGCAAGGCCAACTTCCTTCGTTGCTTTGTGCCAGAATATGCGACCAAAGCCTATGGATTCATCTGCCTACTCTGCACAAAAATCCCCTTTGTTTGGGATCAGCAAGCACAAGAATCGTTCGAGGCACTCAAACAAGCCCTAGCTTCTACACCATTACTCTCACCACCAGATTTCACTCGAGACTTCATCCTTTATGTGTCGGCCTCAGAAAACACCATCGCTGAAGTCTTGGTCCAAGAAGACGATGCTCGCCATGAGCATGTGATTTACTACATTAGTCGAGACCTAACAGGTTCTCCATTACGATATTCACCCGAGGAGAAACTATCCCTAGACGTTGTCTTTTTGGCTCAAAAATTGCGCCACTACATCATTACCAACCATACTCGTGTAGTGGCTGATTCAAACCCAATGTGGTACCTCTTAAGCCGTCGCCTTCTACAAGGTCGAGAAACCAAGTGGGTAGTTGTCCTCCAAGAGTTCGACCTAGATTTTGTGTCTCCAAAAAGCACGAAGGCACTCACACTAGCCACACTCATGACTGATCTGCCCCCATTAACCGCGTCATCACCCCCCAAGGATGATCTCCCCGATGATTTCCTATTCGTCATATCTACTGACGCCCATGGTATGGGGACATCCTTCTTTATTTACAAACGTAAAAGTTCCCAACGCACTTCAACTGTGAGGATAGGTGACACATCCGACATCAACCCCTTCACCACTTGCTGATTGGAGATGTTTTGTACCGCCGAAGCATTGATACCATCCTACGTCATTGCCTCACCCGTCATGAGGCCGAGACCATCCTCAACGACAGTCATAGCAGAGCCTGTGGTGGTCACCTTTCAGACCTAGCAACCACCCAAAATATTCTACGTGCCAGCTATTTCTGTCCCTCCATCTTTGTTGATTGCATAGAGGTAGTCAAACATTGCCGCAATTGTCAGCTCTTTGCCCCAAAGGCAAGAACCCCCCCCCCACACCGTTACATCTCGTAGTCACAGTCGGGCCCTTCTGCAAATGGGAAATCGACTTCATGACCATCAACCCCATTTTGGCTAATGGCCACAAGTACATTATCGTGGTAGTCGATTACTTCACCAAGTGGGTCGAAGCCATGCCCACATTCGATTGCAAAGCTAAAACCGCAACATGTTTCTTCTTCAACCATGTCATTACATGGTTTGGTGTCCCCAAACAGTTAGTCTCCGATCATGGGGCACACTTCCAAGATGTCGTATGGGCTGAATTATCAACCATGTTGAAATTCAAACACCAGTACTCCTCTTCCTACTACCCTCAAGGCAATGGCCAAGTTGAAGCAGTCAACAAAATCATTAAGACAATGCTCCAACGGATGGTAGGAAATCACAAAACTAATTGGAATCACTTGCTATTCTCCACCCTATGGGCTTATTGTACATCCACAAAAACCGCAACCGATTTCACCACTCTCCACCTAGTACATGGCGTTGAATCAGTGCTCCCTATAGAGTGCCAAATCCCATCTCTCCGCCTCGTGGTGGAACTCCTTCCTGATACTTCACCTTTAGAAGAATGGCTCCTCCAACTCGAGCAAACCATAGAAGACCGTCAAGCTGCCCTCCAAGCCATCGAAGCAACAAAAACACGATCAAAGATCCAATATGAATCCCATGTCCACCCTCGCACCTTCACCGAAGGTGATAGGGTTCTAGTCTATGACCAACCCAACGATAAATTGGGCAAACGCAAGTTTGAATCAATGTGGTATGGCCCATACGTCATCCACCATTGCCTCAGAAAAGGGGCATACACCCTCATTGACTCTGATGTACAACTCTTGGATAACCCATGCAATGGGCTCTACCTCAAGAAATTTTATGCTTAACATAACCAATGAGTCACTTCATTTTCTTTTTCTTCTTTTTCAACGTTTTTCAGCAAAAATCAAAGGCAGCACCATCAGCTGCTAGTCAAAAGTCACTCGAAACCTGTTCGAGACACCTCTCACACCTCCGGGATCAAATTTTAATTTCCTTATGAGACCATCGTCTCATTTTTAATAATTCAATTTCAGGACCATCTCCCACAAGTCACCTCAATTCACGAGCCATGACATGACGATGCAAGTGTCTACGAACTGGTACTCATATCACACTTCCCGACCGCTACTCATACAAGCTGTCGGGCTGCTGCCCGTTAAGGATTGTACTATACTTTTATTTTTTTGTATTTATAATTGTCTTTTTCACTGCACCTTACGCAGACATCTGGACCATCATCCACAAAACCCTTTGTTTTTCTTCGATGTATTTGACATAGAAGTGTCCTCGGGCCAATGCCCGTTAATAACTATAAGTTTAGCTTTTTTTTAGCACATAGTTGTCTTTTCCATTCACTGCACCTTACGCGGACCTCTAGACCATTGTCCACAAAACGATTTCTTTTCTTGCACATATTTGGCATATAAGTGCCCCAAGACTTGCACTCACCTCGCATGTAGTCAAGTTCATCCACCGCAACACACACACATGCTCTCCTGACCTATGTCCGAGAGCCACTTTAGTTTGTGTGCCCCTGTTGTACCGTCTCGTAGGCCTCTGTCGCGATATATCCCACACATGTATTGGTATGTTTGAGAGCCTTCTGCACCGTCCATACTGCGCAGATGACCTTTGGACCTCTATCCACCGTCCCGACATGGGGGCACCGCTCGTGCCACCGCAGTCGGTTGACCACATTGGATTTTTGTTTAAGCTCCTTTCTAACTCCTTAAAACAATGAAAAGATCATCGAGCACAACTGCTTCCTTTCCTTCTCGCTAAAGCTTAGGAAAGGGCGTCTACATCGTCTCATTTACCTCCTTTTGTGGACCATGTAGACCATTTCATGAAAAGGACCTCCTTGGCACACTCAAGCCAAGACCGTTCCCCTCTGCATACTTTTGTGCTTTCTCAAGCATAGGGGCCACACTTGATGAAAAATCTCACCACCGATTGTCGTTAAGATCTTTTCTAGTCGTTTCACCAAGAAAATATTTCCAAGCAAACTTGGTTTCATTCATCCTCGTAAAAGTATTTGAATGATCGTCTAGTCAGTATAGGTTTAACCTTTTCCGGCCTGATTGGACTACTAATGGTAAAGAAGTCTCTCATCCCCTCTAGGATGAGTGAGCTCTCCTATGTATACTTTTATCCTTTTTTGGGCACAGGAGACTACCAATGAAAAAGAGCCCCCACTAGAGTCTTCTTCATGCTTTCAGACTCTCTAAAATCGAAAGCACCATCGAGCACTTACCTTCTTGGGCTCGCCAAATATCCATGAGATCGTACCACAACGGTGTCCCTAGACACCACCCCATAAAAAACAGTTTGGCAGCATCCCCACATTGGGTCGCCTTTGTTCAGAGTAATCTGTAATGTGTCTTCCTTGGATTCAATTAGTATCAAAAGTGTCCACCTCCTCCAAGTATTTCCCATCTGTAGCGACATTCCCGGTATGACAACTATGATCCCATTCCCATGAGTTAAGTTTCATTTGCTTCCTGGTCCACCCTGCCATCATACTCTGAACAAAGGAATTTTGAGTCTCCCACTCGCCCCCTGCCCCTATTCAATTTTTTCCTTCCCCTCCCCCCCAATTTAGTGAGTCAGTCCGTAGATTGCTTCACACCTTTCGATTTTTTTCCCTCGCACTCCTGGTCAAGGAAACATCATTGCCTTAACTAGGAAAAGGTCTCCCTCTGTCAACGCCAACACACATATTCCATAGGATAGACCCAGAGGTCTCTATACCTTGGTTTCATTTACATCATTGATGAGTTCCTTGGACCACTTGAGAGGAGTCCTTAGTGCCTCTCGGGGTGGTTTTTTCTCACATGCTTGACTTCAACTCCATCATCGCATTGTTGAGATTCGTACAGGGTTTGTTACAAACAGTACTTGGTCGAAGACCCCAGATGTCACCTGACTCTAGCACATTGGTGAGTCCACTCGAGGGACCTAAACAGGTTATGTCCCTTGTGATTTTCGGGTTGCGCTGGAGACAGTGATCAGAATCCCTAGCAGTGCTTCGATATACCTTTATGATTGATACATCATACTTGTACCACAGAGCCTTTGACTCTCAATCAGCAAGTCCATACAGCTATGCACCATTCCAGATCCAGTAGACCATCAGTCATGAAGATATAGCATTCCATGAGAATTCCATGGGTCCAATGTACTAGATCAGTATTGTATGCATCCTCACATGAGAGGCAACCATCATTGTAACATCAGTTGTATATGATCGGCTCTTGTATTTTAGAGCATAGATCAAATGATTCTTTTGACATTGTCACGAGCATGGGAATGCCCACCTCATCCATATACATGTCACACATTTATTGTATCTCTCCCATTGATGGGAACCAAATTAATACAAAACCAAAAGCCACCATGCCCCAGCCCCAAAAGCACCACCTCTCGACAGCAAATCCTATGATGTTCATCAGCCATACATTGAGCTCCTACCCTCACACATTAGGGGGCAATCTGTTAACCCAAAAATCCCTCACATAGCTCTCAATGGCCTACACCACCCAAGGACACCATCTCACAACACTCATTTCACTCCATAAGACCTTCCATTTGACCCCCACACCTCCAAAAGAGTCCAAGGATGAAGAAAAGGGTAAAAACCCCAAAAAAGAGCCCAAAATAGCCCCCTAGGAGCTAAAGCCCTCAAAAAGGGGCTAAACCCTGAAAGGGGCTAAAGTTAGGGTGAAAGGGGCTAAAGGCCCAAAAAAGGGGTTAAAGCCCTGACCAAGGGCTTAAAACCCTAAAATCCCTTGGAAAAACTATAAAAGGAGGGTGGGGGGTCACTCTCAAAACACTCCTCACTTGCCTATTGTTATGTTGCCCGTGGATGCTTTGAGACCTTTTGCTCTCAAACCACCCACTCTCCCTCTCCTCCATCTCCATCTCATCAAGCCATTGCTTCCCAACCAAGAGAGAGGTGCTCCCATGAGCTAGGCATGGTGGCTCATTTCCACCTAAGTGAGGTATAATCTATTTTTATGTTTGTCTTATTGTTTTTACTTTCTAACCCTGATCTCTATTTGCAGGTTTTTCATTGACATTGTGTTGCACCTGCAACAATTTCCCAAAATTCTGAAAATTTTAGGACCCTCCTTCAATTTGAATAAGTTGGTTTTCTTCCGGTTTCAGTCTGGTGACTTTTGGTCTATGGATTTTTGGAATGTTTTACAGCTTTTTGAATTGATATCCATCGATCTGTTTTTCTCCTTTAATGCTTAAAAGAATCCCATCCTTGATCGAGCTCATCGTTGTTTTTGCATATCTTTCGAAACCGTTTTGAATCGGGAGTTAAGTATATTTGACTGTCCGCTGTTGCGGGTGGTTTTCAATTATTCACCGTGCGGATGGTGTTTGATTGTCCCGCAGTTGCGGGTGGGTTTCGATTCTTTGACGTTTCGGGTGGTTTTTGGTTCTTCATCGGAGGGGTTGAGTTCTCCCTCGTCCGACGTTGCGGACAGATCTTCACTTTTGGCGACCGCTGTTACGGATCATTTTGGGCTTTGACTTTGTCTCACCCTCCGAGTTGTGTTTTGTTTTTCTCCCGGCCACGTATCGGAGCCCTCTTTCTACTGTTGTGGGCTGAGTTCAACTTATCAATATCCGCCGTTTCAGGGGAATCTGGGTTCTTGGCCTCCGATTTGGGTCCCCACTAACGCCCGATCTTTTATTTGTCAAGCGCGTTTATTCAACGTTGCGGATGGATGGAGGCTGGTAACTACCCGCAGTTACGGAGAAGTCCAAGTTGTCGGTCTCCGATCTCAGTCCTCGCCGATGCCCGATAATTGTGATTCACACGTTCTATTAGCCGTTGTGGGTGAGTTGGTGCTGGGGACCGTCCGCCGTTGCGGATGGTTTGGGGTTCTAGCCTCCCGAATCGGATTTGGTTTCGCGGGCGATTTAGAGATCTCGCACGTGTGACTCCTTTATATATATGGGGGGCGGGGGTTTGGATTTTTTATTGTTATTTTGGGCCCGAGATGTCACTGTCCTCTCCGCGCTATTGACCCTGTGAACTTTGTGGAGCTCCGTGCTTGTACCCGCGTCCAGGTGTCGGTTGGAAGCTCAACCGTTGTCGCCTCACCAGCTGCGCATTACTGCCAGGTAGGATCGTTATCTCCATACCTCTTGCTATTCAAGGTTTTTGATTGGGTGATGTTTGCTTTGGTGGGGGTATTACTAGGGTTGTGCCCTCGTTTCCCATTCTACCTATGCACGGAGTTTTTTCCCTCGCGGCTAGGTGCCATAGTCACTTTCTTATGTTTTGCACCCGTATTGAGATTTCCCGGTTAGGTTAGCTAATATCAGTTAGGGGGGAGGGGCGTTTTTTCCTTTAAAACCCGCATAATATCTTTTTCTTGACCCCGGCCATATTTTTTCACCCGCACGCAGTGGATGAAGGCGGTGCAAGCGGCCATTATGCCACCTGCACCTGTCTTCCCCTTGTGATAGTGAGGTTCAGAGGTAGTTTGCATAGTTTTCTTGTGGTTTAAATGGTTCCACCGTTAGTCATTTGTTCCATTTTCCCGGTTTCGAGTCCTAGCCTCTTTCCCGCGCAGTCCAGCTTTTCTTGTTGCTCTAAAAACCTAGGAGGTCAAAGGGGGATGTGCTTTGGTGGTGGTTTTCTTTTTACGGATAGCATGGATAGCGGTTCTGGGGAGAGCGTTGTGTGCAGAAAATCGATGCTAATGCCTATAGCATGTTGTCGAATTGATGTAATTAGCTTCTGCGGGCATCGTTTTGATCGAAGTGTTTGGTGAAGAAAACCTAGGCGGATAGCATAATTTTAATATTCTCCCCCTCCTGTTTTCTTTCGTTATGCAATAGATCACCCTAATGATTTGTGGGATAGTTACATTTGCACCTTGCATTGGAAATACATGCATTTCCTGTATGAGTTGTTATCATGGAAAAAATTGGCATACTGTGAAATAATATAGATTTAATACCAGCTAAATCATGATTGATCAAGTTGTAGTATCATACAGCAGAAGGACATTACTCATTAATTTGCAGTAGTGGACTGAGTCTATTTCGTGCTGGTAGTTCTGATAGTCAGGACATGGCTTGGGTTGTGCATACATGCATTGGTTCCTTTTCTTGTTTGCAAATTAACATAGGATAATAGAACACTGCACAGTATTGCATGCTAGTTCAATTCTTCAACCTGAAGGGCTTATGTCTTAATTTCATTACAGTCATGATACACTTGAGAAAGAATAAACTGCTGCACAATGTTCGCAAATTCAAATTGCTTAATGTCATAATGTTATACATGGCAGGAAGAACTTACAATGTCCAAAAGGCAGAAAAAGAAGGCCCCTATGGCCGAAGAACAATCAGCAATAGAGGTCATCACACAGACTGAATATATCTATGAGGACACCCAGTGTGTCTCGGGTGTTGAACCTGAGTATAAATGGGGCGAGATACACAGACTGATTTCCCGCAAGGAAGTCCCAGACATGGGTCTCGAAGAGGAGCCCATTTATGCCAACATAGAAAAATCCGCCATCATGAAGGTGGCTACCAGACCAGAGCTGTTCCCATGCTCTGATGTTATGAGATGGATTCTACCCCACACAAACAACAACACAATGCTTATTGGAAATGTTGAAGGTCAGGGCTATGCTGCATTTAGCCCAGGATATGTGGCACTGGCTTACCACCTGCCAGGGCCTCAAGTCTTCTTGTCAAATGATTGGTTGGATAACCTCAGGATGGATTTAGTAGAAACCCTGAAGAGAATTCTCTTACCAGGAAACCTTTATCGACACAAAGCAACCGAAGATTATGATACAACGAGCTTAAGAGCTCCTTACAAGTTTATAGCTCTGATGCTAAATCGGATCTTTGGTAGAGCCAATGGTATACTCTTCAAATTGGAGTGGATACCCCTTATGTTCCATGTGGCGACAGAAGGAACAATCTTCAACTGGGCCAGCCTCGTGTCAAGCAGTCTCTCTTCTTGCGTAGCTGCAGCCTTGGGAGGAGGAGAAGCCCAGAAAAAATATGAATTCTATATGAGTTCCTTATTGATAGACTGCATACTATGCAACCAGCCTTTCCCCGGTCTCCAGTGTGTTTGGGATAGGGAAAGAATGCCTGTATATGCAGCTTACAAACCACTGTGGGCTCATCAATACCACAGTTATTACAGAGAAGTATGTGAGCATTTCATTATGCCACTGTACAAGCTTATCTTCCGGACGGATTGTGACTGCATGTCGGAAGAGGCTATGCAGGTAATATAGGAGAATGGAGATTATTTCCTAACAGAAAACGGGATGTATCTTAGAATGTATGGAGGATCAAAGACACCCTGTTTGCTGCCAAAATATGCAACGGATTATATAATCCACAAAGAGGTGGTCAAACAAGTGTTCATTGACGGAGTTGGTCATTTCTTGTTCCATCATAAGAAGGTTGCATATCCCCCTTTACCATTCAAGTTAGGCAACTGCAGATTCGCCAATGTGAAACAAGCTGCGGAATTTATAGAGGAACTAGGGAAGTTCAATTTTGGGGAGATGCCTTTCCGGTGAAATGACACTCAGGGTAAAGTGGCTGAGCACTGCAAGAAGCATAAAGTGTTCTTTGAATATACCCATCATTATGATAAGGATGAATCTGTTTTTCGGAGAGCTCCAAACATGACGGCACTCAGCAGTATATTCAAACCAAAGAACCCCACCAAAGGTGGAAAAGGGGCAGAGCAGGCCAAAGCTGAACAAGCCAGAGTTGAAGAAATAGCCAAAAGGATAAGGGAGGAAGCTCAGAGGCTGTAAAATGAGGCTACAGAGTGGCTGCAGAAGGGAGAAGAAGAGAAAATGAAAGCTGCCCAAGAAGCAGCTGAAGCAGCCAGAGCGAAAGAAGAAGCAGCTAGGTAGGCAGCCGAAGAAGCACAGAGAAAACTAGATGAAGAGCTCCAAGAGCAGGAGGCTAAAAAATTAAAGTTGACACAACAGCCAGCCTCTGAAACATCAGCAGGGAAAAATCAGGAAGAGGAAAACCCTGAGGAGCAGACCCTTCAAGTACCTACTATCATCACTCACGTGACCCCTGTGCTCCAGCTAGTTCCCTTCGTCCAGCAAAAGGGAAAATAAGTCCCGTACTTCAACACTATCTATTACGACATGGCCACCAAAAGAATCATGAGGAGGACGGAAAAGAAGGTGGAGGCAAAAGATCTATCAGGAAAAATGGTCACAGATACAATAGTCATGCTAGGGACAGACAAAGATCCCATGCTCATGATAAGAGCTGGGGCTGCACTAATTGATGCCTCCGCTGATAATATAAAGAAGGTGATGATTGAATTAGAATCAGAAAAGAAGACCACTGCTCAGCTAAAGGACACACTGAGGAAGGAAAGAGGAGAGGGTAGAAGAATTAAAAGGAAGTATGAACACATGCTAAGGGAAATGGAATCCACAAAGGGTGAAATTCATGCCCTCCAAGTAGAGGTGCAAGCCAAGGAAACAGCACTAGAGGCTCTAGAAAATGTACAACAAAAAGTCCAATATCTAAAAAATGAGAAGGAACAGTTGAAGGAAAAAGTGGAAGACCTAGAGGCGCAACAGTATATTATCTATGAATCCAATACTGCATACACCCAAGGACTGAAAGAGCAGCTGGCATCTCTGACTACTGAACTGGAGACAGCAAAGGAACAGCAAGTCGATCTGCAGTCGTTTAAAGAATATATCCTAGCACAAAAGCCTAAAATGCTGCAGCTACAGACTGCTTTGGAAGAGGAAAGATGCAAAGTTCTTCAGATGGACAGCATGTTAAAGGAGATCATAGAAACCTCCTCCTATTTCGTAGACAAGTCCCAAGATGTTCTTGAGGTCTTGAACGCCAGAATGGCAAGACCAGAAGATGATGCCGAGATCCTAGCAGAGCTATCAGTCAAAGATCATCAAACTCTCAGGAGAGATCACAACCTGGTAGAGTTTTCCATTAGCACTGCTGAAGACTTTAAGAATACTATCAAGAGGACACAGGTAGCATGCTCAGAGTATTTTAAAAGGTTCCTCAATGCTTACAACCGCTGCCAGACAAAGGATGAGCTTAGGTTTGAAGAGTTCCCGGATCATGAAACCTTTGTGGAAATATTGCAAAAAAGACATCAGGATGCAGAGGCCAAGACGCGGCAGATTCAATCCATTGATGCCGTAGTGCTGAAGAACGAGGTGGGCCATGCAGCCGTTAGCATACAGATTCTAGAAGACCAGCTTCAGTTGAGCCCAGCAAGGATCGAAGCCATCAGGAACCAAGTTGACAAGTTTGAAATTAACATCCAGTTCCTAGAGCCATGCGCTTTTGAAGGCCTCGCTGCTGAGGCAGCAGCGTGGAAAAAATTCCTTGAAAATCAAGCGGGACACTCCTCATAGAGTACCGGTCAACTTTGTATTAATTTAATATTTTGTAAAAAATTTTGGGAAAATGAAGCATTGGGGAATCCCAGAGGTCACTTTGGGCAACCCAACCATTTTTACCTTTTGTATAAAAGTAGGAAGGGTAGAAGGGAAAGGGGCTTTTTTCCCCAGTAAGACTAGAAGGTTATTGTAAGAAGAACTACTTCCTTTTGCAATAAAAATAACAGTTTGCCTGTTGAAAGAAGATTGGTGGGATTTCAAATGTTTTTCCATGGATATTCGAAAGATGAACTACTTTGTTTTTTAGCATTGTATCCGTGAATCGTGAGATCATTCTAACTTATGACCTATGTCTTGTTTAAATGATTTTTGATTTATTTTATGAAATAACCACCATGAGTAATGCATGCTTATTATGAAGCAATTGGTTAGCTAGTTGTGGAAATATCTTTCATTGTTCATGCCTGTAAAAGTAAATGTCAGCTATCTATAATTGCTTTTATCATGTGTGCACATCCGCATTGCTCATATTTATTAAATATAATTTGGCTCCCCAGGGATAGGTAGATAGAGATAAATAGGTAGACAGATAGCTATGTCAGTGCATAGATGCATGTGTGATTCTGGTGCCGGTGAGCCTAAGACGATAGGTAAGAACCTGCGCATCACATTGTGACTGCTCCCTGCACCCTTCACCACCCTGCATGTTTAGTTAGATTCTTGCATATCATTATTAAGTCAAAAATACAAATTCCGGTGGACCGGGCCGCAACCGGTAAACCCTTGTTGTTACTTTGACCTACGGTAGCCGGACCGTAAAACCGGACGGATTCCCTATACCAAACAGTCAATGGGCTAGTTGGGAACGTTGATTGGGGAGAATCCCTTACTATTGTCGCCGGCGAATTTCCAGGCCCCAACACATTATTTGCAGGTTTTCTCCATTGTAGCTTAGGTTTATGTTGCAGGTTTTGGAGGCGAAACCCTAACCTATTGTGTGCAGATGGGTTCAACAATGCTCCATCATCTCTCCATTTATTTTCTATTATTAGCTCTTAGATTTAGTTTACAGTAGCTACCATTTACTTAGTCTTGTTTAGATTAGCTTATTTTCAATTCGCAGCTCTGTTTATGCAATATTTCCATTCCATTTTTTACTGTTTTCTAAGAGTAGGAACCTACCCTTGTGCCCTATAGGCACAAGGGAGCCATTCCTACCCCTGTAGTATAAATAAATTCTCACTACACTATTGTTCACAGTCAATGTATCCATTAACTTCTCCATTGTCTTCAACATCATTTCAAATTTAATATCAGTATTAGAAGAAGAAGTAGAAGTCATATTTTCTTCTCTTGTTTTCCTCCTATCAACGTCTCTTTGTTTCATCTTCCCACTTGCTGTCATATTTGCTTCCACTTCTAAAGCATATGTGAACATAGAAGCAAGACTTTCTGATTTTCTCTCCCTTAATGAAAAAGCAAAGTCATTATCAAAAGCCCCAGAATAATGAAGTTTAGTAGCAGCCACAGAAGGTTTTATATCTTCTGGAATGGAATTATAAACCCTCATAAATATGCTTGAAAATTCATGAACAGATTCAAAACCCCCTTTTTTGAGACTATTATATTGGGACAAAAGCTGCAAAGGACTCTGTTTTTCATCCCATCTTTCTAAAAATGCATTTTGAAAATCTTGAAAGGTCAAGATTGATGCAGCTGGAAAATCTTTAAACCATTTCTTCGCTTCCCCTGATAAACTCTGAGCAAACAACTGCATTTTAACATCCATATAATCGACTTCCTCCAAGTCGACAAAATATTCAAGTTTTGCTACATGTTGCTTTGCTATGATGCATCCTTCTCCGTCAAATAAAGAAATTCTCTGAGAATAATTTTGAGGAATATCATGCAAGACAGCAGGTAAACGTAAAGGAGAAAATCTGGCTGCCATTGGTATAGGTGGAATTGGAGTGACTAATGAATTTTGAATGTTCTGAATAATAGGTGCTTCTTCAACTTTTGCAGACTATTGAAGATATCTCCAAAGGGAATCAAGCAAATAAGATTCTAATCTTCGAGGGTTAAATTCAATGTTTTCAAAATCATACTCAGATTTAGATTTCAACAAACCCTTTTCAATATCAATTTCCCATTTTTTATCAAAGATGCTATGAAAATTTTGAGAAGATAATGCACCAAACAAATAAATATCTAATTTTTTTTGTCTTTTTTCTTAAATAATTTTTCTGGATCATCCAAACTTCGTAAGACTTCAGTGTCAGAATTACCTCGTGTATGTCTTTTCGAAGCTAGGATGTCTTTTCAAATCTTGCAATAATTTTAGAACTGAAATTGCCAGGGAAAATATACAACCTTCTTTACAAACAAAAATTCTTGTTTGCCCATAGAAATATTTTCTTAATCTTTATAAACTTTGTCGTTTCTCCCAGGGCTGATTTTCACTTTCGTTCCCCGGCAACGGAACCAATTTTTTAGCACTCAAAATATACCAAAGGTTGTGGAAGGTAATCTCAAGGTAACAGCAAAAACCACTTTAGAAAGAAACTGGCTTTTCTTTCTGGAGAGGGATCTCTCAAATATAAATTTAACAGGGCCAGATATTTGGAATCAATACTTTAAACTATGCGAGTGGTTGAAACAACACATATAACCATTGGAAAATGGATTCAAATAGATAAATATAATACAAATATTTCATACACGGGATCTCAACAAAGCAAAGACAACCATTCAGTCATAGTCATTCATTGTTTTCCAGGCGAATAAGAAAGAAACATGAACAATCCATCAATATAGAGAATCAAAAGATGAATTCCATATCAACTTTAGAAGAAATATTTGTGAAATATCTAAATCAATAGCCAGATAATAACATGTATGAATTATGAAACTATTAAACACTATGTTGAGATACGAAAGAAAACATAATGGAAGGTAAGCACTTAGAATACAATCACATGTAAAGAAGGCACAGACTGTAAAATTAAATGACACAAGAATCTTTGGAGATCAACTAGCATTCGGCTATGTTATTTACTCAAAAATGAATAATCTCTCAAAATATCAGTCTAAACATATGGGTTCCAACCCCCAATACATCAAATAAATTCAAATATATACAAAGATAACTTCTTCCCAAGAATATCAATAACCGAATAATCAGTTAATCAAATTTTTTGTAACTGTATCCCTAACAACTAGGAATAAAACGACATGCTTCGATTCTAACAATAGATCATTTGATTATAATCAACTTAGTGACTACAGGGTATCTCAAATAAGCAGCTCCATGACGCGCAACACCTATTCTCAAGGATGAAGTATATACTTGGTATTCCCGAATCTTTCCACAATCCTCCATTGTTCCACATTTGGTTTGTCATATTCTGTCATTTCTCTAATTGATACCTCCAAATCCACATAGGCTTCATAAGCTACTGTGGGAAATCCTCTTCTAATGATTAAAAACTTTTGCAATACTTCGAAATCCTCTGCCAATTTTTCTACAATGATCTTTCTAGTCAGTCCTTTAACCAAGTATTCAAACTTGGAATGGTCCATGCAATTTTGTACTAGCAGACTGTGATAATGTTCCTAAGAAAATAATCTTCCTTCATCGTCCCAGAAAGAAAGGAGGTCATCTTCAAATAGATCCTTAAAAGCAAGCTTGAAATCCTTTATCTGTGAAGACATTGTATTTGCTTTATCCTCTACCACCTTCATGAGCTGATGTTTGTTAATAAATTTCTTCACCCATAGTACAATAGCTACTCTGTCCTTAATTTCGATCTCCTGCAACTTTTGATATGTTAGAGAATTCAAAAAATTTAAAGCATTCTGAGCTGTATTTAGAGGGTTCTTTTCCATGGTCTCATTTTCCAACTTCAGTCTTTGAGTAGCTAAATTGACTAATGCACTTTGATCATCAATAAAATTTAAATAGTGTCTAAACTTGGTGATTTCCATAGATAATGTATCCCAAATTAGATGTTTATCTCCTTGTAAAGGAGATTTTCCTATACTTCTTTCCTTCAACTCATTAAACTTTTTCTGTAACTAGATTTTATCATTTAATGTTTTATTCTTCTCTTCAATGATTCTAGCCAATTCTGATTTAATCTTCTCATTTTCTTCCTTTAATTCTTTGATGTCCACATCCTTCAAACTTACCTGTGACATAGGAACTAACATATTCTCTGCAAAAAATTCACTTAACAGTTTTTCAATGTTCACAAGAGATAAATCTGTGTCAACATGAGTTTGACTCATCAGCTCTTCCATAATTTCCTTTTCATCATTCTGATCTTTTTTTCACTTTGAAATCTAGGTCATCAATTCAGCTCTTTCAACTTCCCATCTATTTTTCTCCTCTTGTAGTTTCAATGCTTTGCCTTTGTAATCCATCATCTCTTGATAAACTTTATCCTTTTCTTCCTGCAATGTAAATAATTCTGGAGACTGAGCATGTTCAGTATTTGAGATTTTAAGCTTCTTTTTCAATACTTGGATGGTATTGTCCTTTTCTTCTAAAATCTTTTTGGTTGCCTTTACATTTCTTGGTTCACTTCCTAAGTTTATAACATCCCCCTGTAACTTCTTAATCTGGATCAAATTTGCTTTATTTTCTACTTTCACATGCTTCAATTGGACTTCCATTTTATCTACAAGGAGCTGCAATTTGTTAACTTTCATAATAGCATGTAATAAATCGGAATGGATAACATCTCCAGTCTGCTTATGGAGCCGTATCTTATCGGGAACACTAATTTTATCTAACTTCACTTCCATCTTAGATACTTTTTTATCATTAACCACAACAAACTTCAAGGTATTCCTCTCCACATCTCGAGTAGAAATCAATGATGTCTTTTGGTTGATTAGACTTCTAACTCAAGGAATCAAATTTTTGGTTTCCTCTGATGACTGCATTTTTTTTTCAGCATAACTTGACACTAAATCAGCACTAGATTTGAAACATGAACTAGGCTCTACACTACCTTCTCCTCCAAAGGAATACTGACGTATCTGTACAGACTTCTTCGGGAACAAAACCATTTTCTTTGAATCCTCTAAAATTATTTCTTCTGAAACTTCATCATCCTGAGAGTATGTTTTGATCTTTTTATATGAAATGTTTTCATCTACATCCATACTCTTAGTTTCAGAAAGACTCCTCTTATTCAAAATGCTAGGATTATCAAGTGCTTGAATTGCTGCAATAGACTCATTGCTCCTACCCTCATCAATTTCTGAACTTTCTTCAAAACAAGACAAATTGGCTATTTTATCTAAACCTTCAACAACTTGATGATCGAATGGTTTATTTTTGTTTGACTACTTTCTCTGATAAATTATGTGATGTGGATCGTAATTAATTCTTTGCTCGTTTTGTAAATCCATAACTTCTAATAAATTTTCTATAACCAACATGGCACTTTTATTTTTGAAAATAAATGGACCAACTTTAAGAGGAAACTTAACATTTGAAGACTTTTTGAACGCCCCGAAATGCTCTTCTTCTGCACACAATATTTTCCTCATAAACTCAAGTGCAAATATTCTTGGATTCAGAAAAATAGGTAGCTTATATGGTGCCCCAGTGAACCCATACACCCTCAAAACAGTAAAATATTTATATAAGAACCAGTCTCCTATTCTGTCCTCTGAGGAAGACTGTAGCATGAGTTTCATTTCTTCTAACACCCTTGGTAATACATCATCAAACAGCAACTTATACATCTCGGCCATAATTATATTTACAAACTCAAACATATTGATTTGTTTTGGAAGATATGGAGAGAAAATGGTGGACGGGAATTGCAATTCTGACACATTTGAACACAGCAACATATTCAGTAGGTATGACTGATATTCAAAAAAACCTAACTTTGGGAAATTCGACCAATTGGACATGGATACCTTCAGCCAAATACTCATCCAGATTGAAACAATGGATTAAATGGGACTCGGGCTCAATTGAGCTTATTCTCAATAAGAAACCTAAAACAACTTTGCTGATATGAATATCATCATCTAAACCTAGAATTTGGATGACTAAAGACATAACCATCTGTACCTCTTTTTTGAAAATGTTAACATTATATGGCAGAAAAAGTCCTTCTAATGACTGACCATATTTCAGAATACTGGACAGAAATTGGCATCTAACTTCAGTTTTACAACTTTTATATATTTCAACTAAGACCGACTCATTCAAAGACTCACAATTATCAGGGAAATTATCAGGTAGGTTCAGTATTCCACGAATGGCTTTTGCATCAACTTTACAAAGTATTTTGGATGTGGTATGACTCATGACAACTATTTTAGAGGGGGAATAACTGTTTGCGCACCTATCAACAAATTCAGGAAATGATAAGGTTTGCTCAATAGCAAAATAATATGAAAAAGAACTGCAGATATTCAGAACATCATTTCCCTGCAAATTACACTGCCACAACTACTCCTTCGAGACTGATACATTTCCAACTAATAAAACAAGGTCACATACGTTTCTTTCCCTATAAAAAACAAATTCCTCCCTCTCATCCAAAACCCTGCATAAAAATCCTAAACCCTGTTCCTTTTCCATAACGAACAATGGCAGCAACTCTTTGAACCAAGTTTAAGTGTTTTATTGCTTACCTGTGATTGTAAACACGTAGAAGTTGGCTTTGGAAAGATAGCAAACTGTCTCCTTCCTTTCTCCCACAGCACACAAATGAAATGATTTTTTAAACCAAGTCAACTTTACCTTTATACGACGGTCCTTTCCGGAACCCTCATCAAGCGGTTTTTCCCAAACTACTTTTCTCCGCGGAATTCACTTCAAGTTGCCACATGGAACATGGTTTACATTCCGCTACCACCTTTCCCTTTTAACCATCTCATAACTTTACCCTCCATAATGATTAATGACCATTGATGAGTTTTCACTTTTTGCTTAAACCAATGGATTGAGATTGGTTGTACACATTTCGCTATCCTTTCTAAATTTTTAAAGTGTGCATATTTATTCAGCAGATTGTCCCTCAGCCCTAGATTTTGTTTTCTTTATTCCATAATCGTTGATCTTTAAGCTTTGTTAACCACATCCTCTTCTCCACATAACTTATCTTCTGTGCATCTTTACCTAGCGGATCCATTTTAAACCATAGATTTCACCCCAATCGCTTTACACCTTCGGATTGCATGCCAAATTAACCATTATGCACAATTTAATAATGGAATCAAAACTATTAAACCTTGCAAATTTTATGTATCCTTTTATCTTCCTCAATCATACCTCTTCCTCAACTGTTCAACATAGAGGTGTTAACACCTCACAAATCAAAAATAGTAGCAGTACAGCAGTACGATCAACTCTCAATAAAAAATGACATAAACGTACTCCAAAAAAGTCACATATGGTAGCACTATGGTGGATGGCACCTAAGGAGCGCTCTTAAGGTCAACGCAAGGGTGGAAAGCTCCCCTAAGGGGTCACGCTAGTCATCAACATGTTGGATGTCAACATTTAAGGGTTGTATAGCTCAACGTTACCATGAAAGGGTCAATCACAAGTCACCAAAAGGCTAAACATCACATACAAGTAAACATGCAAGTCAACTTAACATAACAACGCAACATGACATCATACTAGGATCATGCACATCAAGTCAACATGAGGGTAGGTTTCTCGATCTTCTCTTGTATGTGGCCATACGTCTCATGTGTCTCATGCAAAGAGTGGAAGTTCATGATCATCATCACTGGATAAGGAAGTTCATATGGTCATCTCATATTTCTCAAGTTAACTCAAGAAGGGGTAGCCAACCCCTTGCGGATAACCACAGTCCTCGGAATATGTCACGCATTGTCAAAAATAATCTATGCACCTACTAATACAAATACAAATCTTAAATGTATACAACTACATTTTTTTGTGTTTTTCTTTTTTTTCTCATAAAGTCCAAGATGGGGACATCTAATTTGTTTTCATTTAACGTTGAAATTTTTGTTCCCTCTCTTTCTTTTGATTGTGTGGGCATTCTCTCACATACCATACTTCTAGTACGTCAAATAGTAGGGTGTGGAGATCGCTTTAGAGGGGCATAATTATTTCCAAGATCATTACAATGATCTTTACATGTTGGATGACTAGCTGAGATAGTTAGAGTGTTCATGGGTTCTGCCATTTGTTCCTCTTCTATTTGAGCATGACCAGGTACATGCTTTGCCATTCACAGAAGAAAATTTATTACTACACATCATCAATTACATATTTTAAATCATAATAAATACTTATATTTTATATCATACATACCTGAATCATGGCTAGGCTACTCACCACCAACATGAGGCAGAACCCCACCATCATGTGGTACCTGTTCGGTACCACTACAATCGCTGCTTTTGTTGCTCTCGCCCTAAAAACCAAAAAAGAAATTTATTTTTCACATATACAAATTTGACATAACATAGAATTCAAGTCCAAAGTAATGTGAGTAAATTGAACATGCACAGATGGTTTTATTTACCTATGTGTGCATCAATGGGGAAATTGGGGTTTTCCCTGAGATTTTTTTATGTTCCAACATGTTGAAAAACATACTTGAAGTCGAGCCTCAAGTCTTCTTCAGTGGCTGCTTCTTGAAAAGCATTTCCCTGTAATGCATAACACCATAAAAATTATGTGTTTTCTACAGTGATAAATAAATTATTTGTTCGCTGCAGTTACAAAAACAATTGGCTACAAATAATGATCATTCGTTTCTTACAATTCATACTCTTAGTTTTTTATATCCACCCTAGCCCAGTTTGTGTTGCCCATGTTTTTTTACCCTTACTTTTCCCACTTTAGAGGTGTCAGGGAGCCTATGAAAGGTTTCAAATATGTTAGATATCACAACTTAAATATATTTAAAAGTAAAAAAAATTATTGAACATTTTCCATTGAAAATGTGATATGTGACATACCTTCTTGAACCGATTGGTCATGCCTTTCCTTGTTTTCCCAAAGCCTTCTCCTTTGCAACATCCATGAGCGCCTTCCAATCCTTCTATGAAACCATCGGAGGATGCTCATACTTAGTGTTAATTTGCAAATTGTCCCTATAATCTTCCCTGACATATTTTAAATTTAAGCCAGCTGTTGCGGTGGCACCTTTTTTGGTGAAGGTATCACCAAACAAGTTAACCATGTGGTTCATTAAATAATATTTCAATTTTTTCATTTTGGGAATTCCACCGTGTACGAATGGTGGGCCCAAAACTCTCCAAATCCTTCTCATGCAGGTTCTTATAAAAATCATTATTTCCTGCAAAAACAATATGATCATTAATTAAAAATATTTTCAGGTATGTGGCTTTGAATTACATGAAAAAAACTGAATTAATTAAATAACGCCTACAATATTTGGTATATTGATCGGAACACAGTCCTTTTCCTCCAATAATATAATGGAAAATGATCCCTTGCTAACCACATGTACTGCTCCAGAATAGAAACTTTCACATTCGATGCTACTCTCCTTTCTAACATCCTATGAAGTAGTATTGGGTGAAGGGCCCTGTTGATCTCCAACATTCGGTGAGGTCGTAGCATATAATGGGCATTGTTGGTCAGGAGATTCAAATAGCCACATTGGTATGGTATATTGGCATTGTGTTGAACCATCACTACTACCAATACCGACATCTACATATTGTACTTGATGCACAGGTGTTTTCTCCAAAACTTCAAACAAAAAATAAAACTCTAATTGATTAGATCATATCAAAAATAGAGAACTAAAATAGCATAGATGAATATATGTCACATAGTTCATATAATATTTCATAGATTCCACTTACCTCATACTATACTATTGTTTGCCTCAATTCAGAAATTCTTGCTTTGATTTCTTAATTCATGGGTCTGATCTTTTTTTTGTAAAGTTCAGAAGTAATCTATTAAGGGAAAATAAAAATACAAGTAAAAATACAGTTCCACGTGTTCCTTGAACACAAAATAAAAAACAAAGAAGGAAATATGTAAATGTAATAGTGATCCTCCCAAAAATGGGGAAAACAAATCTTACAAGACATTTTAAACTATCTGAGTTCCATAGAAACCTGAGCTCTAACGAGTAAAGAACCCGAAAAAAACCTGTGAAGTAAAAAAAGAGACAGTGAACCTGGAATTACAGCTTCTTGTATGGGACTTAAGTAATTGGGCAACAATAGGTGATTCCCCACTGCAAACTCTACTCCTTGTTTCTCTCAACTTCCTTACCTAGTCCATCGGCACTACTGGTGGAGCCGCTACTATTGAGGTTGTCCGAGTTGTCCCTGCTGGAAGTGATGGGTTGCTTAAATGGCAAAGGGGAAGACTTCTCGGCAGGCTTNGTGGGGGGGGGGGCGGGGGTTGAGGAAAGAGGAGGAGGTGGTGTGGGTTTAGGATGGCCAGGTTTAGCAGGCTAGGCTTCTGGAGGCAGCAAGAAGATTTGCAGAGAGAAGGATAAGCCTGGTGATCAAGTTTTTGAAGATCCAGTAATTTCCCTTGTAGGTCAGGGTACGGTTTTCTACTGAGAGGGAGCACGACAGCTCATCCTCCCAGTCATCAACCATTGCTCTTAGCTCTTCAGGAACCTCTGCATCAAAGCCTGAGTGCTGGCCTATGGAATGAAGGGTAGCAGTCTAGGGTTACAGACCCTTCCTTGACCTCTCCCTCCTCTGGGTGGTCCTTGACAGTGTGGCAGCATAATTGTCTCAGAGATCCTGGGATCAGAAATCAGTTCTGAGTATGAAAGTCTAGACAAGCTGGAACATCGATGTCGCAGATCAAGCTAAGAAGGAGCGGGCATGGAAGAGTGTTTGTTCGGGAGGTCAAGGATCCTGAAAGAAGCCCTATTGCACTACACCCAAGGAGCATAATGGTTGACCATTAATGCCCTGTCCCAAACTTGCACACCCTTAACTATCGAGGGGATGTGAGCTACATGAGGAACCGAGATCGTCGTCATCTATCCTGTGGGTGGCACCATACCTGGGGATGTCATCATTATGTCAACTATTGAGCTAGGAGGGGGTTGGAATCCTTCACTCATGGGGCCACATAGTTTCCACATCATCGTCAGCTGGAGGGGTGATGAGTCTGGTGACGTGTTGGGGCACGTCATCAGTGTTGTGGGTTGGTTGTGCCTGCTTGTCACCCATCATGGGTCTGATATTTATTAGTGCAAGAAGTTCTTGATTGGACATTTTCAAATCCTTCTTCACAGTTCCCATTGGGTCAGTTGAATAAAATATATCTTCCTCAGTGACCACCTCATCATCGTGATTTGGTGTGCTCTACAAACATCAATCAATAAAAGTAGTTAATTTATTTTTATCACTACAAAAATTCACATGAAAAAAATAACATGCATTTAATAAAATAATAATAATTTAATCATGTTTAGGTACTATTAGGCTAACATTCACCTAATCGAACACCATTGGGGATTTTCCACGGTCATCCTGTCACAATATAAGAATCAACACAATTTCATATTGAAAAGTAAAAATTAAACCATGGCTAATAAACGCGATTAATGAAGAAAAAAATTAGTGTTAATATGACAATCACGTTTACCTAACCAGAAGCTGCAGGCATGTTGTGAGTACCCCCCTACAACAATATAATAAGCATGATATCATCTTCAAATATCACATTGTTTACAATATCCTCGCACAGTGTTTACAATAACGCCCGCAAGGGGCTTGAAAGGTTTCCCCAGTGAAAAACTATTGTGTTCATTGTGTTGATGTGTTGATGTTATTTATTCAATGTGTTGATGTGTTGATGTGAATGAAGACAGGATGCATGTTATTCATCCTAACAAAATATTGTTGAGAGTTGCAAATAGTGTCAATAACACATTCCAATATTTAGTAGTTGATCCCATGGTACCCAGGCCTACCAATCTAAAAGATTATAGAATTGTAGAGCATGTATTGGACGGGTCCTTGTTTATCCAGCTTCATAAACTGGATTTCTTTAAACAAGCCAATGATATGGTTTTTTCATATGTGGTCAAAGCCACTAAGATGGGGAAAAGGATTAGAGAGTGTTGATCCTAGAATTGTTAACATTTTTGGAAATTAAATTACTCATTTAAACATATTTTTTATTATCTTTTTGTATATTTTATGTCACGCAAATCACTAATCAGCTCAGGTATGTATGAATTTAAGGTTTATATAAAATCTATTTATTATTATAATTTTGTGATTTTACTAATTAAAATTGACAGTATTAAAGCACATTTGATGTATTGATTAATTTATATATTTGTTTGCATATTATATTATCTTTTTGGGACAAATTAATAACAAGTATGTGTTCAGCTTCCCTTGCGCACAGCACATCCAGCTCGACGTCCATCTTGTCATCTAGCTCGCTCCATGAAACCCATTGGTAGTTTTCCAAATGTTAAAATGTGTTGCTGTAGAATGTAGTCCTAAAGCGCACCAACAAATAGACACTTTGTTCATCCTAGATCTGTGCCCAGCATTTCCAGCTCATGGTCTAACTTGTTGTTCAGCTTTTCGTCCAGATCGCTAACCAGATTGTGCATTGTTGAGAATTGATTTCAGGCATTGAAATGTGAAACAGTTTTGCAAATGACTTGTTTTCCACGTGTATGGGTAATGAAAATTGTGTTCTAGATAATACACTAGCTTCCAGCCTCCTTTGTCAACACCTCATCAACATACCACGTGCTGGGTTGGTGTGTTAGCTCACATTCTAGAAAACCCATTGTGTGTTCTCTTCTATTCACCACCAGTTCACTGTTGCGCTAAGGAAGGAGTTGTGCACCACCTCTGAGAACCAACCACGCTGAAGAAGGAGATTGTGCGTACCCTGTCTAATGAAGAGAACCAGACCACGTTGAAGAAGGGAAGGTCTTGTGCGTTGCCCTATGATCTATTATGCGCCTTAATAGTCGACTAAATTTAGAGAGCAATCGACCACTAAAGGTTCGACTTGCTAAACTCTGTAAACAATTATATATATCAGCCTCTGTGTGAGAGCTCAATTAGCTAGAGAGCTAGAGCTAGAAATTCAGAGAGTTAGGACAGAATTTACAGTTAATCAGTTTTTTTCTTGAGCACATTGTATTTATGTTCCATTGTTTGAATAAAGAGTTGTATGCTTTGCCGTTGAAGATTGCATTTGAGTAGAAGTTAGCCAGGCACCACCCCTGATTGCTGAGAGGGCCCCTCATCAACAAGAGGTTTCTTTCTTTTTCTTGTTTATTTCCTTTTTCTGTTGTAGTTAGTTTTGTTTCTAGTTAGTTTTATTATCTCATTTGTTTTTTGTAATGCATTTTATTTCCATAATTAAATAATTAGATTGTGCGCATAGTTTGTTTTTTAATTTACTTTCAGTCATTTTATTTCCAGTTTATTGTTCAGTTTATTTCCAAGCAAATAGAATAGATTTTTTTTAAATTTAGTTCTGTCTATTTTCTATTATAAATTATCAGTTTATGCAATTTAAATTTCAGTTTGTTTATTAACATGCAATGGTTTCTTTATGTTTTGAATTTATTTAAGTTCATGTCATTGTTAAATTTGCTTAACAAGTAGGTTTACTTATTGTCTTTATGCATTAGATCTGCATCTACACGAATTCGGCTAAAGATTAGATCATTTAGGTTAAATTTTATCATTTTAACTGTGCAGACTGTCATTCGGACAGCCTGTTTAAACTCTCATTCAAACACCCCTTTCAAACCTACAGCTTAGTCTGTCATTCAGCCCTTAGTTTCATTTTTAGCATTTTTAATGTATTTTGAGATTGTTTTCAATTATGTTTTGTTAATGTTTGAAGTATGCTTTGATTGAGATAGTTAGATAACAGTTTTATTTAACATTGAAGTTAAAGTTAGAGTGTTTTAGGTTACCTATTAAAGTTTTATCATTTTCTTTACTTCTTTTCACCTTAAACATGTGTTAAGCTGTGTTATGTTTTATTTCTTGAATTGTTTCTGATTTCTTTTTATTGATGTATTGTTTTGTTTTTATGCCTTTGGATTGATTTATCCTTTGCATATAAATTCAGTATTGTATATATGTGTTATCCTTAGTATGTTTTTAGGTTGTTCCTTTTTCATGGTGTGATTACTGAGAGAGACTTGTAGGACAGAATTCAAAGACATTCCTATTAAATTTCCTACTTATTTCTTTCTATTTAATTTTCTTTATTAAGTTTTATACTTGTTTCTTTCTATTTAATTTATTTTATAAAGTTTTCTACTTTCTTATTAATTAGATTTTTCTTGCATCTTAGTTTCCAATGTAAAAATTAGTTGTTAATAGTATCATTTTCTGTTTAATAAATTATCAATTATTTACTTTAATATTTTTTTCGAGTTTAATTAACTTAATAGTTGAATTCCTAGGAGTTTGACTCGGTTTTTCATTTTGAAAGATCTTTCGATATTTTGTTTGTTAAAATATTTCCACGACACCATAAGAACCCCTCTACCTTCGCATATATTTTGTGTCAACTCTAAGCCTACCAACCATGGTCGATAATTAAAGATTAGGTGAATTAATTTAGACATTATAACACCCAACACTTTTGGCGTCATTTTCGAGGAGTTGTTCTGTAAGGTAGAGTAGAATTCCATATGAATCTTAGCAATAGGTTGGTGGTGGGGGAGCGGTAAGACGAGAGGTAAGAACCTGCGCATCTGTTATAATAGGCACCCCCAAATCCAGCAACAGTAGTAGCATAGATTTTCTTTAGTTTAAAGTTTTTCATTAGCAGACTTAGAGATCCTTAGGGTAGATTTGTTAAGACAAGAAAAATTATTGAAGGCCCTACTAACTACCATAGGGGGCGTAATTCCCCAACTACTAAATCAGCAAAAAGGTATCAAAATACGCCTATAGGAAGTAGTTCTATCCAGAAACCTAACGAGACTGTCTCAAGAGATATTACTGGGGAAGCCATAGAAGGAGAAGGAACCTTGGCAGGAGGTCCTAAGGACCTCATTCCTGATAAAATTCAAGAGGATCAGCCATTAGAAATCTCCATCCCTCCACTAGTTTCGAATCCAATTAATACAACTTTTTCACTAGTAGGAGATCTGAATTTCGTTGACTTTGTTGATCCTACCCAAGTGAAAGCTCTCTTTGGAACCTTAGTAGATCCAGTCATCTCACAAATTGAAACTTCTACAGTAGAACCTACTATCCCTTTAGGATTCAATAAAAATACAATTGATCAAAGGAAGATCTCTCCCAAAAAAGAACGTTGGGACACCCCATTGTCACCTCGAAAGGAGCCTCCTAAGTATATCTACGTTAAGAATCCATATTATATGGAGAGACTGGGAGAAAGGGAAGATCATGATGAAGTTAGAAATGAAGAAGGAGAAGGGGAAAATCGAACTGAGGCTACCTTCAGGTTCCCTATTTTAGATACAATGTAGGATGTAACTATGAAAAACATCCCTCCTTCCTCCTTACCTACTTTTTTTGGAAAAATTAATGAGGACCCAGACACATTCCTATTTGAGTTCTATATCCTTTGTAGGATCTATCATTATATACAATATGCTCACAAACTAAAACTCTTTCCCACTACACTAAAATATTTCTCCTTGAGATGGTTCATGGGATTAGGAGAATTCACTATCAAGACTTGGGATGATAGGAAAACTTCATTCTTGCGAAAATATCAATCGTATTACAAACCCAAGGACTCTTGACATGATATATTCAAGATACAACAACTTGAAAACAAGAGCCTGGAGGATTATCTCGAAAGGTTCATTTATACATTACATAAATCTAAATATAGTGACCTCTAAGAAGATGCAGTACGTACACTTTTCCTTAAAGGGATCTCCAAAGACTTGTTAGAAAAGTCTTAATTGCATGGCAGCTGGTAATATTTCCCATAAAAATTTTGCAAAAATCGGTGAGATGTGTAAAAATTATTCTAGGAGTAGGGGGAAGTTGCGAAAAAAATTTGAGAGCCTTTTAGTAGAAACGTAAGAGGAAATGTTCCTAGTTCAAGTGGAGTTACAATAGTAGAGTTAGGAAACCTGTTATAGAACTTCAAAATTGATATCTTAGGAGAAATGGGTTCTCAACTAGATGCTTTACAAGCCAAGAAAATTCAGTATGAAGAACGAGCAGCAATGAGTATCTTTTGTCCAAGATGTAAAACTAAACATCCCCAAAGGGAATTTCCATTAAAAAACATATCTGTATGTCACATCTGTACAGAAGCACACCCAACAGATAATTGCCCATCCTTTCCTGGGTTGCAAGCCATCTATAAGAGTGGGGATGTAGCTGAAACATCTAGGAGGCCTCCTTGGCAACATAGAGACCAACCAACGTCATATCAAAACGTTCCAACACAACCTCCACTCTATTATCCTCCATATCAACCACCTCAACAATGGAACAATTCAAGTTGGCAAAATTGGCCACCCTAGTACCCACCTCCTCAATTTCCACAACAGCAATATTGGTCACAAGGATGAAGAGGACAACCATATCCTCAGTCACAACCTGTACCTACACCTAATCATCCTTATCCTCAAAATCGAACAAATTTCCAGCAAATGTCTCTTGGATTTGTACCTCCAGTTCCTTTTATCACACAGCAACCTCATCATTTCCAGAATGCAAATCCTCCTTGATCGACATTATTACCTACACAACCGATACCTAACCCTAATAATAAACCAACTCAATCTCTTAATAGAAATGAGTTGCAAACTCTTCCATCATACATCATTTCAACTGTACCTGTACATGAAATTCAATTACGATCGAGAAGAGTTGTGAATAATAAACCCAAGTCATCAATCATGATTCAGGAACAAAATGAAGAAGAATAAGATTCAAATGAACTCGTGAATGATGCTATTTTGGAGGATGTGAACATTCCAAAGGTTCCAGTACACACGCATCCTCCGTAAGAAAGTATTCAGGAGCAAAGAGTTCCTCCATTTCTAGAAAGAGTAGTAATAGAAAAACCTATAGTTCATCTGGAGTATAAAATTTTGAATGAATTAAAGAATATTTGTATTAAGATCCCTCTATTACAAGCTATCAAAGGCATACCAATCTATAGTAAGGTAATAAAGGGTCTATGTATTAAACACCTAGGAAAGAAGCAAAAGGACCCTCTCACAATTCATGTTATAGGAGAGATGTCTGAATGTATGATAGGTTAGTCCTGGATTGCAAAATATACAAATCCAGGAGCCCCAGTAGTGACTGTAATTATAAAAAACACCGCCATAGAAAATACATTGATTGATTTAGGATCCCCTATTAACATGATGACCACCATATTTTTAGAATTTTTACAGTTAGGACAATTTCTCTGACCTACTCCTTCCATCCTAGAACTAGCAGACCGTACTACGGTAAAACCCACTGGAGTCCTGTATGACATTGTTGTATCAGTAGCCTCATGGGAATACCCTGTCGACTTTATGGTCATAGAATCAAAGGATCCTTATAAATGACATCTTATTATTTTGGGAAGACCATGGTTAGCTACCACAAATGCTTTTATAGGATATAGGGATGGAGAGATGACTATTTCCAATGGGTTTTCCACACAAAGACTTATTTTATACCCACAGCACAACCAATAACTGAAAATTCATGGTGGTTAAATTGCTCTTTTGGGGATGAATACTTTGATGACCTCTCCCTTCCTAGTGATTTCTCCTTGGCACTTCAAGAGCAGAGCACAAATAATGTATTGAATCATTTTGTTTCTTCAACAACCTGTACATATTTCCCTCAGTAAAGTTTGCTCAATTCGATCAGATTTTTGGAGATGAGTTTCAAGAGAATATGACTCTCTCAATGTTTACAAAAACACCTTGTGTCTTCATGATTGAAGAGCATACGGGACCATATACCATACCTTGTGAGGTTGGCCCTGAAAAAGTTCTGCATATAAATGCAAGATTAAGTGAAAACCAACAAGCACATTTGCTTAAAGTTATTAAGAAACAAGCCGGAGCATTTGCATGGGAATACAGTGATATGAAGGGTATACACCCTGACACCTATATTCACCATATTTATATGGATCCAATCATGTCACCTGTAAGGCATCCATAGAGGAGGATGAATCATGATCTAAAGGATATAGTAAAAGAATAATTACAAAAACTCCTCACTACCGGTTTCATCTATCCTATCTCCGATAGTAAATGGGTATCTCCTTTAGTGTTAGTCCCAAATAAAGTCATAGGGAAATGGCACATTTGTGTTGATTTTAGGGAGCTAAACAAAGCTACACTTAAAGACTACTTTCCTTTACCCTTTATTGATCAAGTGTTAGATACTCTATTAGGTAAATAGTATTTTTCTTTTCTTGATGCATATAGTGGTTACAACTAGATTTTAATAGCACCTAAAGATCAAGACAAGACCACTTTTACATGCCCTTGGGGAACATACACTTATCGAGTTCTTTCCATTTGGCTTATGTAATGCACCTACCACTTTCCAGCGAGCAGTCTTAGGAATCTTTTCCGATATTATACATGAATGTGTGGAGGTGTACATGGATGACTTTATGGAGTAGGGTAATAGTTTTTAAGAATCCCTTGAAAACCTCGAGAAGGTCTTGATCTGATGTCAAGAAAAGAATTTATCCCTTAGTCACAAAAAATCTAAAATGTTACTGATAGAAGGTATAGTTTTGGGACACCATGTTTCCTCCCAAGGAATTAAGGTATACCCTGCGAAGATCAAAGTAATTGTTTACCTTCCCTCTCCCAAAACTCAGAAAGAGATAAGAATATTTCTTGGTCGTGCAGGCTATTACCATCGTTTTATTGAAAATTTCACTAAAATAGCTCCACCAATGATTAAGTTGCTTACAAAGGACGCAGAATTCCAGTGGACAGAATCTTGTCAAAATGCTTTTGAATTTCTAAAAGCTAAACTATTGGTGGCACCAATACTTAAGGGTCCCAATTGGTCCCTTCCTTTTCACATATCTAGTGATGCCTCTAATACGACCATAGGAGGAGTTCTCAGCCAAAAATAAGGACAAGCACCTTATGCCATTTACTTTATTAGTAAGAGAATTTGACTCCTATCGAACTTAATTGTATTGTTACTGAAAAAGAATTCTTGGCAGTAGTTTATTCTATTAATAAGTTTTGTCATTACATTACAGGTTATGAATTTTTTGTGCATACCGATCACTTCATTATTAGATTTATCATGACTAAACCAATTACCAATAGTAGAGTGACCCAGTGGCTTCTTTTATTGCAAGAATTTAACATTACTGTCATTGACCGACCTGGTAAAGAAAATCAAGTCGCATATTTCCTTTCCTGTATTCAACATAAAGACGGTACTAAACCAGTTGACAACACTTTTCCTAACGAACATCTATTTGTTGTATCTGTAAAAACCCCTTGGTTCGCAGATATTGCCAATTATTTAGGAACTAGGAAAATACCAAACCATTTGTCCCTACATGAGAATCTTCGTATTATAGTTCAGAGTTCCAATTATTCTTGGGTTGATAACGATCTCTTCTACACTTGTCTAGATCTTATTATTCGACGATGCATACGGGAGGATGAAATGACAGACATCCTCCATGCATGCCATGATGGACCATGTGGAGGACATTTTTCTGATAATAGGACGACATACAAAGTCTTACATTCTGGTTATTATTGGCCAATTTTTTTTAAAGATGCTACCAAATATGTCAAAGGATGCTATAGTTTCCAAATAATGGGTAGACCTATGCCATCTGATCAAATGCCTCTACAACCCCAAGTCATGATTGAACCCTTTGAGAAATGGACTCTTGATTTTGTAGGAACAATTTCTCCCATGTCTCATAAAAAGAAATATATTTTAGTTTGCATGGACTATGTCACCAAATGGGTAGAAGCTAAAGCTTTGTTTAGAGCTATAGAGAAATCAGTGGTAGAATTCATATATGAAGAAATATTCACCCGGTTTGGTGTACCTAGAGAAATTGTCACAGATCAAGGTACTCAATTTACTTCTAAATTAATGAAATAAATTAGTACAAAATATCGCATCCGACATTGCAAATCTTGACCTTATCACCCTCAAGCTAATGGTCAGGTAGAATCAACTAATAAAGTATTAGAAGCCATTTTAACTAAAACCATTCACTTACATCATAAGGACTGGCCAGATAGACTCCGAGAGGCCTTATGGGCCTATAGGATAACAAGGAGAAACACTACTGGACATACCCCCTATGAGTTAGTGTATGGCAAACAAGTCCTTTTACCTATTGAATTTCAAGTTATAACCTTTCGTATGGTAGCACAATTAGGAATGAATTTGGATGAAGCACAGAAACAACGCATATTGCAGATTAATGAGTTAGATGAGATTAGACAAGATGCACTCCAAATAACTATGCTAATACATAATCAACGAAAGATGTGGCATGATAAATTTATTAAACAAAAGCAGTTTAATACTAGAGATTGGGCACTACTTTTCGACTCACAGTTTAAAAATTTTAAAGGAAAGTTAACTACCGGTTGGATGGGTCCATACGAAATAGTTACAACTTTTGACAATGGGTCAGTAAAAATTAAAACAATTGATGGCTCTGAAATTTCCTTTGTAGTAAATGGACATAGACTCAGACTTTATCATCAACCGACATCTAAACAGGATTTTATATAGAATGTTTTGCAGCAGAATGAAATGGAATTAGTTGAAGGGGAAGCTATTCCTTCTCCTCCTAATCCTTGAAAAGTATTTTGAGTTATTATCACTTGTATATATGTAAATATGTGTTTGTTTTTTCGAATAAGTAAGAGTCATTTCTAATAGATTGTTTACAAGAGACTCTTTTTCTTTTTATTATGTCTTCACGAATAAATTGGATCATCTAACAAGTGGTTTTGAAATTTGATCTCTATAAGCAGCTCATGGAGTATTACTTGGAAAATGGAAGTATGTTAAAATACTCATCAGGTATCTTAACCTTTCTTGGGGTACTTTCAAAATTTTCAGCTTATAGTGAAAATTAAAATTTACAATCCTTTGTATATCATACTTAACCAGCTCTTCTATGATTCATATGGTTTTTGGTATTTTGATGCAGACTTGTATATTTTTTATTTACTCTTTTGAACAGTTGCTTGATAGACCTACTTTCATTATCATATTTTTCACATTCTTATCTTACACCTATGGACCACTAGTTCATATTATGATTGTTGTCAAAACTTGTCTCTCAAGTATTTTGGTCATAATTCAAGAGTAAGTGGAATTTTTATCTGTGGGGAACATTACTTTTCTTTTATGAAGAAGAAGGACTGTAAGGTTAAAGAATAGTTTTAAGTTATTCTCTTTTGACATGATCTATGGTTATGGCCATTATGAAATTACTTATAAGTTTATTTTGAAAAAAAAATCAATTATGTGTTTAGCAAGACTTAACACGCTCTAGTACCAATCGGTTTCCATATATTTAATATCATTATACAAGGAAAACCCATCAGAGTACTAAACAGGCTTGCTGGAAACGGGTCAATGCTAAGTAAAAACTCAAAACACGGAAGCTCAATAAATGAAAGTAAACTCGTCGAGGTACTGAACAGGCTCACTGGCAGCGATACTATGCTTGCATGGTAGCAAGGTAAACCCGTCGGGGTACTGAACAGGCTCACTGGAAGCGGTACTATGCTTGCATGGAAGCAAGGTAAACCCATCGGGGTACTGAACAGGCTTGCTGGCAATGGGGCAATACCTGATGAAAGAGATCTAGTTAATGCACTACTATGCACATAGTTCGTAAAACAATGATAATATAAAGAAATTGTTTTTAGAATTTATGAATATACAAGTTATGGCCACTTGTTTAACATGTCATTTGAGAATGGCTGTAAGTTGGGCTTGACCCTGCCCATCTAATTCAGCATATACCTAGGATGTCATTATCCTAGAAATGGGACCCATAGCTATAAATCTCACATACTCTGGGGTACACTTAAATATTTTGTGATGATAGGATATCTTTAAAATGAGGCATAGATGACTAGTTTTTATTGTGGCATTCTTTTGGTTCAATTATTATCATTCAAGCAATCTTTCTAAGCACTGTTATATTTTTCATGAATATACATCTCTGAATCATTTCCATTTACTAGTTAGTTAGTTTTTCTTCTTTTCTTTACAAAATAATCAACAGCATGATAGAACTCTTTCATTTTTCGGGAACAATCAATTCTTCTCTCTTCTATGGCTTGAGGACATGCCATATCTTTGGTCTGGGGGAATATGGATTTGGAAAAGTTAGATTGTTTTTACTTTTCATTATTTATGATAGATCTATTTATCTCTGACAAATGATAAGTGTTTTCAGGATGATATAAGCAATGGAACTTGATTATAGCATGAAGCATATTTTTACAAGAAAAATCAATATGAAGAATCGAATAAAGGTCCAAATGAAATATCAAATGATGATTTGAATAAAACATTGTGATATTATAGTATTTAAAATTAAAATTTGCTAACCAAATTTTGTTTTTTTGGCAAATAATTTTTACCTTCATGTGGATGCTTAGAATTTCTTCTTATCATTTCATTATTTGATAATCCTATCGTTTTACCCAATCATGCATGTAAATTATTAATTGACTAATTCTCTTGATTATAAATATGATTTATACTTTTCATGTCATATGTTCAACCTATCCAAAATTTTACTTTGGACATGGTTGAATTACATTTTTTTTTTAAACCTTATGAATTTACTTACTTATGTATATGCCCATTGCTGGCTCATGTCTCAAAATTCACTATGACAGTGTGATCTGTTATCTTTCTTTTTGCTCAGTGGGACCTGGAATTTCTTCGGTTTGGGGGAATGTTGATCCTAGAATTGTTATCATTTTTGGCGATTAAATACACATTTAAACATATGTTTTATTATCTTTTTGTATATTTTATGTCACGCGGATCACTATTCAGCTCAGGTATGTATAAATTTTAGGTTTATATAAAATCCATTTATTATTATCATTTTATGATTTTATGAATTAAAATTGACATTATTAAAGAACATTTGATGTATTAACTAATCTATATATTTGTTTGCATATTATATTATCTTTTTGGGACAAATTAATAACAAGTATGTGTTCAACCTGCTTTGCGCACAGCACGTCCAGCTTGTCATCCAGCTCGTTACGTGAAACTCGTTGGTAGTTTGCCAGATGTTAAAATGTGTTGTTGTATACTGTAGTCCTAAAGCGCACCAACAAATAGACACTCCATTCGTCCTAGATCTACGCCCAACGTTTCCAGCTCACGGTCCAGCTTGTTGTTCAGCTTTCCGTCCAAATCGCTAACGAGATTGTGTGCGGTAGAGAATTGATTTCAAGCATTAAAATGTCAAACATTTTTTCAAATGACTTCCTATCCACGTGTCTAGGTAATGAAGTTTGTGTTCTAGATAATATAGCAGCTTCCAGCCTCCTTTGTCGACACCTCATCAACAGACCACGTGCTGGGTTGGTGTGTTAGCTCACATTCTATAAAATACATCCTGTGTTCTCCTCTATTCACCACTAGTTCACTGCTGCGCTAAGGAAGGGTCTGTGCGCCACCTCTGAGAACCAACCACGTTGAAGAAGGAGCCTATCCGTACCCTATCCAATGAAGAGAACTAGACCGCGTTGAATAAGGGAAGATCCTGTGTGTTGGCCTGCAATTTGTTATGTGCCTTAATAGTTGACTAAATTTAGAGAGCACTCGACCACTAAAGGGTCGACTTTCTCATCGTTGTAAACAATTATATATATCAGCCTCTGTGTGAGAGCTCAGTTAGCTAGAGAGCTAGAGCTAGAAAGTCAGAGAGTTAGGAGAGAATTTACAGTTTATCAGCTTATTCTTGAGCACATTGTATTTATGTTCCATCATCTGTAAATAGTTGTATGCTTTGTTGTTGAAGATTGCATTTGAGTAGAAGTTAGCCAAGCACCACCCCTAATTGCTGAGAGGGCCCCTCATCAACCAGAGGTTTCTTTCTTTTTCTTGTTGATTTCTTTTTTCTGTTGTAGTTAGTTTTGTTTCCAATTAGTTTTATTATCTCATGTGTTTTATGTAATGCATTTTATTTCCAAAATTAAATAATTAGATTGCGCGCATAGTTTTCTTTTGAATTTACTTTTAGTCATTTTATCATTTTATTTCCAGCTTACTGTTCACTTTATTTCCAAGCAAATATAATAGATTTCTTTTAAATTCAGTTCTATCTATTTTTTGTTATAAGTTATCAGTTTATGCAATTTAAATTTCAGTTTGTTTATTAACATGCAATGGTTTCTTTATGTTTATGAATTTATTTAAGTTCATGTCATTGTCAAATTTGCTTAATAAGTAGTTTTACTTAGTGTCTTTATGCATTAGATCTACATCTGCACGAATTCAACTGAAAATTCGATCATTTAGGTTAAATTTTATCATTTTAACTGTGCAGACTGTCATTCAGATAGCCTGTTTAAACTATCATTCAACCACCCCTTTCAGACCTACACTTCAATCTGTCATTCAGCCCTTAGTTTCATTTTTAGCATTTTTAATGTATTTTGAGATTGTTTTCAGTTCTATGTGTTAATGTTTGAAGTATGCTTTGATTGAGATAGTTAGATAACAGTTTTATTTAACATTGAAGTTAAAGTTAGAGTGTTTTAGGTTATCTATTAAATTTTTCACCTTAAACATGTGTTAAGATGTGTTATGTTTTGTTTCTTAAATTTGTTTCTGATTTCTTTTTACTGATGTATTGTTTTGCGTTTATGTCTTTGGATTGATTTATCCTTTTCATATAAATTCAGTATTGTATGTGTTATCCTTAGTATGTTTTTAGGTTGTTCCTTTTTCATATTGTGATTACTTAGAGAGACTTGTAGGACAGAATTCAAAGACATTCTTATTAAGTTTTCTACTTGTTTCTTTCTATTTAATTTTATTTATTAAGTTTTCTAATTGTTTCTTTCTATTTAATTTATTTTATTAAGTTTTCTATTTTCTTATTAATTAGAATTTCTTTGCATCTTAGTTTCCAATGTAAAAATTAGATGTTAATAGTATCATTTTCAGTTTAATAAATTATCAATTATTTAGTTTAATATTTTGTTCTGGTTTAATTAACTTAATAGTTGAATTCTTAGTATTTTGACTCGGTTTTTCATTTTGAAAGATATTTCAATCTTTTGTTTGTTAAAATATTTCCATGAAACCATAAGAACCCCTCTACCTTCACATATATTTTGTGTCAACTCTAATCCTACCAACCCCGGTCGATAATTAAAGATTAGGTGAATTAATTTAAACATTATAACACCCAACAGAGAGTGACTGAACAAAGTAGGATATTTCCTTCATTTTTGGCTACACAGTATGTTGAAGGTGTTTAAGGATACACTTAACCATGATCACAATTGGCATGGAAATAGGGGGAGAAAAAATAATCTCATGTGATATGATGATGGTTAAAGGGGTGTCCTTGATGCATATTTACCCTTATGATAACTACAACATTATTAAAATGACTTCTTCTAGATTTTGATATAATTAGAAAAAATGACGTCAAAAACACTTGTTCTTGATTATGTGACTTATATAGAGTTGGTTATCGAGAGTTTTATCATTGTATGAAGATAAATCCTGGCAATCACATGAAGGATTGAGAGCATGTATGGATGAACATACGGAGAAGCTTGAATACTAATTGATAAGGAACCATCTATGAGACAAGTTAAGTACTGCATATTGTTGTGCAGGCACATAGTAAACCCAATGGCAGATTTGAACTCTTTTGGACAAAGAAGTTTAGTGGCAGATTTGAATATTGTTTGAAGATGTCTTGAGGACATATCATGGAAATATTTTCACATATGAAAGAAGTGTAGCAAGGGTGTATGCTTCAAAATTAAACAGCTGCAGCAGCATAATCAATACATTCATGATACGATGATATGCCATCATTACCCTTGTGAAGTTGTGGAAAAAATTGGAGTAAATTTTGTGAGAAGAAAAGGTGCAGATCCAACATTAAAATCCTCTCAAATCTTGGGTTTTCAAAGGCAGACTCAAGCCTTCTAAAATATATATCAATCCATATCAAGCTCGAAATTTGAACAGCCTAATGACTTCTTACATTAACAAAGACAATCTTTGGAACCTGGCCTCCTAAGAAGTTATTTTGGCATGAATATAATCTTATATTGATTTTTGTTTTCCCTTAAGACATTCTAAGGCTACCAAAGCATTGAATATAGTTGAACTATCATGATATGACAGCCTAAGGAGTTGACAGTTGAACTATCTTGGTGAATACTTTTGAAATCATTTGTATAGATCAAACCCTTGAATACAATTGAAGACAATTTGAAGTTTGAACCATTCCCAACCTAGAATAAATGTCATTATCATGCTCAACAGTCAATAAATTAAGTTTGAACACTTAGTTTTTCATTAGAATGGGCTAGATTCAGAATGTCTACTAATGGTAACATCTCCATTGGATGGCATAAAAGGACTAAACACTATGCTCGAAGGTATGAATTGGCCCTCACAAAATCACCTTCTGGGCTTCCAAAACATAAAACTTCAAAGAATACTTTTTTATATATAAAACTTCTCAAATTACCAATTTGGATTTATTTTCTATTATGAACATATTTCTAGAGGCCAAATCTTGATTTCATACTATCTCTTTCTCCCATATCTTCATAGAATTCAAATTTCCTAAACCATTTTGAAATTAGTAACAAAAGTTGCAGATCTTAATATTTTGAAACTCTATTGTCTTTTTCTAGTAAAAGTGTTTTGAAAGTTTAGAAATTTTATAAATGGAATGTTTTGTTAACCAGAAGACTACAATAAGTAATTACAGTCTTGGATGAAGGAAATTCTTCTTTTTTAAAGAGGTTTAAGGCTAATTAATGCATATTTAGACACATTCTCACTTTGATCTGTGGATTCATGGCTTCTCTTACATGTACAAGAAGTTAACATAGGCTTCCATAGTTTCCTAGATTGGGATATGCCTCTGTTTTATTGTTGATTCAAGGTGTTCTATTGTTCGTTGTTTCTCAGAAATTCTCCAAATGTTCCCAAATATTTCACACACTACTGCATGGCTGCTTAGAATTGGAAATTAATCCTCAAATTCAACCCATAATTATGAATTAGACCTATTACTGTTGAAATTAACCAATATTTAAAAATGATGCTCTTCATTGTTTATTAGATACACAATCATGGAGAATTAAGGTTTCTATAACACCCAGGTTTTCCCATACTTGAGGGATCAACTAGTTGTTGCTATTTCAAACAGATTGGGTTGTTGAGGGCCTAAGTGTGACAAGGGAGGCTCTCTCACTCATCCCAAACCCCAAACAATTGTTGAGAAAAAAAACATTCATCAAAACCTCCAAACCATCACAAACTGATCAAGAACAAGTAATGGCTACATAAGTCAAAGAACCCTGCTAGATCCTACACAATCACAAAGTATTCACAACTCAATCAATTGATAGGCAGCCCTTTCTACCCACAAGCACTTTCACTTCACTTACCTTTTTTCCTTTTTTCCACTTTTGAAACATGCCCCCCATTATCCCTTCTAAGAAATCATGTGCTTTCTTTCTTTAATAAAATGCATGGGAATCTTTCCCTTTATTAGAACTTATATCGCAAGCATTCCATAATGAAATAAACTAACACACTAGAGCCTTCACTAATGCAAGGGATGAAATATTTATATGGTGGAAAATATTGGATAGTCTTTTCCTAATAATTGAGGAGGGAGAACAGATGAAACCAAAACAGTTTACCTTTAGAAACATTCTACAGGCATATGCAAGCAGGGATAGATTGAAATAGGAAAACATGTGCATTTTTGTTGCATTAAAACATGATTTTATATGAATTTGTTTGTGTGTTGTGGGAATATTAATATATATGCCAATGGAGGCATTTATAGAGCTCCCTAAATATGTTTGATGGAATATAGGGGTCAAATGCAGTATCATGGAATGTAATGACATTAGGTTATGTGAGACATGGTTTCTTTGACTATTATGGTGGGTGCTTGTGTCATGCATGGGAATGCCCAGCCTGCTCTGAGATTGTTCTAATGATGCAATAATATCTTTGGTTGTATGATTTTATGTGCCAAATTTATTGTCCCCGCATTCAAAAGAGAAAGGTATTTCACCTGTCCAGATATCATTAGACAACCTAATTTTTTCCTCTCTTCAATTAAAAGGTGGGACGATGACTGAAGGGAGCGGTTCGAAAGATAAGGAATGGTTCTCTTTCCTGGAACTAGGCACTCAACCAAATTCAATTCTTTGGATTGAAACCTAATTCTTCCATTATGGTGAGATTGATTTCTTCTTGTGCTAATGTATTGTCTCCACAACAAAGTAACATTTTCTAGCAGTTGCTCTCATTGACACACATGGTATTTTCTACTTTGAGATATCCAAGTTGTTTTAGATTATTAGTGAAATTAGCATGTCATATGCTCTTTCACTTTTAAATGATATTGTGGTTTTGAATAGTAAAATATCTACACTCCATGATGTAGGAAATTCGCAAAAGAAAGTATAAAAATATGCAGAAATAAAAATATGATTCCCTAGACAAAATGGGACTCCCAACTTCTCAATGGTAATCTCCTTACAAAGTATACGATTCTTAACAGTAGTTGTAGATCATATCACAAACAATATTCTGATGTCTATCACACAAAATCTCATTCTCTTGGTTAATTTATATCTAAAGTACAGACCTCTGGATGAACCATTTCTACGACATGATCTAACTATTGCCGGTGTTTAGTTGTTGGGATCTTGCAATTATTTATATCATAAGTCCCTTTCCCGTAATAGGGAAAATTATCAAACATTTTTTAAATGAGTAATTGACATGGTCATGTTTCTCATGGTTGAGGGTTATAAAAACGTGGAGACCATCGATCTCGGAGGATTGTATAGAGTGGCAGATGTTGTTGTTTGTGCACTCATACATGCTTGCAAAAATTTAAATACTTTTGAACTCTAGTGACACATTTCATTTGTCTGATTTGGGTTTTCATGATCTTATAGCTACTTCTCATTCCCTCTTTTCTGCCAGGATGATCTCATTATATCTTATAACCAGTGAATAAGTGGAACACATTTCTCTCTGTGAGGATCTATAGGTGCTTTACCTCATAGGTTTCAGGAGTGTAGTAGTTCATGGTATAATAGCTATTTCATGTTAGTTTTTCATCATATAAGCTAGCATTATGATCTTAGGATCTTTTCACTGAGAGAATAACAAGCACAGCAATAAAACATAAGCACATCACAAGAGACAAGAGACACAAAGAGTTTTCCTTGGGGAAACCATGAAGGAGAAAACCCCACAAATTCCTCAAAGATAGAATCAGTACAAAATGGTAAAACCAGAAAATAGCAAGATGCACTCCCGACAGCAGTAGTATTCTTCTTGTCTAGTCCCAGTGTATTTCCTTCCTCACTTAGGCGCCAGACTTGAGTGAGTGAGTGATGTGTAGTACAAGTGATAAATAGAGAGGCTCTCACTCTCTATTTATATTCTTCCGTTCACTTGAAGTGCACTCCAAAATTTCGGCCTTACTTAACAATTACTTACTAGAGCCAACATCTCTAGGAGTGTCTAATAACCCTAGTGCCCCACCACTTGTGGGGACTTTGCCTCCTCTGACCAATAAGAGGGTAACACAATGGTGGGGACTATTTCCCCGACTTACAATGACTCACCTAGGGTCGAATTCACTAGGATATTCTAATAACCCAAGGGCCCCACAACTGTGGGGACTTTAACCCTTGACCAATAGGAGGCTTACCCACAATGACTTGACATGACTTACTCATTATAGAAACTTCCCGATCGGAACATCGGGGTATTACATGACTCAAATACATTACAATACATCCTGTAATAAACATCAAGTTACAATACATAGGAAATACGGATGAATACATTCCGAAGTTACAATTACATCAACACTCCCTCTTAACTAGGAATGTATTCTCTCGACACAATTTATTAGCACTAGTATTCTTCTCTGTATCATCTCGGTCATCGTCAAGTCCTCATCATCTTCAAGTCATATTCATCTGGATCTGAATCATCACTTGATTTAGATCATCGTCACTGGATCATACTCGATCTGGAACTTCGTCACTAGATCATACTCGATCTGGAACATCGTCACTAGATCATACTCGACCTAGAACATATTCACTGGATCATACTCGATCTAGATCATCATTACTGAATCTAGATCATCACTCGATCTGAATCATCATCACTGAATCTAAATCATCTCTCAATCTGGATCATCATGGAACATCATCACTGGATCTGGATCATCTCTCGATCTGGATCAACATCACTGGACTGGATCTGGATCATCACTCGATCTGGATCTCTTGGAGTCATCATAACTGGATCTGGATCATAGCTCGATCTGGATCATCTATGGTCATCATCATGTGTGTACTATCTCATCATAGGAAGTTCTACAGAGCCAGCGCTTTTTCATGCTGGTTGTAGGCATAGCCCACAGGTAGATCTTCGCCCAGCACTTACATCTAACCTTCTCGTCAGAAAGGCATGCCCAGCACTCACATCTGATCATGTAGTAAACTACAATCACATCAGAAAGGCCCAGCATTCACATTCACCAGCATGGTAGGCACATCAACTACCATCTGCGAAATGGCTCTGCACTTACATTCATCCAGACAAGAACACATCCTATCACAGTGATGGAAGGGCTTGCACTCACATCTAACCTGGTAGGAACTGAATCCTACACCCTTGTCAGAATGGCCCCCAGTCCCTGACTGAGCTACCTGGTAATGGACTAGGTGCCTCCACTCTCCCTGAGAGTGGCAGTTGCCCTTACATTTGTCCTACTCGATAGAATGGTGTGCACTCACATCTGACCTGGTAGGAACTGAATCCTACATCCTCGTCAGAATGGCCCCCAGTCCCTGACTGAGCTACCTGGTAACGGACCAGGTGCCTCCACTCTCCCTGAGAGTGGTATTTTCCCTTACATCCGACCTACTCATCGGAATGGCCAACACTCACATCTGACATGGAAGGAACTAAATCCTTTAGCCATGAACAGAATGGTTCAGCCCTTACATATGACCATGGAAGGAACCAATCCTCTCACCATGTCAGAATGGATCTCTCAGTCCTGGACTGAGTGTTCCTGGTAACTGACCAGGTGCCTCCATTCCCAGAATGGCAGTCAGCACTCATATCTGACATGGAAGGAACCAAATCCTCTCACCATGATAGAATGGCTCAGCCCTTACATCTAACCATGGAAGGAACCAATCCTCTCACCATGTCAGAATGGCTATGGGTCTCATCACTTTCTCTTGGAGGGAACCTCGATCTGGAGAACACCAAGTCTCTCTCTGAAGTACTCGAACTTCAGCCTATCCAATGGCTTCGTCAATACATCAACTATATGTTCCTCTGTCGCAACATACTATAGCTCCACTGCTCCTCTCTGCACCATATCCCTGATATAGTGGTACTTGATCTCGATATGCTTCTACTTGTCATGGAACATTGGATTCTTTGACAACTTCACACAACTCTGTTTGTCACAATGTATACAAGTAGCATCCAACTGGAGATCAAGTATATCAGACAGTAGCTTCCGCAGCCATACTGCCTCACAACTAGCTGAACAAGTTGCGACATACTCTACTTCAACTGTACTCAATGCCACACAGGATTGCTTCCTGCTAAACCAAGAGATCACACCTGATCCCATACTGAAGCAACATCCTGAAGTACTCTTCCTGTCGATGGCACTGCCTGCCCAATCTAAATCAACATAACCCTCTAGGTTAATCTTTTGATTTGCATCGTACTTGAGCCCATAATCAATTGTACCCTTTAGGTACCTCAGAATATGCTTTGCAGCAATCAATTGAACACTCCTCGGATCTGTCAGATACTTGCTCAAGGTGTTCACAACAAAGCAAATGTCTGGTCTCATGTTCGTCAGGTACATCAATGACCCAATCATCTGACGATACATCGTGGCATCAACCGACTCTGATGAAGCATCACTCAATGGCTTCAGGTTCGATGCCATAGGTGTGGCCATATCTTTGTAGTCCATCATCCCAAACCTCTTTAGGATCTCTACTGCATACTTCCCTTGTCCAAGGAAGATTCCATCTGTACTCTGCCACACCTCCATGCCTAGAAAATATTGCATCGACACATAACAGGAGCATCACTGGTCTTCCGCCTTCAACCTTGAAGAAAAGGTTGGAATCCACTTTACTCTCAATAAAGCCTAGAGTCATCAATAATATTCCCATCCTATCGTACCATGTCGAACCTCAAGATATTCTGTAGTCACTCCCTCTGAAGCGGAGCATCATACTCCCTCTGTCTTATGTACTCTATGCACTGAACATTCTGTACCGGAGTGACAAGTAGCTTCCTATGCTACTAGTCTTCTATGTGACCATCTAGTGTATAGACTTGCATCTTCAACCTTGTAGCAAAGGTTAAGATCTTCATCAAGCTCATCATGTATGTGTTATCCCATGGGTGTCTTCTGAACTTGTACAAGGCCTTCTTTCATTTGCACACATGATTATGCATGTCATGTGACTTCACTTCCAGTGGCTGCAAATATCTCTTTGTAGTTTATGTCTTCTTTTCATGAGAAGCCTCGTGCTACGAAACTTGCTTTGTATCCCATGATATTTCCATATACTGCATGATGGAGCTACGAACTTCCCTTCACGTATTGATACTGCATCCTAGACATCATTCTTATTTGAACTGGTCTTCCATTTCTTCTTAGTTACTTATTCATGGCTGGAAGGTTCTACATCAATAATGTCACTGCACTCGTCATATTATTCTTTGTCTTTGAACTGTTGTCACTTGTTCTTCGGAACAAGTCTTCATTCTTCTTTTCTTGTAGGCGATTATGTATGCGGTCTTTCCTACAAGTCAAATGCATTTGTATGGTTAGAAACATTTCATAAGGAATATTCATACTGGCAAGTTCTTATGCATGATCATGCAACTACTTTAGCAAATACAACATTCATCCATATCTCACTGAAACTTCATCTCTACCAGGACAACATTGAGATTGTGCACTAATCCAATATGTCAGCAAAGAGGTTTCATTCTAGATAAGTAGCAATGGAGAATTTGTATAGCACCATGAGCTACTTACCCATCACATGCATATTAGTAGTATACTGTCATTAATGCAAACATCCTATCATGCATAATACAATAACTGAATATAAACAAATGTGTAACAAAACAATATCATGAAATGACAATTGAATACTTATCTTTATTTGTTTCGTGGGTAGACTGCTTCTTGAGCCTTCAGCTTCATCGTCTTCTTCATTCATGATAGCATCGTTCTTATCCAAATGCTAAGGTGGATAAGAATTTCTTCAAGAGTTGATATCTTCATATTCCTCATCGCTTGAGGGATCTTCTTTGGATCGTGAGATCTTGATCTTCAATTGCTCCCATCTTCTCTTCTCTTCTTATGGGTCGAGCTTCTTCTTCTTCTCGAAGTCTACTGAAAGTAATCACTTCCTTCTGGCACACATTCCTCACATGAATGAATCCCATGATCCTGGGAGGCTATTCAAGGTGGCCATCATTGCTTCTGCATTCTTCACTTCTTCTTTTACCGCTTCCAGTTGTTCTTGATTTGAGAGACTCTTATGACTGCATGGTCTCTGCATTCTGGATCTTCACATTCTTCAACTGGTTTCTTAAGGTCATATTCTGATTTCTGTTCTTCCCTTCAAATAGCTTGGTCAAGGAATCAAACCATCATCGGTGTCTTTAGGGAGGCACATGTAATACAAGTTGATTCATGACTGAATCAGCAATTATCTTCTTGGCCTTGACCAAGTAGTTCTTGTGTAAGGCTTCTAGCCTCATCTCCCTCTGAAACTGGAACCTCACTACTCATGTAGGTGTCCAATCCATTTTCTTCAGAGAGATCATATACTTATAGGCTTGGAAGTTGTCAAACTCACCATTCTTATCATCAAGCTGATGTGATAGATCACTTTGAGATGAGAACCTCAAATTAAAATAGCAAAGGATTAGATCTTACCGATTTGAGGTGTCCGTCCTGGTTCCGGAGCTAGCTGATCTAGGGTTTGTCACAGAAACCCTAATTTTCAAAACTTGGAATATTTTGGATCTGATTGGATAGAAAGATATATCTCTTCAAATGGAGTTGTCCAATGTACTCTTTTTCTGAAAACAGTGGAGGGAAGCTCCCGGAATAAGAAGTCCTAGTTTTCCAATTTCTTCTGCAGAAATGCCTATTACTGTTTCTGTGATATCTCCGAAATTACTGCTCCTCTGTGTCTGAAATTTTTCACTATGATAACCTCACATGTACCTGATATAAAACCATAGGTTTAATCATAATTGGTTTCCCCATTGTGGATTTATGATCCTTTTCCCAAGGTGACCTGTTACAGGACTATTCAGAACAACGAAGTTGTATGGAATTCCACGTGTCACTGGTTCATCTTCTGAGTCTGAGATTCAGACCATAGAAATTAAAATCCTTTCCCTTTCTATAACATCTTCAGGAATTCCATTTGGACCTATGTAGCCCAATATATTTCAATTCTCCCCAGGTGTCCTGTTTAGGGATGAATTCTGGAAGAGGCTGGAACCCTAACTTGGAGGGATCATATCTCCCAGAATATAGCGAATCTGAGGCTGATTTTTGGAAATATTGTTCATCAGGATTTTATCCTCAGCCCTTGAATATTTTAGCTTCTGATACTTCCCCAACCTCGGAATATAGCGACTGTACCAAAACGTATCAGTTTTAGTATTTAGGGTTTTTCAAGCTCGGGGTCAAACTAGGGTTTGACTTTCCTGGAGTTTCACCCAACCAAATTTCTTGATCCAAGTCTCTAAATTTCGGTTTTGATGAGGAGAAAAATCCTATGCTGGTCTCACTCAAAAATTCCTCTTCTGTAGAAAGCCCTAATTTCTGCATCGAAAACTGAAAATGCTCAGAATCGAATTCCGCTTCGACAGAAAGATGCACCCTTCAATGGAGAGTCAACCTAGCATACTTTTGCTGATGGATTTTGGAGATAGACCCAAAAAGTAAGAAGCCCTAGCTTCTAAAGCTGCACAATGTCTTCTTCTCAGGTTAGCTCTGATACCATGTTAGTTTTTCATCATATAAGCTAGCATTATGATCTTAGGATCTTTTCACTGAGAGAATAACAAGCACAGCAATAAAACATAAGCACATCACAAGAGACAAGAGACACAAAGAGTTTTCCTTGGGGAAACCATAAAGGAGAAAACCCCACAACTTCCTCAAAGATAGAATCATCACAAAATGGTAAAACTAGAAAACAGCAAGATGCACTCCCGACAGCAGTAGTCTTCTTCTTGTCTAGTCCCAGTGTATTTCCTTCCTCACTTAGGCGCCACACTTGAGTGAGTGAGTGATGTGTAGTACAAGTGATAAATAGAGAGGCTCTCACTCTCTATTTATATTCTTCCATTCACTTGAAGTGCACTCCAAAATGTCGGCCTTACTTAAAAATTACTTACTAGAGCCGACATCTCTAGGAGTGTCTAATAACCCTAGTGCCCCACCACTTGTGGGGACTTTTCCTCCTCTGACCAATAGGAGGGTAACACAATGGTGGGGACTATTTCCCTGACTTACAATGACTCACCTAGGGTTGACTTCACTAGGATAGTCTAATAACCTAAGGGCCCCACAACTGTGGGGACTTTAACCCTTGACTAATAGGAGGGTTACCCACAATGACTTGACATGACGTACTCATTATAGAAACTTCCCAATCGGAACATCGGGGTATGACATGACTCAAATACATTACAATACATCCCGGAATAAACATCAGGTTACAATACATAGGAAATACGAATGAATACATTCTGAATTTACAATTACATCAACATTTCAAAGCTTACAAAAGTGAATACTTTATCTTATTAGAGAGGATATTACTGATACTAGAATTCCCATGTTAGGAGGGGGGAATGTTCCCTTGGTATATTTTTTTGTACGTGGTTTTAAAAGAGTAAATGATCATGAAGAAACACTTTTGGTGGGAGGTTCCATTAAGAATACATAGTCAAAACTTGATTTCGGCTCTATGCTAGATATAACAAACAAGACGATAAAAACATTGACAAAAGTGGGACTAGAGATAGTTGAACTTTGCAATCACAATTATTTATGTGTCGCATACACATCTATTGATTCTCTTGCAAGTATAAACTATGATGGGGTGGTCTGAGAAACTCTTAGGTGACTATATCTCCACAATTATATGGGCTTATCTTTGGTATCACTAAAATGGTTGAAAAAACCTTACTTTGGCAAGGTACGTGATCTACTGCTCTATTGGGTATGAGAGAGATGTATTAAATTACAGAGTGCCCATATATAAACATATGCTTCATTGATTGTGAAGTGGGACGTCATAATGGGTGGAAATGTCATGATAATATCTGAGTTGTCCGGGGGATATTTTTTATTATTGTTGAAAAAACCATACTTTCCATGTTTTCTCTGCCTAGGTCTAGGATCTACTTCCATGTTTAGTTTAAGAGAACTGGATAGGTTTATAGTTGCTCTGTCGAGGTTTGGGATCTATTGTCAAGTTTAGTTTGAGAGAAATGGATAAATTAATAGTGGGGCACCCCTCTTTTATCACACATAGGGAAGGCTATGTAGAGCACCATAAAAACATTATTTAATCATTAGTTGGGAGATAATTTGGTGATGATCATAATTCCCCTCTCTACTTTTTCTAAATAGATATGTTTCATAAATTCCTTTGTATACTGTAGGGAATTTAATCCTTATTTTCTAGAAAAGGCCCTAACTATTTAGGAAACTAAAAGGTTATTTGGTTCTCAAAGGATATAAAATGCATCTGGTCAGAAATTAACCTTTGTCTAGTATATTTCATGGAAAACAAAGTAGGTGTGAGAAAAGATGTTAACCTGTATGGATCCTCTTCAAAACCATATATCCTCAGTATAGTTAAACCCTTATATAGGAACCAATATCATATCCTTATATCAATATTAAACTCTAGAAATTTTATTCTACGGAAACATTCTTAGGAGAGAAGAATCATGCATCAAAGTGTATATTATGGATATCAATTTGTTTGAAAATTCTATCTAGTTAGGGTTTCTAGGATTTCTCATTATTATGGTCACTCCACTCATAGGTGGATGGTTGATTTCCTACTTCATATTTGACCTTCAGGTTCAGGATTTTGTAATGTTCATAGATTATATAGAAAAACATGCAAAATAGGGAGGATGGGTATCTGAATTGCTCAATATGTGAGAATAAGATCAGCAAGGTTGACATTAACTTTGATAGGAAGATGGATTTTTTAGAATTCATGTAGATTACTCTTTTTATAACTTCTTGCAAGACCTCTACAACACAAATATTTAAATAAATTTTTTCAAACAAAAATTCGCCATATAATTATGTCCCCAAGCCCAAGTTTGAAAAAATTGCAAATTTATACAATTGGAAGCAAGTACTGGTAGTTTCAAATAATACAGTAGGGAAGCATATCACAAATTCATAGTTAGGGAAGAAAACAATATTTGAATATATCCATAAGTGGGGTTGACTGTCAGGGTTTATAGGATGGCAGATAGGATTAAACCCTGACTGTATCTATCAATAAAACCCTCACTGCAATTTATTGACTGTATCTATCAATAAAACCCTGACTAGAAAACAATTTAATGGATTAAATGAAAGAATATGACTTACTGGAGACATCTTTGTGGGAAAATAATATACTTGACGTTACCTTAGACTATGTTTTTCTTGATTCCTTACTGACCTTCACCTTTGCTTATGGGTCTCGATCTCATTATGCTAATGTCCCTCTGTGTATATTTTAGAGATGAAGGGGGTGCACAGCCTTGAGGATAGAAAACCCCCAAAGTTAAGATACCATTAAAATTGATTTGAATCTCGATTCCCACCCAATAAAAAAGTGTCCTGTAGGAAGAACCAGGACTATAAAAATTGTTTCAAACAAGAAATTGATCTGTGTTTGGTGCAGGTTAAGGGTTTTAACACGTTCACAACCTAGCATTATGGCTGCATCAAGGAAGGGGTTTGCTGAAGGAAAAAGAAATGCCTCCGCTGCAACCTTGGAACCTCCTTAGTAACCTTTGAACCTCCTCTACGACCTCAGGCCTAGTTTGTGGGTGAGGTAAGTGGAAAACCTCCTCTCCGACCTCGAGCCTAGTTCGTGGGTAAGGTAAGTGAAAAAAATCCTTTGTGACCTCGGGCCTAGTTCGTGGGTGAGGTAACTGAAAAACATCCTCTACAACCTTGGAAACTACTCTGAGACCTTGGGTGTAATTCATGGGTGAGGTAAGTGAAATATGTAAAATTCCATTGTCGTGACAGGCGGAAGGTAAGATGGATAGTTTTAATTGTTTGTTGTTTTTTTAATTTTTATAATTATTATGATAATTATTATTATTATTATTTATATGTATTATTTTCTATTTATTATTTTTGTTTAATTGTTTATTTTTTTTAATGTTTTTTTTTTCATAAACAACACCATCATCATTGTCGTCATGGTCATAAACGTCATAAAAAACACCATTGACATCATCATCATCATTAGTGTTGATCATGATATTGATGTTGATAGAGAAATTATTGTTGTCATCATATTCAGCGGGATTATCATGATCGTTGTCCTTATGTCCATCATCATCATCATAGAGAAAATCATCGTCAATAAACCCTTTCTAGACAAAAAATTGTCATATGAGTGTAATATGGTGACCATTTCGAAGTTTGACAAACAGAGGATGCTTAATAGATTCCACTATCAAGAAGAATTGATACAAGCATATCTAAGTAATAAGGTTAGATCGAATTCATTGTATAATACAATCTATTTCTTACAAATCTTTAAATCCTGAAAATGTGTAAAATTCAATTAATCACAACCTTGATAAATAGGAAATTGAACACAAAATTGTTCTTGTCTTATTATTATTTTTAAAATGTCTTCTAACATAGAAACTATTTTTTTAAATAATTAGGCTTATTCAATAGATCCTAGAGTGGGTAGCTACAAAATATGGATTACATGTGTTAATGCACACATAAATGAAGATAGTACATGATGAACATAGTTCCTATGATATCTCTCCATATCAATTATTTCATGGTTCTCATCTATCACTAGTACATGTGAACATTTTTGCCACAGCAAATCTTCGCTAGGATGAACATGATGATGTTGATTTCTATTATTCTAATGAGTATGAACATGATGAAGATGATAACATTGACGATGATGATGATGATGATGATAACATTGATAACGATGATTATTATAACATTGACGATGATGAGGCTGCGAATGAGGATGAGGTTGATTAGGATGTCGATGATGATGATGATGATACCAGTGATGATATTAAATATGAATATGATGATGGTGATGGTGATGGTGATGGTGACGGTGATGGTGATGGTGATCATGATGATGATGATGATTATGATACCATTGATGATCATAATTTTGAAGATGATGATGGTTTCAATTATTCTAATGAGTATGAACATGATGATGATTATGGATATGAACATGATGATGATGATAACATTCATGGCGATGATGATTATAACATTGGCGATGATGAGGATGAGGATGAGGTTGATTAGGATGTCAATGATGAAGATGATGATGATTATGATAACATTGATGACGATGGTGAGGCTGAGGATGAGGATGAGTTTGATTAGGATGTCGATGATGAAGATGATGAAGATGATGATGATGATGATACCATTGATGATATTAAATAAGAAGATGATGATGGTGATTATGATGGTGATGATGATGATGATTATGATACCATTGATGATCATAAAGATGAAGATGATGATGGTTGCGATTATTCTAATGAGTATGAACATGATGATGATTATGGAGATGAACATGATGATGATGATAATGATGATAACATTGATGGCGATGATGATTATAACATTGACGATGATGAGGTTGAGGATGAGGATGAGGATGAGGTTTATTATGATGTCGATGATGACGATGATTATGATGATAATACCATTGATGATCTTAAAGATGAAGATGATGGTGATGATGATGATTATGATACCATTGATGATCATAAAGATGAATATGATGGTGGTTGTGAATGTTCTAATGAGGATGACATGATGATGATGGTTTTTATTATTCTAATGAGTATGAAGATGATGATGATGATGATTTATATTATTCATCATCAATATCATCATCATCAACTTCTTCATATGTATCTTCATCTGGTCTAGAATCGCTATTGTTGAAAGGATCGCTCATATCAGCATCAGCATCAAAGTCATTTTTGGTTATATATTCATCATCAATACCATCATTGATTTCAAAATCATATTCTACATCATTTGGATCATCAACTAGGCTTGATTGGATTCTTCATCAGTCACATCTGCGGCGGCCAACTGCTCCTGTTCTGTATCACCTTCTTCTCTGGCATTGTCTTCTTCCTCTACTAGATTATACTTGACTGGTATTCCTCTTAGATCATATCTAACAATGTATGACTATCCTACTTTACCTAGAACCTCTGAGTAAAAGACCTGATCACATTGAATTGGAAGAACATAAGGCTTTGTACTTGGTTCAAGTTCCCTTGTATTAACCATGGTAAATCCATTGGCATGCTCAATAACAGATATTCCAGGATCATGTTCATTCATTCGTATCTTGTACTATTTGAACTCAAACGGAACTATTTTAAATGAATTAAATTCACACTTAATTATATCTTCCAAATAACCATAATAACTATATTTAGATACTTCTAGATGCTTGTCACTTCTAGAGGAAACATTAACTGCATTTATCTCACAATCAAGTGTTTTCTTCTTGTCATCCAACTTTTTGATGTGAAATTTACAACCATTGTACCACATAGCATTGTGGTGTATCAACTGCATCATGCCCGACTCAGTTAATAAATATATAAGAAGAAATAAACAAAATAAATACATTTATATAATGGGAAACAACGAAAAAAATGATCAAGCTATAAAATATGCTTGTCTTTATATCTTTTAAACCACATGCTAAATCAATTCCCCTTTGTGTAAGTTCACCAGGATATTCTTCTCGATTACGACGCATTGTTTTAATCAATTTACTCACCCCTTCCCATGATAAGGTACCATATATTTTTATACATCGTTCTATCCATTCCTCCATCCAATCAAGATTGTTTGCAATGTACTACATCCCACACATGACCAACTATACGGAAAAATAATAGTTAAGATTTGTAAATTAGCTATCTTTAAAGGAAATTAAGTTTACCTTACAATAATGATGGAATAATAAAAATTACATGAGTAAGATATATATTAAATTGAAAAATTAATTGTATAATAAGTTAAATATACACCATCTAATTATCTTTCACTTTCCTTGTTCTACCTTTCCCCAACAGGACCTCCCCTTCAAATTTGTTGACGGAGTTGACATGCCTAATGCGAGGAAGATTGATATTTTTTACTAAATTTGGAAGATACTGACTAATGTACACCATGGATTGATATACCATGTAGACATGCACAATAGAACCCTTGGGACGTGCTCTTTATCTAACAAAATCCTTCAATGATTTCAAATTCCTTTCCACTGTCCACATTGATCTTGTGTGTACAGGTCCACACAATTCAATCTCATCAATTTGTTGTATGAGATAGTGTTCTTTTGCATTGAAAAATACTAGAGGTAAATACTTTTTCATTTCACACATTAGACGAGGAATTTCTCTTTTCCAATACCTAATATCTTCTTTATGGATTTATTTAGATGAAAGCCACCTACAAATGATGCAAGAAACTAACAATGATCAACAAGATTGAGGCATATATAATAAATTTCCAATCTATAAAACTCAATATGTCAATAAGCTATGCAACAAAGTGAACAAACATTTTCATGAATATAAATTATTGCTTACCTCATGTATTTAACAATATCATATATAACTTATTTTATGTTGTCGTCAAAGCTATCTGGGAGAGATAGATGTTGAACATATTGTAACAAAAAGAAAATGATAATTATTTATTTAAATTTCAAATAAGAGAACAAAATTACTAAAAATATGTACTAAATGGAAATTATATAGGTAAATTATTACCTTAATAAATGTATGCCAGTCATGAGGTTTAACACCACCAAAATCACCATTTTTCGTTAAGATATTTTGTATGTTCGACGAAAACCCATTCAAAAACCTTATTTTCTGAATGACCTCTTTTATGTCATTGCTTTGTTTCTCTGTCAATAACCATGGAAGACTAATTATATTCCAGTACTCCTCCGCGAAATTGGAATTAATTACACTTTGCAATGCGTGATTGGCTTCTGCAATGTCACTACAAATTTTTCCAATTTTATATTTGAGAGTCCTTCCATCTAAGATTCTCCATATCAATTATGTTACATTCTTCCCTATATGCATTATATCAAACAAATGATCTATTTGTAGGTGCTCGTAGTAAGGCAACCTACTGAATTGTATAGGATAACTCTTCATTTCTCGTGGAATCCCATTCATGCTTTTCACAACAATCAATATTAAACATAAACAAAAACACATTAACAATAATTCATGATACCCATGGTAGACAAAATTCAATAAAAATATAAAATTCGTAATATTACATATTTATATGCTACATATACAATTTGCATGCCATGACGATTTTTATTATATTCCAACTTCTATAGGTGAGGTGTCGTTCTTCATGGTTTCTTCCCATTCTCTTCTTTACCATTGAATTTTGTTTTCTCGATAGTTCGATACCTATGGTTTTTAGGGAGGAAGTATATGTTCTCATCAAACACTTCCTTTCTTAGACTTCTTGAACGACGAGATTTTATCCTAGGACCACAGACTGGACATGCAAATTTTCCCTTTGTTTGAATACCTGCAAGATATATGTATTAATATTATAAGCATCAAAAGATTACCAATTTAAATAAAAATTCATGATATTTACCTTAAAAACATATTAATTTAAAGTGCAACAGAAATTTACATACCACAAAAATGTGTTAACCCGGGAGCATCATGAATTGTCCATGCAAGTATTCCATGGAACTGGAATTGTTTCTGCACTATTGGTCTAGAGATTCCATACATAGTGATTCCATCCCATAACTTCAATAGCTCATACATAAGAGGCTCAATATATACATTCATATATTTAACTTGGTGCTAACCTAATTTATTCAACAATATACGATGTTATTCAGTTATGTTTCCCAGTATATAAAATGTGTTCTCATGCAGTAATGAAACAAAGAAATGAAATAATATAATTACTTTCAAAAAAATACCTGGAATAATCATTTCCAACATTGTGTGCTATCTCTTTATCGACATCCAAGGAGGAAGGTTATTGTTTATGATAATAACAGGCCACACTGAGTAAGTAGAACGAATCTCTCCAAATGGATTGAAACCATCAGCTGCCAATGAAAGTATAACATTACGAGGTTCATCATTAAAAATTGGCCATTTTTCTTCAATGTTCTTCAATGTAGAACTGTTGTAGGCATGCGAAGAACACCATCTTCACTTCTGTTCTTTCCATGGTAATCCATAAACGGTGTTATACTTTGGCACCTGAATAGTCATTGGAAACAGGGAATTATGGGAATATAAGGAAGTACTTTGCGAGGCACCTTTTTTTTACTTGATCAGTTCGATATCTACTAATTTCACATTGTAAGCATTTGTTTTCTGATGCATATTGTCCATAATATATAATATAATCATTATGATATGAATCAATAGCTTGATAGTCCATTCAAATTTATTTCATAATCAAGAATACCTCTTGACATGTGCATGGTAAATTATTTTATGGTGGTAATAGAAATTCATCCAACGGTCTGCAACATTGACAAAAAATGAAATGTAAACAATATAAATCATAAATATTGTTTATCCCTCATTTATGAATTAATTAACACTAAAAATAGAGGAAAATAGTGAACTTTTCAATATGCCATGTGAATATGCAATTAATACATTACATACCTTAGTATCTATGTGAAACAAGTGTTTGACAAACCATTCAAAACTTTCAAGTTCACAAACAACAATATAGTAGATAGAATATTTTTTGTTGAGCCTTCATAAAGAGGTTATTGGGACTTCTCGAGTAGAAGAACATCATGAATATCATGGAGGTTGTCCTCATCTAATGGATCAAATGTGTCTTGGATAAATCTATTTATAACATCTTCCTCATTTGTATCAATATCGTCATCATAGGATCATTAACAACTTCATCTTCAATATTATGATATCCATGTTCATCACCTTGTAAATTAGTATTTCTACTATAATTATGTGAAAAATAGCTCTCTCGCGGTCGACATTTAGGGGGGATTGTCTTTATAATTACAAACAATGTAATAACATTAGTGTATAATATACAACACATAAATTTTAAATGATAACACAGTCTTTGAATACATGATCAGTATTATTATAAGAAGTACATTATCTAATGAATAACGTCCTACCAAGGGACGATATGCAAACTCCTCTTCAGCATTCCCCTTCTCCTTACAATGTTTCTCAATACTTTTTCTTAAAATTCTTCCCGTTCGCAAACCCCTGCAATCATTGCAAGGGAAATAACACTTTCCATCACCCTTCGCCTCCAATGTTTCCCTAAACTCAGCATTCCTCTTATTATTTTCTTCCCAAGTATCTTTCTTTGACATTCTAATAGCATATAGGAACCAAACAAACTCAATCAATGTATAAGTAAATTAAATATAGTTTGTATATATATATATATATGAAAGGAGACAGAAAATTAAAGGACGTGACATGAAAAGTGACAAATATAATCAATAAATCCAAGTTGACTTTACTTCGACATGTTACATATCACAAACAATACCCCTCCTTTCCAAATTATTAAGGAATAAGTTAGTATGGGAATCTATTCTTGCCACCAACCAATATATTTTTTATATTTAGTGATAAAATTTAAATCCCCCCCCCCAAGGGTTATGTTCTCCCAAGTTAGGAAACATGATTTCTCACAAGCACATGGGATCACAATGCTTAAAGAATTTTTCACATGGGATATTATCACATGCTAGTTTACCCCTATATGAATAAGAAACTAAACAAATGAAACATTTCAAAAACAATGATCTTGTTTCCCTAATTAGTTCATCTTCATCTTTTTTTTATCAAACAATGATTAAGAGACAAATCCTGATGACATTATATATTTACTCATTCGAAAATATTAGTTCACTAACTACAAACCTCATTGCAAAACTAAAATTTTACAAAGGTTTTGAAAATACCTAAAACACCCATTAATCTAAGACGAACCCATTCTTTCTCATGTAACACATTCCCTAACAAAATTATAAACTCTATCATGATACATTCAAATTAATACCTCCTAATCATCCATCTCATGCCATGTTGGTATTGGATGTGATAGTATTGAGGAGAAAATGAATAGTTGACTCACTTTATGTATGACCCTATACAATAAAGGAGACAAAGAATTTAAAAATACTAACCTGGAAACCAAAGGAGATCACAAAAAAATTTGATGTATTAAACCAACACCACACTCTTGCACTCACAGATCAAACAATAAGTAGAAAAATTGTTGCAACTATATCAAAACATTTGATGAAATATGTATTAAGAACATGTATTTATAGATCAATGATCATGGTGGTTACAGCGAAAATGCACAACGATCAAATTTTAACAATAAGAAAAATTCAATGATCATTACTGCGATGACCATTGATTTGCAAATGTTTAGAGTTCCATCACTGGAGCGGTGAATGTGTGTCTTCATTGCAATAGAGACGAACATCTATCGCTATAGTGACAAACAGTTATTTACGTCACAATAGCGACGATGATTAGGGGTTAGAAGAATTTTTGTTCAAAATATTTATCAATTCATCCACGAAAATAGCCATTTTAACTTTTTCGTGGAACTTTTGAGCCATATGTACTAGTGATTATATCCTAGATTTATTTCTCTCTAGTATTTAGATCATCTCCTAGACCCAACCTCCAAGTTGTTTTCTCCACCCGGATTGGTTCAGTTATGCCTTTATTATCATTTCCTAGCCCTTGTGAAAATATTGTGGATTGCATGATGTGGAGGTGTTTTAAGTAATGAATTGATTCCTTGGGAGGTGGTGAAATGACTAGTCCTAATGATATTTCTCCACCTCCATGTCTAGCTTCTTCAAATCATTTCATGGGGGTAACTTGCCCCATTCCTTATCTTGGTATACCACTCATGGATCCTAGGTTTAATTCTTCTTCATCATGGCACTCATCATACAATTTGTTGAATTCAACATCTTTGGGATTACCAAGGTATGGGATGTCTTTCTTTCCAATGTACTTCCTCATTTTCCAAACTCTAGTTTGTAGAAATACACCCAAGGTTCTCAACCACTTAATCCCTAGAACAACATATACTCCTCCAATATTAATATCATACCCAGGTCTTTATACATTCTAATATCCCATACTAAGTTTAATTTTATGAAATTTCCCTCCACAATCAACACTTCCTCCATTAGCAACCAAAACTGGAAAATCTGTCACTCGATACACAAAACAATTGAGGCTCTCTACTAATTTTATATTAATGAAATTATGTGTACTACCTTAATCAATTAGTATTGTTAACATTTTAATTCTTAATGTAACCTACAATCCTGATGGTTTGGGGTGTTGACACACCTTCTAAGGAATGAACTAATATTTTAAATGGGTCTAGAGTTATGTTGTTTAAAATTTCTATACTTTTCTTTTTGTTGTTGGTTCATAAGTTATTCCTCACCCATTTTTGTTGATGCATCTCTTTCCTGCTCTTATTATTCTCCAAATAAAACAATTTTCTTTCTTGACATTTATGTCGTTCTGACAATTTACTATTATAACCAAAACATAGTCATTTTTCTCTTCTTTCATCTATTTCCTTCTGTGATATTTGAGTAGCTTGAGGCAATGTTTCACTCTAAGGAAAACTTGTGTCTTGTCTTCCTGCATATGTTCCAACTGTAGAATTTTTGTATATACTTATTTTGGCTTGAATATGGTGAGAATATTGCATAGCTTTCATAACAGTTTCCCATTGTTTTAAGAAAATATCATGTTCAATGTCTTCTTTTAATCTTCCCATGCAATATTATAACAAATTATTTTCACTTATATTGTTTACCCTTGTGGACACTACTTGAAATTATTAATTATAATCTTCCACATCATCTAATGATTGATTCTTTTTAGCTGGATAAATTAATCTTAAGTTGGAGGATTTATTTTAACTACTCATTAATACCATTGATAAGGTATTATCTCGAAATATAATGTATACCATTAAAATAATTGTCTATTTGGTTCACCCATGTAAACACATATGATCCATCCAACTTTCTTAATTCAACCTTGGGAATGAATTAGTTCCTTGGTCCTAAATTTTAACCCATGATGATGTGGATTATCAATTGTTGGGACCTCGAACCTCTTATTCTCCAATGTTTTCTATGTTTTCTTAGGTGGTGATTGGAATAAGTCCCTATTGTTCAACGTATTATCTTCTAGAGGTGTTGAATTTTGGTTAAGCAAGTTGGTTATGTTATTCAACTAGGAACTCAATGTTTGAAATTACTCTAGGAATTGTTTAGATTATATTTTTCATATCCCCTTGGAATGATTGGAATTCATCCTTATTTACCATAGTCATGATGTGCTTCTTTTTTAGCACTGTATTTTCAAAGTTATATGATCTATTGGTAAGATTGGTCATCATAAAATTAAATTCGCATGTTCTTCGTGTGTTATGGATGAGCCTTCAGGAGGTTTAATGGGTGTAGAATTGTAAATTATCCTTTCAGATTCAAACTAGGGCTATAACAGTATTTTTAAATTTAGCTGAGATAACCAAAAATGAACTTCTTTGTAGTATGCAATGGAATATAAAACTAAGAACCATTTACAAAATCAATCACATCAATCAAAATGACACAGTCATTTTGGGTAGAAACCCCTGGACAAAACCCAAGATGGGAAAACCAGTGCAGCAGTATGAGAGGATATTTTCTTAACAAAATATGGAGTCTTTTACAAAATAAGAAAATTGATTTATGCCCAACATGGAAAAATCAAATCACACACAGTCACTGAGAAAAACCTATGAGATGGAATGATTCCTAAGGAAGTTGTACAGCCTACTGATGTACGGTCGGTTGTTGTACATTTGTACATAACCTGTAGGGCCTGCTGTATAGATCCATACATTTTGTACAGACTATACAGCCTACTGTTGTACAATTGTGCACCCCTGTTGTATGGTTGTACAGTCCTGCTATACAGTTGTATGGTGTTTTTGTTTTTGTATAGTGTACCTCTGCGAAAACCTCTTGTCTCTCTCTACGAATTTTGGATTGCTTCTCCTCTCTCTTCTATGCAAAAATTGTTTCTCCCTTCTTCTTCTCCTTTGTCTCTGTCAGAATGTAATTCTGTCCTCTCCACCAATTGATATTTAATTTATAACTCGATGCTAATAAAAAACCCTAATTTCACTTTTTCATAAATTCAATTAATAATTACATCACTTTAATTTATTTTCCAAAGTAAACTTAGCAAAAGTAAATTAAATACAAATGGATTCATGATTTAAGTCTTCTGCATGCATGGAGAAAGACCTTCCTTGTTGTCACTTTCTAACACTCCTTACCAACAAGGAAGGGATTTGGAAGCAACCCCAACTTATCTCTGAACTTCACAAAATTGTGTCTACAAATTTCCTTGCTGAAAATTTCTTCCACTGGATGGTTCATCTCTAAACACAATATCTCAAGAAGTGGCACTAAATATCTATGTATTTTCTCCGATCATGGAACACTGGATTTCCAAATAGCCTGATGCCACTCTGATTGTAACATTGAACTATTGTAGCCTCTATATAACACTTAAACAACCTTGAAAGTAACTTCCTCAGCCACATACCCTCACAAGCATCCATTTTCGCTGCCATTTCCTCAACCTCTGTCCATCTCAATGCAACTAAATTCTACTTCCTGTTGAACCAAGACATAACCACTAATCCAATGTCGAAACAACAACTTGAAGTACTCTTTATGTCCTCCACACATCCTACCCAGTCAACATCTATGAATCCTGCTAACTGTACACTCCCCCTACGCTCATAAACCAATCCATACTCCATTGTACCTTTGATGTAGCGAAGTATATGCTTTGTAGTCAGCCAATGCACTCTCTGAGGGTCCACCATGAACTGGCTCAAAGAGTTGACTATAAAGCTGATGTCTAGTTGTGTGTTGACCAGATACATAAGTGAATAGTAAGCTGGTGATACAAGGTAGGATCAAATCCATCTGACCTTGATGCGTCAATATTCCTCTAGTTGGAAACTAGAGGTATGGCCATAGGCTTGCATTCCTCCATCCTGAATCTCTTCAAGATATCTACTGCATACTTCCCCTATCCAATGAAGAAGAATCCATCTATATTCCAAACCTCAAAGCCCATAAATTAATGCATCAACCCAAGGTCTTTCATCTCAAACTCCACTGCAAGGTTGGACTTGCAGTCTCCAATCAGCCTCTCATCTCCTGTAAGAAATAGATCATCCACATATAATACCAGTATGAGAGGCACCTCACCTATCAAGAAGCATAGTTTGTGTTCATACTCACTTTTTTGAAATCCCATCTCCCATATATAATTGTCTATCCTTGAGTACCATGCTTGAGTTTCCTTCTTGGGCCAATAAATAGCTCTATGAAGGTTGCATACATGTGTTTCTTTGTTCTCCACATCAAACCCCTATGGTTTCTCAATATATACCTCCTCCTCTATCACTCTATTAAGAAAGGAAGTCTCGTCATCCATCTGATGGAATCTCCAACCCATATTTGCTGCTAAAGAGATAATGGTATGAATGGAAGAATACTTGGAAACAGGGACAAAGGTATCCTCATAGTCAATTCCTTCCTTCTATCAAAACCCCTTAGCCACAAAGTGTGCCTTTTACTTCTCCGTGCTTTTGCATGTTGCATGCTTTACCTTATAGATCCATCTATATCCCACCACCTTTTTTCATTGAGGCCTTGGCACAACCTCCAATACCTGATTATTTATGATTCAGTCATACTCCTCAACCATGGCCTCCTGCCACACATCATGTTGTGTAGCCTCCTCAAATATAGAAGGTTCATATTTAATAAACTCTGTCATCAGTTCCATATAACTGAGTCTTACTAGTGGGTTTCTTTATCTCATGGATCTCTATGGAGGATCCACCTTTCTAGATTCTTGAACTATGGACCTGAACCACTTAGGCCTTAGCCTAGTGTATACCTATTGCGGTTGCTACATATTCATCTCATGGTGCAGCTCATCCTCCAAATCAATGACTTAAGGATACTGTCCACCTGACTCCCTATGACTACCAGAACCTATGCTCTGTTTTTGTACATGTACATGTACATCTGGCTCCTCCAACTTGACCCCAGAAACCTGTGTTGGATGTCTCTTTGCCGATAATTCCATAGATATATGCAATACCCTTTCCTCATCAAACTATACATCCCTACTCACAATGACCATCTTGTGAGTAGGTATGTATACCATGTATGCCTTCAAAGTCTTGTTGTATCCAACAAGTAATTCCTTCTCTCCAAAAGAACAGTGGTAATCCTTGATTAAATAGCATGGCCTTGGTTGCTCCTACCATAGTCATGTTCTTCCTCTCTAATACTCCATTATGTTGTGGGGTATGAGGCATAGTGTGCTCCTTCTTGATCCCCTCTGTCGAACAATACTCCAAGAACTCATTAGAGGTATACTCTCCCCCATTGTCCATTCTCAAAACACGGATATTCCTACCTGTTTGGTTCTCAACGATAGTCTTGAACTACTCAAACTCTCAAAGAACTATGACTTGGCCTTTAGGAAATAAATCTAGGTCCTCCTGGAATAGTCATCATTGAAGGTCACATTGTAACTACAACCATTAAACGAATGGACACTCATAGGTCTGCAAACATCTGAATGCAATAAGTCCAAGGGCTCCTTACACTTTTGCTCACTCTGTGGGAAAGGATTCCTGATGTTATTCCCCAAAGCACAACCCTTAGAGTGGTTATGCTTCTGCTCATGTACCTAAGTAACTCCAATGATTTTCTGTCTCAAGTGCCTCAATGATCCATGGTGTATGTGTGCCATCCTCCTATGCCACAAGTCACCCTGACTATTGTCACTAATGACTAGAGTCTTCGCATACTCAAAGTGTAGTCTATACACTTTCCTGCTCCTGATCCCAATCACTCAATCCAAGCTCCTATATGACCCCTTGGGCTTGATATACACTCTATGGTCTCAGAATTTCAACTAAAATCTCTTGTCCTCCGGAGTGGAGACTGATATGAGGTTCTTATTCAACCCTAGAAATTATAACACATCATCAAAACTAAGGGTTTTTTCAGACTCCCTCTGAAATAAAACAATGCCAACTCCTTGTTCCTGATACCACACATCATCACCCAGCTCAACATGGATACCTATTCCACCCTCCTACAAGTCCTTGAAGAATCTCGTATGTCCAGTCATATGACTAGATTCTCCACTGTTTATGTACCAAATAATGCTACCTCTGGCGCTTTCCATGAAAGCTATCAAGAAAAAATCCTCATCGAAGTTCCTGCTGAAATCCTCCACCTATACAAATATGGTCATCTGAGCATTTCTCTTATTCTTCCTATATGGGAACTTGGAGGAAAAGAGTCCTTGCTTATGGAAAATAAAACACTTAACCTTTGACATGTCAAGGTTCTTCTTACCACCCTTCTTCCTCTTTGCCTTACCCTTGCTCTTCCCTGTCAGGTCTAGAGCCTCCTCATCCACAATCTGTGGGGAACTGTTGGATGAGCCTGATCCTTGACCCATGAGGGTCTCCTCCTGTACAAATTCATCCCATGGTCTCTGCCAATTATAGAGATTCTCCCTAGACACAACAAATTTTACAAGGGTTTCCCATGGCTTATAGAATCCATTGAGGGATATCTCAACTAGCTCCTCATCCTCAGTCTTAGAGTCAATAGCTCCAAGATCATCCCTTATTTGTGTGAGCCTTATGAGATAAGGAACCACTCCTTCTCCCTTGGCCATCTTGGTGTAGCACATCCTCTCTTGCAGCACTATCTTCCGGTTTTCATTCTTGCTCTTGTATGGAATTTCCAAATCTGTCCACATCTCTGATGCGGTATTCTTCCCGAAAAGGTGAAAGACTGTGTGGTCCTTCACCCCATCCAATATTATCAACATGGATCTGGATTCAATATTCTTACAATCTTTCAAATCTATCAAGTCTGTGGTTGCAACCTTCGTCGATTCAATGTGCTCCTCATCATCATTGACATCCAAGATCCTTGTGATCCTTTCTTTCCATATAGGAAAGTTCTGAGAACCCTAGAGTCTATCCTCAACTCTCAATTGCATGGGCATACTAAAGTGTACCTGTCAAACCCTAGATCTGCAATCTAGGTTTGTGTCTTCAAATAGATCTTCCCCTGATCTATCACTTCTACTACAAATCTCTCAACTTTAGCTCAGCAAAGCTTTGATACCATAAAAAATTTCCTTTGAGATTCAAATTATGGATAAAATAGTATATTTAAATTTAACTTAAATAACCACACATGCACTTCTTTACAGTATGCAGTTGAACATAAAACTAATAACCATTTACAACATCAATCACATCAATAGAAACGACACAGTATTTTTGGGTAGAAACCCCTGGAAAAAACCCAACATGGGAAAACCGGTGCAACAGTATGAGAGGATTTTTAATAAAAAAAATATGGAGTCATTTACAAAAAAAAAAAAATTATGCCCAATATGGAAAAATCGAATCACACACATTCACTGAGAAAAAATTATCAGATGGAATGATTCCCAAGGTAGTTATATGACATGTTATTGTATGGATTGGTGTTGTATGACTGTACAAAATCCATACATGTTGTTGTACGGATCAGTATTGTCTGTACAGATTGTACGAGCTACTCTTGCATTCACCTGATGTGCGGTTGTACGATCCTATTATACAATTGTATGATGTTGCTGTTGCTCTATGGTGTACCTCCACCAAAACCTCATGGCTTTCTCCTCTACTAAGTATGGATTGTTTCTCCTCCATCTTCTACACAAAAATTATCTCTCCCTACTTCTTTTCCTCCGTCTCTGTCAGAATGCAATTGTGTCCTCTCCATTAATTGATCTTTCTTTTATAACACAATCCTAAGAGAAAAACCTAATTCACTTTTTCATAAATTCAATTAATACCTATATCACTTTAGTTTATTTTTCAAAGTAAACTTAGGAAAAGTAAATTAAATACAATTGGATTTCTGATTTAAGTCTTCTACATGCAAGGACACATGCATGCAAGAAGACCTTCCTTCTTGTCACATTCTAACAAGAATTTATTATTACATTTGTATCTATTTGATCCCAATAATAATTTATTATATTTTCTCTCTCTTTACTCTTTATCACACCCTCTGAATCACCAAAAATGGATATTCTAATAAAAAGTTATGCAAGTTTCAAGTTAACATACCTTTAAAAACCCTGGTTTGGAAACTATCTTGTTGGCCAACTTTCCAATTGAGTTAAATTTGTTATTTCGGCCCCAATAAGTCTATAATTTTGTCTTGTAGTAGACCAATATCTCTTCTTTTCAATGCCACAAGTATGACCTGATTCTGATGTGCCAAGAAAACGTTATGGTAAAGTTACCAAACTTGTTATTTTTGTCCTTTTTAGGAGAGAGAAAGTCTTCAGCCTGCCACATGTCTAATTTTTCTGGATATGATTCTGAAAATTGTACCAAGAATAATATGTTTTACTGAATATCATATGCAACAAGACTCAATCAATTTGGGTCTTTCAAGCTTCAGATATAATAGTTTTTCTTGGAACACATTTTTAGACTAATTTTTGGACTAGTCACAAACCCTTACTTCCACAGGGTATAACTCCACACTTATATTGAATCAAGACCTCAAAATAGTACCACATATATATCATTACGTCCTCTATGGCCCCTCCAAATTTTGTTGTTTTAAGCATCCTACAAAAGAAGTTATAGAAAAAATTCCAAGATGACTTGTTTTGGAAGTGTCCAAGCTCTAATACCAAATGTTATGCACCAAATTCTCCAAAAGAACATAAAATCTCCAAGAAATAAAAATAAATTCCTTAATAATGAAGAAAATAGATGAATAGAAAGTCTCTTTGAGGGGTAAACCTACTTATACAATGTACTAAATACACAAGGAGAGATGAGATGATTATACAAATGAATCTCATTTATTATAAATAGGAGATGAAGTGGTTATTATGTAACCTCATACTAAGCCAGCCTAGCCATAACTAATATAATAATAATTAATTATTGTTAAGGCCTAAATGGATTGCCCCTCTATATGAAAAAAATCCATTGCATGTATCTTTAAATTGTCATGTTATCTTAATTTGGATTTTAAAAATAGCTTAGAAAATTAACTCAAGACATAATGTTTAATCATGTATTTTCACATGCATAGTGATGACAAAGAACATTTTTTAAGAAATTTTCTATGTGGGAACTTTGTCCAATTGCATCCTTGTTGAGGATCTTAGACATAAGACCCTAATGTCTCTGCAACCTTGTTGAGGATCCTAGGAATATACCTTATGGTTGTGATGGTAATGGATGAGGATGGTTTAACAGTATGGTATTTCCATGTATGGATGGTGATGGTGATTTATTGTTTGTCAATGATATGATAGAGACCTTGCAACAATATTAATAATAATACTAGAGGGTTTATATTTCTCGTCGTGCTAGTTTTGTCATTTGAGGATGAGGTGAATACATTTATTTTGGACATTATTCCACCACTCTAGAAATGTACCCTTATATCTTGGCATTATGTTATCTTCTAGAGATGTTATATTTCTCCTTAGGATGTGGATTGGTTAGATAAGGACATATAAGTGGCATAAAAAAACATTTATTATATGTATTTTTTTAACTAAAACGGTTATTTATTTATTTTTTAAACGAAACCAGTTGGGTTGTAGCCTAACCAACCAAAATTACATGGAATCTGGTACATTATTATCCCTACTATATCTTGGTCGATTCTTACACTTGCTAAAAACAGAAGCAAAAACCAAAAAACTACAGGATGGGAAAATTCAAAGGTGCCTCTGCATTCTTGTTGATTACTCCTTGTAGCAAGAGACAACCCACATTGGCCTTTTCATCTGCCTCATTTTTTGAACTACAAAGAATATGACAAAAGGAGGTGAAGGTGAAATTGTGTAGAATACACCACAGCCTCTGCAGTGTCTTGTTGAGAGTCAGATTGTTGAAATGATCCTCTAAATTTAGAATCTTTATCAAAAATTTTGAATCGTCGAAGACTTGGAGAGTTGTGTTTCTGTATTCCTGAGTGATCTAGAAGCCTTTTAGAAGACCAATAATTTTAGCCTAATTTTGTGTACGTTGTCCTAAACCCTAGTTGAATCTGTCTTCAAGAAATCTGTCAGGAGAGTACATCACTCCACCTACTCTTACTTTCCCTAGATTTCCTTTGGAAGAGCCATAGAAGAAGATCGTTACCTTGAATTGGTTTCTCCACTAAACTTGAAACTCTGCATCTGGTGTTCGTATACACCACTTGGGGGTGAAGGAGGGAAGAGAAAAGGTATTTTTTTTGTCTCGAACCGTAAAAGTTCCCAACCAACTTCTTTCTTTAGTTAGGAGAGAAGTATCTAGATTGGTGGAGTAATTTCCCATTAATTCCATTATGAGCACCTTTGCTTTGTCTACTATTGTCAAGGGATAATGCACAATGTTGTTGAAAATCATATCATTTATTTCCATCCATAATTTCCATCATATGAACTTGGGGATGGAGAAACAAATCATGGTCCATAAATACTTTCTTTTTAGCACCCAGGGATACCTTGGCATCTAGGAGGAGAAGAGCTACACAACTATGACCTATGAAGGAGCCGCGAAACATTGATTCCTTGGAGTGATATCAACCAGACCATTTGGGAAAAGGAACAATCTGCGAAGAGGTGATCCATGTTTTCAAGAGCCATATGACATAGGGTGCATCTTGGAGTCCTAATATGCTTCTTTTTATCATATTTTTGTCGGTTAGCACTTTCCTGTGCAAAAGCACCCATGTAAAGAAATTGATTTTGGGGAGTCCAAAGGTGTCCCAACCCAACTTCCAAATCAAATAATTGATGGTTGGAGCATGGTGACTTTGCAATGTGTTGAATCCTTTTGCTACTGAGTAAGTACCATTCTTCCCCCAGTGTTATAGCGGATTTCACCACTCTAGGTGAATCACACTTTGTATGGCCTTCCTCTGTCCTGCTGCAGACTCTTTAGACCCCATGGACCATATTTTATCCTTTGATGTTACCTTGATCATCCCTAAAAACTATATAAAAGATGATATACGCATATTTTTCCCCGATAACTGCGTACATACACAGGTTTGACTCCTATAACCGCGTACATCGAGATGTGTGCATAAGTCCAAATCCTTTTGGATTTTTTATTGACTTGGATCCGACTCATTCGACTCCTGGCCTTCCATATGCCTTGAGATCGCTCGGATTTGACCCTTCATTATCCCTTGTGAAGCTATATAAGGAACCCCTTGGTACATTGAAGGAATATAGAGAGATTGA
>LPNX011090445.1:356726-399009 GCA_001517045.1 Pseudotsuga menziesii | reverse complement strand
CCATTGTTCTCAGGATCCTCCTCTCAAACGGGAGTCAAGCACGAGGCAGTGTGAGCGGTTATTGACTGGGATGACCCCTAGTCATAACTGAGTAGCACCGGCGATATTTCCAGGATTGTATTCGTATCTGGGGACTCTTTCAAGAGTTTCAGGATTTGCTACCCTTCCCATACGGTCAATCCCACCTGCGACTTTCTGCCTGAGCTGTGATTATATTGAGGTGACCTTAGTGACCTTACCTAGGATATCGAGGGGGTACTTGTAGAGGTTATTCTGCATGTGTCCCGTCCAGGTTGGGGTCAGACAGCACAGTCGCTTTACGCGTTGAAGATGAGGGCCACAATAATTGGTTACGTACCTCCGCTTGTTGTGTATGGGAGTCTCAGGCCTCTCCTAGGCGAGACATACCTGCTTCATTCAGGAGCTCACTTATCCAGCCCTTGTTTGCTTGAATTTGGCTTTAGATTTTATTAGTGATTATTCTATGCATGCTAGTTGTCCTAGGGTCTACGTAAATAGAGAGTCTTTGCTTTTTGTTGAGTCATTGTGGATTCGAGTGTAGTTCCGCGCCGTTCTCGTCAGTTAGCTGGACTTCTTCCTTCCACTTCTCCTCCTCCTTTGGGAGAGATACCTAGACATTCCAGGCAGAGTATGTCACACACGTATTCACACACCATGGAGGATCATTCAGAGACTATTCCTGAGCCACCTCCTCCTTTTTGTATTGACGATGGGGAACTTACTCCTACATACGATCCTTCACCTAACCTAGCTGAGTTCGGTCCCGTGATTTCCCAAATAGGATCTTTGCATGATAGACCTACTCACCCTAGGGCTGATTCCCCGTTGACACGTTACCGGTATGGAATGTTGGATGATGCCGAGACTCACTTTCCACCCGCCAGTACTAGCTACGATAGTTATGCTACGACTGGTTTTCCTATGCACAATTTGACATTTCATGTCGAATCTGACTCCGAGCCTAGCACTATGCTTGGGGGCAATCCCATTCCTTACCTTGCGGAGAGGTTTGGGACTACTAGTCACATTGCACCTTCCATCCCAATGGTGGAAGCTACATCTCATCTCCCTCCTAGGTCTAGGGTTAGCAATCTGATTAGGATACCAGGTCTGAGATGAGTGACGATAGGCACGAGTACATATCTTATTATGGAGATTCCTTTTTCCTGGGTTCCGAGTTCTTCAAATGTACATCCTCCACCTTACCCACGTGGTCCTTCGAGCCAATATATGGCTACGAGTCAGGTCCGTACTGCGGTTACTAGGCCGATTGTGTCTCAAGTTTATATACCACCCATTGCTTTGGGAGGCTATATCCGCCTTTCTAGTGGTCATCTTGTTACGTCCTGGGAATATATACCTACTTCGGGTATGTATGTTCCTCCTTTCGGAGCTTATCTTCCTACCTACGAAGTGTCCCATGGGACATCGCATGCGATGACCTATGGACCTTATTACGGTCCGCAGTATGGACAGGTTTCTTCACCTTACGGAGGCGGGTATCAACAACCTGCTTACTCTCCTAATTATGGCTTTGTAGCTCCTATTATTTAAGGTCCACCTTACTATGGTACTTCCATGTCACCTTATACAGATCAGACAGGAGGAGGACACTAGGGCCAAGGCCATAGTGGTGCTCAAACCTATGTGAACCAGGGAGTGGTCCATCGACCTCATCATACTAAGCTCCCTTTCCTCGCGACGCTTAACCTTCCTGACTTATCGAGAATTATGAAAGATCCCGTGGCTCATGACCCGGCTTGGTCGGCTGTCCCTACCAAGCTTCCTTCAGACATACCTAAGTTCGAAGGAAAACTGGGAGAGGATCCAAGTGAACACGTTACCACGTTTCACCTTTGGTGCTCTTTGAATTCGTTACATCAGGACTCAATCCACTTGCGACTATTTCAACGCACCCTCACAGGGCCTGCGGTGAAATGGTATATAGAGTTACCAAAGGGAGCCTTTACCTTGTTCGACGATCTTGCGATGACTTTTATTAATCACTTCCAGCTACCAGTGTGCTATGATGTTGGTACTGAACTCTTGTCGACATTTTGGCAAGATAAAGCCACCCATATTTCTGATCATATTCAGGAGTGGCATAGACAGAAGAGATTAATTAAAGCCTTTATACCGCCAGAGTTCCTTCTCGAGTGGTTCCTCAAGTCTTTATTACCCTATATCGTGAAGGATGTTTCCACATCCGGAGTGCAGAATGAGGAACAAGAAATTTTTAGGGCATAGGAACTGGACTTGATTTATGCTCAGTCCGGTCTGTTGTATGAGATTATTCCCAACACTCCTCATTCTAGTTTCGATCCCAAGGTCAAACCTGGACCACATGCCGATGGCATTGTGGGTTGTGCAAGTGAGAAACCTACAGATTCGGTTGCAAAACAAGTTAGTCAATTGTCGCTCAACCAATCTGCCTCGGGACAAGCTACGGCTTCGTCTCAACCCGCCCAAACGGCGAGTGTACTTTCTGTACAATCGTCGGACCAGAAGGGTAACCAGCAACCCAGACGAAATAAGAAAAAGGGTAAGAATAATAATCGAAAGGGTGGGAATAAGAATGAGAATGCTTCCAATCATGACAAGAACGGTCAAAATGCTAGTGGGGACAAGCAAGCGAAATGTAAGGTTAAGTTATTTTGCAAGCTATGTAAGGATGATCACCTCACTTACTTGTGCCGTAGAATTGATGAAGCTTCGAGACTCTTAGCACAAGGCCCAGCTGTGCTAACGAACCCTTTACCACATAACCAGAATATGAACTTGAAGTCCCAGGAGCAATCTAGTGAGAATGATCCACCAGAAGCTAGTGCTCGTGCGTGCATTAACATGGTCCGTGCTGCCAAGGTTGTGACTCGTACAAAAGATTATGGATCGTCACAACCCAGCCCAGGAAAAGAACCCAATCCACCAGGAACTCCTTTGCGCATTGAGAAACCTGAGGATAAACCTAAAGCTACACCTCGCATTCCTAAGGGGGTACTTAAGCACTCAGGGCATAAGCCAAATGCCCGAGCTTCCCAGAATTATTCAGTTGTCGAGGACTTGGGCCATACTCCTTGCGCAATGTCTGCATTGGAAGTGCTTCAGATTTGTCCTTCGCAAAGGAAGGCTTTGATTTCTGCTCTTGGTGTGAACGGAGATGATTCTTCCTCGGTGATCAAATTTGAAACCGCAGGTCATCAGCCTCGCTTTCCCTACTATGTGTCGCTTTTGGTACACGTAGAATGTCTTAACATGATCGTCAAGTGCACTGTGATTGATGAGGGCGCTGCTGCATCTGTGATGTATTTGTCCTATTGGAAGGGTCTTGGTTCTCCTGAGTTTTTGAAGTCAGCGACTATGTTAAATGCTTTTGATGGGAGATCTTTTAGGCCACACGGCATCATTCCTTCCCTTAAAGTCCATTTGGGATGGAAGACCGTTGCGATAGAGGTTGAGGTGGTTGATGCGCCCCTCGACTATAATCTCTTGTTGGGTCGGAACTGGATGTATAGTATGCAAGTCGTTACTTCTTCTGTGTTTCGCGTGGTATGCTTTCCTCATAACGGGAAGATTGTAACGATTGATCAAATGGCATTCAAGAATTCCCCTGTTACTGCATCTTCGGTTCCGGTCGTTGAACACTCTCAGCCGGCAACTGGGAGTGTGGGTGTAGGCATGTATCCATCCCTTATGGGGAGCTTTAGTTGTCCTGCGCCGGTCCTCATGATAGGATATAGTTCCGATAATGCTTCATCTTCTACAACCTCAGTGTCTTTTCACACGACTCATATGGAAGATCCTTGGATTCTTCCTACACTGAGTATTTCGAGTGAGACTCTCGAGACCAACGTGCCGCTTCCTGCAACCATAATAGCTTATCAAGCCAATCTTATGGATGTTGCAGAGCCTTGTTCTTCCTCTTCGCGGACGGAGGAGGAAGACCCCTATGTGCTGCTTGCATGGGCACTACAGTCTTCTCATGCCCACGACTGCCTGGATATGGTTTTCCCTTCCGATGAAGCGATCATCGAGGCTATGTCGAGTGTTGAGCCGCCATGGGAGGAACTTCATCATATATCATATTTCCTTCCACCGCTTGACCGTTTGGAGCATGAGGATTATAGGGAGATTCTTAGTCAGAGAGTTGGTAGTCCCATGGTTCCATTAAGCTCTCCTAGTCAGATGGCTAATGGGAACATGGCGAACATATCTTCCACGATTTCTATCAACATCTCTCAAAATCCTGGCACCATTGAGAATGTCTATATTGGGGCAGATTGTTCCCAAGCTAAGATTCTTGAATATACCGAGCTATTCAAGGAATTCCGTGATATTTTTGCTTGGTCTTATGATGAGATGCCAGGTATTGACCCTCGAATTATCGAACATGAGATTAAGGCTTACCCCAATGCTAAGCCTGCTCGACAACGTTTACGTGCCATGAATCCTAGGAAAGCACCCGCCATTAAGGAAGAGATAGAGAAGCTGTTGAAAGCTGGTTTCATCTATCCCATTCCCTTGATGGAGTGGATTTCAAACCCCATTCCGGTGGATAAGAAGCAGGGAGTGATCCGAATATGCACTGATTTCTGCGATTTAAATCGTGCCTATCCTAAGGATAACTTCCCCACACCGTTTATTGATCATATTTTGGATGAGTGTCCGGGTAGCGAGGTGTTTTCCTTTATGGATGGATTTTCCGGGTATAATCAGATCTATATTAAACCTGAGGACCAACACAAGACTGCATTTATTTGTCCTTGGGGAACATTTGCATATTGGAAAATTCCTTTCGGCCTTAAAAATGCCGGAGCTACATTTCAACGGGAAATGACCTTGATTTTCCATGATCTCAAGTCTATTATTGAAGTATTTTTGGATGACCTCACTGCTCATTCTCGTATGAGAATGCGTCATTCCTATCACTTGAGATTGGTGTTCGAAAGGTGCCGGCACTATTCGGTTCAATTAAATCCTCATAAGTGCATATTTTGCATGAAGTCAGGTCGTTTATTAGGGTTCATCATTTCAAAGGAGGGCATAAGAGTCGATCCCTGAAAGGTTGAGGCAATACTTCAGTTGTCTCCCCCGAAGAATATTCGTCATCTTCAGTGTTTGCAAGGTATGGCAAACTTCTTGCGAAGATTTGTGGTCAATTTTGCCAATTTGACTAGAGGCTTCATGCGTCTCTTGAAGAAGGATACTCCCTTTGAATGGGATGAGCGAGCCCAGGAGTCCTTCGATGCTCTTAAGCGAGCCCTAGCATCGGCCCCGGTGATTAGTCCTCTGGATTATATTCATGCTTTCCTATTATATGTGGCCGCGTCTTTAGAGACGATTGGTATGGTATTGGTTCAGGAGGATGAGGAGCTCCAGGAGCATGTCATATATTATCTGAGCCGAAACCTTATTGACGCAGAGATTCGGTATTCTCATGTCGAGAAGCTTGCTTTAGCGACCGTACATGCGGTTCAGCGTTTGAGACATTATATTCTCCTTCGCCAAACCTCAGTTGTGGCCCATGTCAATCCATTTCAGTTCATCCTCACACGAAGGATGATTGGGGGAAAGTATAATAAATGGATTTTCATCGTGCAAGAGTTCGATCTTGAGTTTGTTTCGGAAAATTTGAAGAAATCGTTAATTTTTGCAGAGCTTATATCAGATTTTCTGAGCGAGGCTGAGGAGTCAGTTTGTGAAGATACGTTTGTTGATGAACACATCTTCTTAATCACAATGTCTGACCCATGGTATGGAGATATCATAGTATATCTGCAAACACAGAGGACCCCTACTCACCTCTCGCGATATGAACGATGACGATTACGTCACGTCTCTAAGAACTACCTTATAGTGTACAATACTTTGTACCTCCGTGGGGTAGATTCCATTTTATGATGTTGTTTAACTCATGAGGAGGCTGAGGTTGTGCTGAATGATTTCCACGGAGGGGCGTGTGGTGGTCATTTATCTGGGATTTCTACAGCTCAAAATATTTTGAGAGCGGGTTATTTCTGGCCGTCGATCTTTAAAGATTGTGTTGATGCGGTCAAGAGGTGCCACCCTTACCAGGTGTTTGCATGAAATATGCGCTCGAATCCTACCCCGTTACATCCCATTATCACCGCCGGTCCCTTCACCAAGTGGGGGCTCGATTTTATGGATTGCAGCCCAGCTTCAGCTGGGGGGCACCATCATATTATAGTGGCTGTAGATTATTTCACGAAATGGGCTAAGGCAATGCCTACAGTAAAATCCAACTGTGAGACAACCGCTCACTTCGTATTCAACCAAATCATTACTCGGTTCAGGATTCCGAAAGAGCTTGTCACTGACCATGGCTCGCACTTTCAGAACCATATGATGGAAGAGTTGGCATCCAAGTTAGGGTATAAGTAAGAGCACTCCTATTCTTATTACCCCCAAGTGAATGGACAGGTGGAAGCAGTGAATAAATCACTTAAGTCCATTCTCCAACAAACCATCGCACAGAGCGAGATGAATTGGCATATTATGTTATACCCTGCTTTGTGGGCATATCGAACCGCGGTTAAGACTGCCACTGGTTTTTCTCCATATCAGCTTGTGCATGGAGTGGAGTTGATATTGCCGGTTGAATGCGAGATTCCTTCGTTGAAGCTAGTTGTGGAACTCTTACCATACACTTCACCTTTGGAGGAGCGTTTGGTCCACCTTGAGCAACTTGATGAGCAGTGTCGAGATGCCTTGGTGGCTCTAGAGGTTAATAAACGTCACGTTAAGGTCCAATACGACAAGTCTGTCCATCCAAGAGTGTTTAGTGAAGGAGACTTGGTCCTTTTGTGGGATCAATCGAAAGAACCCTTGGGGCCAGGGAAGTTTAATCCTATGTGGCGTGGTCCTTACATGGTCAAGCGTGTCTTAGAGAAGGGTGCCTATGAGTTAGTCAATTACAAAGGCACAGCTTTGGCTGAGCCTATAAATGGGCTCTATATTAAAAAATACTATGCATGATCTTTAGCCAAGGATGCTTGTTGTATAATATTGTACAGCTTTGCATAGTTAGGTCTTTTTTATCATCATCGGGTTTGTGATTAGTTTCCATTTCTTGTGGCAGATGTCAATGGAATCTTCCACCTACATAGGATTCGTGGATGGTGCAAGTCGTCACACTCAACACTCAGCCTCTGCTACTTGGGTGATTTATACTCCTATGGATCAGGTACTGTCTTCAGGAGGTGTATGTCTACGGCCATCTTCCAACAATGTTGCTGAATATAGTGCCATTATCGAGCTTCTACGTGATGCCATTTCACATGGCGTTCTATCTCTTGAGGTACGTCTTGATTCGAAGTTAGTAGTGTCACAGCTCAATGGTTTGTACCATGTTAGAGATCTGACATTATTGAGAAGATTCTTATGTGTGAGATTGTTAGAATGGCAATTTGACAGTATTACATATATACACATTCCAAGAAATGATAATCAAGTTGCTGACTCATATGCTAACTACGTGTTAGATTGGCATTTGTTTCATTCAGAATAAATTAATCACAAACATTTTTACACATGTAAATAAATAAACCGATCACCATAAAACTTTTTATATATCAAAAATGTGGTAATACATAGTGTCATATACAAAAGTGGAGCTTTCAAAGCTTCCATCACATAATACACAGTCGTACAAAACATATATACTCCCAGGTGTCTAATCCTGTGGAGGGGGAGGGTTGTGATCACGATATGTCACTACAACTCTAGCTAGCCGTCGAAATAAATGCACCCATGCGCATGGTACACCCACCACCTGTCGCTGCATGCTCTCAGGCAAGTCCTCAACTTACACCATGGGAACCCTGTGAGTCAGTCGCACGAAGTTGGTGTGAATGCCCTAGAGCATTCGCTCCACATCTGCACCTATGATGTCATCCCCTCTTCCCCTCCGTCTATGACGTGGGAAGCCCTCTGGTCGTCGTGGTCCTACATCTGCACATGAATGGTAGATGTCACTATGTGTTGTCACGCAAAAACATGTCTTTTTGATTTTACATAATCAAGAAAATACAAACAAAAAAAAAATTAAATAACTCAAAAAACTTTAAAAAGAGTGAGAGTCGAGATTCGGTACCTATCTCTCCGTATTCCAATCCTGGTGGCAATGGCATGTCCGGATCCCCCCAGAAATCTATCCCTCCATAGGGGTAGTCATCTATGGCAACAATCTATCGTCGCCACCATGGAAAGAAGTCAGCTAGATATGGGTTGGCCACCCTACCACCCCCCAGTCTACGCATAGCATCTGCCCAATGCCGTTGGGCCGGATCTCGAACCTCGTGGAGAGGAACGTCCACTCTAGGGCTCAATATTGGAACACGCTCGAAGAAAAATGTGCTCAATATGCTGCTGAACCCGAAGTTTCGTATCCTACCTGTCTTACACTCACTGAGCTGGTGTTTCATGTTGCTCAGTAGTTTAGTACTCCAGTCATATGTATTCAGTCTCATACACTCCACTGCATAGTACATAAATGGCCGCGAGGCCTGATGGAGTGAGGCTAAGCCTGCTATCCTACCCAGCGTCAGTAGTATGGCCTTTAGGCCCAGCACCTGTATAGCACTGGTAGGTACTTGACTCCCAACCTTCTCAGTATCTAGGTAGCAGTACACAGCTACATACTCATCGATAGTAAGCCCACCGCCTAGCCCACCTCGGGAATGAAGGTTCACCACCTCCCCTCATCTAGATAGACCTATGATGAAGTATATGTCTTCCACCTCTATAGTGAGAGACATCCCATCTATCCTGAAGGACTCTGAGTCTGGATCCCAATAGTTTACCAGCATCTCTAGCAGTCTTGGTTTGGCCCTCAAGCCACCAAGGCACCAAAACTTGTAGATTCCACATCTTCTAAGAGATTGTTGAGCCATTACGTCAGCCCTTACAGCTTCCTCTACTTCACCATGCTCATGCTCTCTCCATTCTAGCACCATCCTGCATGAGAAAATACCCAATTGTCCATTATATTCTTGTAAATCCACTTGCGCGGCGTCATACGCGACTATTTTACAAACAGCCGCGTATGTACGCGGTTTCTAGCCCCTTTTTCACCTATAGCCATCCCTATACGCGAAAAAAGCTTCGATACCCGTGTGGGCCGCAGCGCTCATGTAGAATTAGCCTGAACTACCTCATTTTACCATGAAAATCAACAAAAATTATATTGAAATGCATGACGAGAGCATGAGTAACTACCTGGAAGAAACGGTTGTGAATTTCGTCGGCTGGATCTCCTGGAATTTGCAGTTGAATATCAAAGCTCCAATGGGTAAAAGTTTCAAATGATTTATATTTTTTACTATTTATAGAAAAAATTTCAAATATTTGAAAATTTTTACCCCCTTTCCTATAGTTTTGACAGTTTCTAGCCATTTTGGACCGTTTCTGACATAATTTGTGATGTAGAAGACCGTTTTCAGTGTCGTTTCAGCCTTTGGATTGACCCATTCGTATTGATCTTAGGTATAACGTCTATACTGGCATATAGTTTAGTTTCACCACCGTTTGCATTTTGCATGACCTTATGACCATGTCACCATGACCTTAGGTACGAACCCACTCTATTATGTCACGGAACCTTCTTGCTGCTATAGAAGTGGCATGATGTGAGTGGTAGAGATTCACCTTACATGGGTACCCTAGTTAGCGTCTTATTTGCATTTGGTGCCCATGCCGACGTTTTCTCCTTTAGGGTGTGGGAGTCCGTTGTATAGTATTGCCATGACATTTAGCAAGAGCCTCATACTCCTCTTGATCTTATGCTGGCCTATTTCCCCCGGACTTCCCTTATGTCAAGTTGTGAATGCATTATCATGAGCTTTGCCTGCCTTATTGAGCTTTATGCCGGCTCCCCTGACATTGTGTTTCAGCCATATAGCCCGAGCTTGTCTCATGTCTAGCCATGCAAAGCCATTTTTATATCCTTCACAGCTTGATTCCCTTTTTACCGGGAGAGGATTTTCCCTCGAGTGTCGATATCCTACACATGTATCCTTGCATTGAGCATAGGTATGTTCCACTGCTTGGAACTAGTTTGTTTTCCCTCATGACACTCGTCTCCTCCTAGTTTGTAACTATAAAGCTAGTTTATTCTTTTTTCAAGCTTTTCAAATAACTGAAAAAGTCCAAAAAAATCAAAAAACCAAAAAGCCGTACAAGGAAAGATGTTATCTTTGGCAGCTGTCGAGTCGTGTCGCCTTCGAACAGAGCACTGTATATCACATCCATTGGTTGGGTTATAGTTTGACTTAGGAGCTGTACTCGTTTATCTGAGTTTATCTCCACCGACTGGTTAAGCTTCCAGTCCCTATGGAGCCTCTGTTGATGCCTCCTGTGTCATAGAGATGTCCCAGTTTGTATATCAAGTCTATGCTGCCTTCATTCAATCACCATACGTCGTTTTTCTCTTGTTCGAAGGAATTTGAAACTTGTGTCGGCCATTCCTCAGTTATCTTGACTTTGCATGTCGGCCATTCCCGGTACAATTACTGGTTCATGCACTTTATGATTGAGTCCTTCCACATTAGATAGCTTTGTTGAGTACCTCATGTTGGATGATGGGGGATGCCTTAATTCCCTCCTTCCAGCAGATTTCATCCCATCGACTTTAGATCATTTATTCTAGGATTGGAATCTAGAGTCATTTTGAGTGCCTTGAGACTTGTAGTCATCAGTGGCAGGTTCTCTCGCCATCGACAGTTTCTTGGGAATACATTAATGTCCCCTGATCGATGGATTCTCTCAAGTGTTCGACCTCAACACATCTATTCACACTTGTTAGTTTGCACTCTAGTACCTTGATTCCCATTATCATCATCGGTGGGTAATCTCACGTCTGTTAACGGTATACATCAATGACCGGTAATCAGACGATGGAATACTACGTTCGACCTTGACACCTCTATTCGCATAGTAGGACATGTACTCGTAGCAGTTTGTGTAGAATACCTTCCAGACTGGTGGCATCTCTAATATGCTACCTCCTTGATCGTGCCAGTGTTCATGAGATTTCAGCTCTCATGACTTGATACTAGTTTATGTCAGACATTTCTAGCCACTATGGAGATCTTGATCTATTGTATATCTTTAGCCATTTTGGAGATCATGGTCCTTTGTATATCTTCATCATAGAGATTCTAATCTATGTATATTGTACATGGCGATGACCACATATTTGATATCATGTATTATGCCTATTCATGGCCATTGTACTCTTATGTATCCGGGACTACTATATGTAATTGCAGTTATATGCAGAGTTGTATTATTGTACTATGCTGATTGGGTGGCTGGTCTTCCATTTGGGATCCTTCATCACTCCACTTCTGGGATGGACTTATAATGTATTTCGGCCATCGTATGACCCCTTTGACCTCACACATTAGGGAGCATCTGTTATAGCAGATTTCACCACTCTAGGTGAATCACACTTTGTATGGCCTTCCCCTGTCCCACTACAAACTCTTTAGACCCCATGGACCATATTTTATCCTTTGATTTACCTTGATCATCCCTAAAAACTATATAAAAGATGATATACGTAGATTTTTCCTCGATAACCGTGTACATACGCGGGTTTGACTCCTATAACCGCATACATTGGGATGTGTGCATAAGTCCAAATACTTTCGGAGTTTTCCTTGACTTGGATCCGACTCATTCGACTCCTGGCCTTCCATATGCCTTGAGATCGCTCGGATTCGACCCTTCATTATCCCTTGTGAAGCTATATAAGGAACCCCTTGGTGCATTGAAGGCATATAGAGAGATTAAATCAACGAAACTATAGTCCATTGTTGCCAGAACTATACTTGAGTCTGCATCCCTTTGTCCCTTTGGAGCATTGTTGTGTTCTTCCCAAGCTTTCCTTTGCTAGTGAGCTTGCTATCGAGAGATGGAGGATTGAGGTGGTGGAGGCCCAAGTGGGGGATTCAATTTCTCCGATTCGCAAACATGCCGTCAGAGGTTGTATCTATCTTGTAATCTCTGATTTATATTAATAAGAACTATCTTTCCTTGTCCAATGATGTGTATTTGATTGAATATTGTATCCATTGGAATATGTCAAATGCTTTTACATTATTGATTATATATGCTAGAATAGATCTAACACCATGATATATAGTATGCTTGTATTGTTTACTTGTTGTTGAGGAAGCATTATATCAATTCAAGCTGAATATTGGAAAGCTCAACGGGGATCTACTTCAACCTTCTGGAATAAGGTACAAGGTCAAATCCTTTAGTGTTAGACATTTTATTTCTATTGCATATTGGGAAAGATTGATTTCTGGAGTCAATTTTGTCTGTTGTGGTACCCCAAGCCATAGGAATTTCTCTTCATAACACCCAGCACCATTTATCAGTAGCGTGGAAGTGGACAGGTTTCAAACCCATCAGAACATCGAGAAAGAGGTGCTTTTAATGGAGCAGGGACTCCAGTGGTCGAGGAAAGACCCAATCCTTCCAATTCCTGGCTCTATCCCAAGAAGATATATCCTCTAGACTGTGTAACCCGAGATGAGAAAGCCACTCACGGATCTCTGCTAATTCCACAATTTTCTCCAAAGGTGAATTTCCCATGATTATATCTTTCCATCTCAAAGTCTTTTTCCCATTCCCCGGGACATGATACAACTGTTTTTGAAAGAATTATATTCCTTCTCTACAAATATTCCATATCAGAGCTCCTTTAGGAATACTATCTAGATGGAGGTTTCTCATAGAGGCCCCCTTGAGATATTTCCTGCTCAAAGAGTCTTCCATCAGAATATAAAGAAACGAAGACAACGGGCATCATTTCCTTATCCACCTCGTGGCTTGAAAATAGTTGGTAGGTCGGCCCTTTACAAGAGGAGCAATCCAATTTTTTTCAATACAATATTTAATAAAGTTTACAAAATATAAACTAAAACCAAAAGAGAGAAGAACTTTGTAAATAAAGGATAGCTTTACCCAGTTGAGTGCGTTGGCCATGTCCAACTTTATGAGCATCCCTTGCTCCTTTCTCTGATAACTAAAATGCATAGCTTCCTGTACAAGTATCACATTATCCAGAATATGTCTTCCCTTAACAGAACCACTTTGAATGGGAGAGATTAGCTTACCTAGTGGGGGTTTGAGTCTATTTACTAACAACTTAGAGAGGATTTTGTAGGATGCATTGCATAACGAGATAACTCTAAATCTATCAAAAGTGGTCGGGTTCATTTCTTTGCGAATTAAGGCCAAAAAGGTGGAGTTAGTGCTTCCTCCTACTTTGGATTTTTGTTGAAAACATTTTATCATTCTTAGTAAGTCGGTCTTAATTACTATCCAACAAGCTCTGTAGAAGTGGATAGAAAATTCATTAGGTCCTAGAGCTTTGTCAGGCTCCGTGGTCCATACTACATTACTGATTTCTTCTTCTAAAAAAGGATTCATGAGACTTGCATTATTATTTGCACTAACAAGAGAAGGAATATGAGAAAGGAATTCGGAGGTGAGCTCCTCACTTTGTATCCCATCCTCTTTGTAAAGATGTTGGAAATGTGATTCTACATCTCCTTTGAGTTGAGCAAAACATTTAAAGATGGTCCCATCTGTTGAAGAGATTTCAGATATATGATTTTGAGAGAGGTGGGATCTGAATTGTCAGTGGAAGAAAGTTATGTTACGGTCTCCAGCTTTAAGCCACAGGCTCCGAGAATTAATCCTACATTTGTCTTCTTGTTGTTGGAAATAATTGAATGAATTAAATTTGGCAGTTTGTTCCTACTCTAGCTCTAGGATGGTAATATCCTTGCTCTCCATATCCATCTGCAAATCTATTAACTATTGAACGACCTCTTTTTCTGGCTAAAGAGGGTGTTGAAAGGATTTTTTATCCAGTCTTTCAGGGCTAATTTGGTGTCCTTTAATTTCTGCTCCCAAACATAATTGGGTGACCTGGTGACCTATGTGGACCAAGCCATTGAAACAGTTTCCATGAAACCTTCTTTCTCAATCCACTGAGGACTGAAACAAAATGGAATATAGCCCAATTTTTATTCATCTTCCAACTGTAAGAGAATGGATTTATGGTCTAAGGTGAGTTTTGGAAGGATTTTAGAGGATGCTAAGGTCTTCTCCATCAAAAATGAGCTTTGCACTAGGAACCTATCCAGACGAGGTGATATATGTGTTTCCCCTATTCTGTTGTTTTCCCATGTATAGAGGCCCTACTTGGGTTTAAATTCAAGGAGGTCTTGTGGAAATTGAACCCAAGAGATAGAACAATTACACTCACAAAATTGCTAATCAAACATGCAAAATTAAAACCAAAGGAGACTGAAATTGGAGAATAACACTAATATGTATTGAGTAAGTGTACAATATCCAACCTTGTGAAGTAAAAATCTGTTGTAATATATAATTACATGATATATTTGAATGCATAAATATTCCATTCGAAATAGTCAAAAAGCAGGCTTACCAAAACTAGTCAAATCCCCCATAGGTGCATAAAGCAGTTTCCAAATATAGGTAGATGCTCACGAATTGGATAAGTCAAGTGGGAAAGATAAAGAGGGATGGAAAGACAACTCATACATGCTTTTATTTGGAGAAAATGAGGGAGGATGATGTGGGGAAAAAAAAGGCAGTTACAACTATTCTAGCTTTTCCTTTGCCTTAAATCAGAAATAAAACAAGGAAGCTTTATAAAAAAATCACATATGCGCTTTGGAGAATATGGAATAAAGTAGACATGCTAAAATGGGTTTCCAGGATGTTTCCTGAGTGCTCCATGACTCATTTTTATCATGTGTTGACTTGTAGGACATGTAGAAGGAAACTAGCATAGAGTGGAATCTAGGAAACTAGGTAATAAGACAAAAATGATTAAATTAATGTCTAAGGTAGGTAACTATGGGTTGATTATTCTAAAACCCCCCCTTAAGCCTGAATTTGTGAGTAAATATCAGAAAAATATATGGCCTAGCAACAATTCTTAGTCACCCTTTACATAATGCTTGTCCATACAACTAAGGAAAGAGGCAAAAACCTAGTGGGAAAATCATCCCTTAAACATGGACAGGAAAACAAAATTTGGAAATATTGTCATCAATCATGCTTCACAGCATGATCATCAATCCCCAACAGTGATTTGAGATTTCTGAATGTCTTCTCAAAAAAAAACTTGGTGAAGATGTCTGCTACTTGTTCTGAAGATGCACAGAAGAGTAGATGAATGGTACCATCATGCACAAGCTATATGATGTAGTGCATATGGATCTCAATGTGCTTGGTTCCCTGTCTTTGAACTGGATCATTGCATATTCGAATGGTGCTCTGATTATCACAGTATATAATAGTTGAAAACTCTAATTCGAAGCCACATTCCCCAAGTATTCCATGCAACCACAAACATTGAGTTGTTGCATTTACAACTCCTCTATACTTCACTTCTGTACATGAGAGTGCTATGGCACTCTACTTCTTTCTTGACCAGCTGATTGGTCCTTCTACAAGAATGAACACATATCCTTACGTAGACTTTTGAGTTGTATTGTCACCTGCCTAATCACTGTCAGTAAACCCAATCAAATCAAGATCAGATTTTGCTTTGCAGAAGATCCCATGAGTTCTTGTTCCTTGAACAAAGTTTAGGATCCTTTTAGCTACTCTCCAGTGGATCTCATGAGGTTTATCCATGTATCTCAAAGCCACACTAACTGCATAAGATATATCAGGTTGAGTGTGTAAGATAAATCAAACACCCAATCAAATTCCTATACAATGTATTATTTACCATAGGAGAAGAACCTGCTTCTTCAAGCTTAACTCCTGAAAGGAAGTGAGTCTTGCTTGGCTTGCAATATTTCATGTTGAACTTGTTCAGAAAATATAAGGCATACTTGGACTGATGTACTTTGATTCCATGTTGGGATTGAGCAATTTCGAGACCCAAGAATTTGCTCAACAATCCCAAATCTGTCATAGAAAATGCATGGTTCATTGCATCCTTCAAGGAGGCAACTTCCTATAATCAAAATTCCATCCACATACAAGACAATAATCATCAAAGAACCATGAATCAGATTCAAATAGACATTAGGATCATACTTGCATTGAACAAAACTCAGTTATAGAAAAAATCCATCAATCTTGGCATACCAATCCCTGGGGGCTTCCTTGAGCCCATACAATGATTTCTTTAACCTGCGCACCCTGGGGGCTTGCTTGAGCCCATACAATGATTTCTTTAACCTACACACTAAATTTGGATTAGAAACAAACCCTTCAAGTTGCTACATGTAAATATCCTCAGTGAGATCTCCATTTAGGAAAGCACACTTCACATCCATGTGATGTACCTCCCACTGCTTCAAAGCTGCAATGGCTAAAGCTAGCCTTATGGAGTCCATCTTTGCCACTGGTTCAAAGGTTTCATTGTAGTAAATTACATGTATTTGTGAGTATCCCTTTGCTACCAATATTGCCTTATATTTCAAAGGTGAACCATCAGCAGCAAACTTAGTCTTGAAAACCCACTTACATTGAACTAGCTTCCTCCCTGGGGGAAGATCAACCAGTTCCCAAGTGTTGTTCTTCTGGAGCAAGCTGAATTCTTCTTTCATGGATTTTTTCCATATTGGATCATGTGCTGCATCTTCATATGTTTTTGGAACTGATTCAACCATCAAATAGCACTTCTCAGCAAATAGAGGATCTTTCACACAAAGGGCACTCTCAAATTGAGATCTAGTCCTCCTAGTGTCATTAGGATTTCCAGCTAGTTCCCTAGTTGCATGAATGGTATTTTCTTCCCATTTTGATATTGTAGGACTATTAGGATATACAATCAAATCATCATTATCAGACATATCATAATCATCAAAATCATTTGTCTCTTCACTTGCATTCAATGGATCTAGTAGTGAAGAAGACTCTCCAACTTCAACTGCTACTAAAGGCTCTTCTTGGAACTGAACACTTCTTTCAATGAAAGATTTGTTAGTGCTCAATTTTATCAGCTTGTACCCTTTTGAATATTCAGAATACCCAACAAATAGGAACTCTTGGCTTTGGGGCTGCAAATCCTTTCTCTTTTTAGTTGGAATTCTAGCCCAAGCCTTTGAGCCAAAAATCCTGAAATGGGTCACATCTGGCTTGTGCCCACTCCAAGATTTGAAAGGAGTAATACCATCAAGATGATTATGAGGCACCCTATTCTAGATGTAGGATGCATATTTTATATCCTCATCCCAAAAATTTGGTGGCAAAGTCTTAGCCTCCATCATGCAGGTTGTCATCTCCTTTAGTGACCTGTTCTTTCTCTCAGCAACACCATTTTGCTGTGGTGTGTAAGGGATCGAATGTTGAATCTGAATACCTACATATTTGTAATACTAAATGAACACAGACTTGACATACTCACCACCATTTTCATATCTGAGGATCTTAAGTTTCCTCCCAGATTGGTTTTCAACCAAGGCTTTAAACACTTTGAAGAGGTCAAAAACTTCAGACTTATGCTTTAGGAAGTGAACCCAACAATACCTGGAAAAGTCATCTATGAAGGTCAGTGCATATTTGTCTTTACTCATGGACATATGAGGGAATGGACCAGAAATGTAACTGTGGATCAGCTCAATAGGTGTAGATGTTCTCTCATGACTAGCTTTCTCATACTTGTGCTCTAGGTGTTTTCCTAGGATACAACCTTAACAGACTCCCTTAGAAAACTTGATCTTTGGTAACCCTATGACCATATCTTTTTCACTCAAATCAGAAAGATACTTGTAGTTAAGATGGAAAAATGTTTCATGCCAAAGCTTGCTTGCCTCATTGGCATGAATCAGAAGAGCAGAGGGGTTTGTGTAGGGTAGAAAATGGGAAACATGTATACCTTCGAAGTGTGATCAACAACACCTTTTGATATGACTTTACCATTCGAAATATTAGTGACTTGAAAATAATCAGGGGAGAAGATGACCCTCTTTGGAGAGCCAGTGTGATTCATCTGATACACTAACAAGAGATTAGAGGTAAGACCTGGAACATAAAACACATCATTGAACTTACCATGGTCAACATCAATCCTTCCCTTCCCCAAACTGTCAATGAGAGAGTCATCTCCCAAAACTATTGCTAGACCTTTCGACATGTCAAGAGAGGAGAATGCCTCTTTTGTCGAAACCATATGTCTAGAAGCTCCAATCTATGATGAAGCTAGGTGAGCTTGATGTGCCAACAACCGAGGCATGTACTCTCTATCTGTCCTCTAAATTTGATCCTCCTTCCCTCTTCTTTGATAAATCAGGAAGGGAGATGTTATTCTTCTCCAGGAGTTGGGTCAACGTGTCAATTTGATTCTTCATACAAGAGCTCTCTAGATGATAGCCCTTATTGTAGTATGCACACTTGCTCATTTCTCCTTTGTTCTTCTTCTTCTGGGAGTTCCAATTCTTGGAACCTTGGGGCTCCTCTTAAGACTTGTTCTTGTCTCTCTTTTGCTCAGGTGGATTTTTAGCTTTTTTCTTGCTTTTTGAATCCACCCTTGAATCTCCAGCAACCAAAGCTTGGTCTTTGGAAGGTTTGATGGTGCCCATCATCACCAACTTATCTTGTTCCTGTGTGAGGGATTCCATGAACTCTTCAAGCTTAGGCATCTTCCAGGATTGACCTGTCAACTTGGTGGCATGGAAGGTCAAAACAAACACTGAATAGTTAGGGCCAAGCTTAGAGAGTATGGCCAAAACTAGTTTCTCTTCCTTCTTTTCAATCCCACACTGTTTTAGCTGCAAAACAAGGGCTTTAAACTTGGAAAAGTAGAGGTGCAAGGATTTGAAGCTATTGGGACTCAAGGATATCATCTCATTCTTGATTTGATGTCCTCTCATCTCATTTTTCTTACCAAAAAGATATAAAATATTCTCCCACACTTCATTAGGTGATGGCAATCCATCAAGATGGAAGAGGAGGTCTCTTGAAATGCTCAGACACAAAAGACCATAGGCCTCATCCCTCCTATTGTGCCATTTTATTTTCTCTGCAACTGCATTGGGGTCTACCTCAGTTTCCATATTCACCCTATAGAGACCTTTCACTCTCAACAATATCTCCATCTCAACTTTCCACTCAAATAAATTGAATGGAGTCAAGATGATCTTCTGAGATTGGTCCATAGCTCAGAAACTGTGCCCTTCAATCAGCAGAATATGCTCCCAGTCAAGATGTCAAACTTGCAATAGAAATATGGAAGGAGAGAAATCAATCTAAAAAGGCTCTAATACCATGTGTAAATTCAACCCAAGAGATAGAACAATTACACTCACAAAATTGCTAATCAAACATGCAAAATTAACACCAAAGGAGACTGGAATTGGAGCATAACACTAATATGTATTGAGTAAGTGTATAGTATCCAAAAATGTGAAGTGATAGGCTATTGTAATATATAATTACATGAGATATTAGAATGATAAATATTCCATTCAAAATAGTCAAAAAGCAAGCTTACCAAAACTAGTCAAATCCCCCATAGGTGCATAAAGCAGTTTCCAAATCTAGGTAGATGCTCACGAATTGGCTAAGTCAAGTGGGAAAGCTAAAGAGGGATGGAAAGAAAAATCATACATGCTTTTATTTAGAGAAAAGGAGGGAGGAGGATGTGGGGAAAAAACAAGGCAGTTACAACTATTCTAGCTTTTCCTTTGCCTTAAATCAGAAATAAAACAAGGCAGCTTTACAGAAAAATCAGATATGCACTTTGGAGAATTTGGTATAAATTAGACATGCTAAAATGGCTTTCTAGGATGTTTCCCAAGTGCTCCATGACTCATTTTTAGCATGTGTTTACTTCTAGGACATGTTGAAGGCAACTAGCATAAAGTGGAATCTAGGAAACTAGGTAATATGAAAAAAATGATTAAATTAATGTCTAAGGTAGGTAACTATGGGTTGATTATTCTAGAAGGTGCCACTGTTGAATCAAGTCCTCAACAAGAGGAAGCATTTGGTCTCTGCTGCTAATTCCTCCTCTTTTCTCCTTTGGTTCAAGGACTATGTTTAAGTCTTTGGCTATAATGATATTCATGGGAAAGTAGATCTCTATGAAATCTATTAAATATTGCCACCATTCTTTCTTCTTGTTGGAAAGGGGGTGGAGATACATGAGTTGCGCAGTCTCTAGGATCCTGCACATACTCACGAGGCACCGTGCAAGGAAAAGATAGCACGACAGGTGGAAAATAGTCCACTTTTTATGTCATTTTTGTACTCATTGACCATTTCTTCGGAATATTGGTCCTTAGTGGTTAAATTAGTTAGAAGTTGTTATGATTTAGTTAGAAGTGGACCTTGAATGTAAAGGCGCAAGCATATATATAGAGTTAGAATTACAAAGATCAGATAAGTCTTTGATCAGTGAATCTGTGAATTTGCAATTGAATCTTGTCTTATCTTGTGGGTTGATCATTCTCTTGATGTAGAGAAGTACTATATGTTTTGGATCTATTGCACAAAAGTAATATGACATGACGGATGTTGCTCTGAATTGCCAGTGTCTTTCATATCTATTTTCCATCCTTATGTGTTGTGATATCAATGATGGATGTTTTATGGATTTGCTTTATGAATGAATAATATGATACTGCTGCGATGAGTGAGTAAATGATTTGATCTATTTAGATATGTGGTTATACTAATAGATCTGTGATGAATGTTGTGATACCTAATGAATGGTTCTGACATTAGATCTGATAGTTATGTTGATAAATTGTTGATTCCCTGATCCTCCTCCTTATTGCCGGAAACTTGGTTCCAACATCTCTCCCTCGAACATCTCAGGTGAGACTTCATCCACTATGCGGGTGTTGTCGGGCAGCGTAAAACCTGTCTGGGCCGGTGCTCAGGGAGATCGTGCTGGTTGGGCATCGATAGAGTGAGAACCCCTGTCGACAAGGATTTGTTGGTGGGTTTTGGCCAAAAAATGGTTATGTTGTCGAGACCTCATTGCAACTGAGAGGAGGATATGTTGTGGTATTTGACAAAACCCAATATTCAAGATTGGTTCAACCTAATACAGTGAGAGTTCATTGAAGCTGAGAACTAGAACCCAAAGTTGATAACGAATGCATGGTTGGTGAGGTACATTCACAACGGTCCTCACAAATGGTTTTTCTGTGAGTTTCCCATCATACTCTATGAGTGGTTGGCATGATTCACTTACAAGAAGCACAACTTCTAGGGGGGAGAGTCGACATCCTGGACCCCCGAGCTAATTCAGGAACTAAAAGAAATCGACAACAAGGCATCACGAGCTGTTGAAGTTTGGTTGGATAGTATTCTATAAGGATACATCACTGAGTTTGTGGTTGATACCAACAAGTCCTACAATGAAACAGAACGGGAATTCTTCAATGGACCACAAGGTAGGTTCTTACTGTCTCTACAATTTTCAATCAAGATGTTTGTTTGTGAAAAGGGCATACTAAAGATGCACCTCAAGTAGTAAAACTCTAGTGTGCGAAGGTTGTGAACACCACGATAGAAGGGTGGTGATGAATGGAAATATAAGGGGTAGGTGGGTGCAATTTTCAACGATATTGTGAGGGAAATAGATGAAGAGAGTAGTTGTACAAGGGGAGGAGCAAGGTTCCGAGTAGAGAAGAGGCAGAGGACAAGGGAAGGTCCTGTAGCAATCGGAACGCAAGACCGCAAAGGACAACCACACAGGATGAAGTGGCCCTACAATGACAAAGAGGATGAGCAAACCCAGGCTATGCCTAGAGTAGAAGAAAGATCAAACCCCAGTAGCAACGTGTCCACACCTCCATGCACTACTCCACCATCAAGAAAATATACGCAATCTACGTTGACCTATCGACATGCCAAGCAGCATCTAGTAGTAACGCAGCATCTGCAGGAAGAAGGTCTAGGATGTCAGGAGACGATATGAAGCTACCTATGTTCCATGGAAACGACACTGATGACCCAGAACAATATTGGTTCTTATGTGAGGCAGTTTGGACTGCCAAACATACTAGAGACAACAATATAAAGAAAGGGAAATTAGCGACCACCCTTTGGGTTCGTACGCTTGATTGGTATATGAGATTCATACAGGTCCCGCAAGGGACCACGATGAAGACTTTGGATGAGAATCAGAAGGGATTGCTTGAAGAATTCAAGAAACCAAAATCTGAAACACATTATCTTACGGAGCTGAAGGAAATCAAACAATTCCCTAATGAGATGTTTTGGGACTTTGATCAGAGGTTTAAGACGCTGATGGCATGGGTCAGCTTCGATATGAGTGACATCCAACACAAAGAATGGTTCATTGCGGCACTAGTCCCTCATATCCAACATCCATTGATGTAGCAAAAGATCGCGACACAAAGCGAGGCTCTGGTTATATATTTCAGAAAAGTTAGTATTTAGCAGCGATCTTACTTATCAGATATATATTTATCAATGCATAAAAGAACATAACAACAACACAACAAAAACCACAACACACGATATAACGTGGTTCACCCCTAGTTTAGGGGTTACGTCCATAGAACTGTGTTTTATTCAACTCTTTACAAAAACCACAGTTCTGATCTGTGCACTCAGCTGCAGATCCCTTCAAGTCCTTGAAGCCGCGCACATAGTTGTAGGCCTCTACGCACACAGCTGCAGATTTCCTTTATCACCCAAAACCCTCTGCGCACACAGCTATAGAGGTCGTCCACGCACACAGCTGGGACTTAACCTTCTTACAAAACAAGCCTTAGCTTCACATCAATTCATCTTACATCAAAAGCCTAAACCGACTTATTTACAAGAGTGCTTATTTACAGTGCACTTATTACAAAACCATGGGCTTAAACCATGGGCACCCCGAACCCTAAACCCTGGACTTAAACCATGGGTTTATTGCAAAACAGAGGACTCTGACTCAACCCCGACACCCCTAAGACTGTTTTGAGTCATAAATCTCCTTACATCTTCCACAAAAACCATGGAGTTACCAAAATTAGGGACCGTTAAGGTGCGCGCCCCAACAGGCCCCTAAGACTCACCAGTCGCATGTCCCAAGACACTCTGCTACTCTTCTAGTAGACGAATGTTTTTACCGAGGATAGTGAATTGCTTGTTGAGACCACGCATGATATTGTCTGCTGCTTGCTCCTTTTCGACCAACTCCTGCAATACTGTGGTTGATGCTTCGCTGACCTTTTTCTGCGCAAATGCATCATATTCCTTCAGAACTTTGAGTTGGGTGTCCACAGCAGTACTCAACTTGAAAGCTTCGCTGATAAGTGGCTGCATAGAATTTTCCACTTCTGTTGATTTTGCTCTGCACGACTCAATTTCCTACTGGAGTTCATTGCTTCACTTTACCTTGAGCATTTTCTCCATAGGCGGCAGAGTCTTAATTTCTGCTTTTACTGTATCCAACTCTGTCTATCGCTGCCTGATGGTTTCTTGCAGCTGTCCGACTTTTGGATGTTCCTACAAGGTGGTCCAGGCCTCAACACTATCTTCTAGCAGCTTTGTTGCTACTGCGAAAGCCTGAATGTCTACTCGACGTTGCTCCCTGACCTCTGGTGGGCTCTCCGGGGTGATGTGAAGTTGAAGCTCTGAAATCTGAGCCTCGTGTTCTGCTTTGAGCTTCTCTATTTCACTGCGAGACTGTTGTGCGTAGTCTTTTAGTTTGGTGATTCTTTGCTCCGGTTCTTCCTCATTCTGGATGTCAAAGTCAGGAAGACTTCGACATGCCTCCTCCAATACTCATGCTAATGTGACCTACTTACGTTCTGCGTCACTCTTTCTCTGCTCCGCTTCCTCCAACTGTGCTGCAAGGCTATCGTTTTGCTTCCTGGTATTTTCCAACAGTATTTGTGAGTGGTGGTCTCAGGCTTGGATTTCCTTCGCGATGGCTGACTGACAGAGATGTAATTCCATCATGGACATCTTAGTGTAATCTATTCCAACTATCATGCTCATCTCCGCACGAGATGTTGCGTCGGTTATGATGAGCGTGGCACTTGAGACTTGTCCCCAATGTTCTCTAACCGTCCATTGTCTTATGTCTAGTTGCACAGGTACTGGGGCACTACTTGCTGCAGTGCCCATCGCTGATGTTTCTGCTAACTGCTTAAGCTCCAAGATTTGCTTTGTTACACTGGTGATGGCATCAAGATGTGTGTCTGCAAACTCTGACCATTTCTTGGTGAGAACTTCTGTGGATTTTGACAGAGCCTGATTAAGCTCTTCACTGGTCAGGGTAGGCTCTTCATTGATATTCTTGTCTTTAGACGCTTTCATTTTCTTGCGGGACTGAAGTTTGGTCACTTCTTCAGCCTTTGGTGACTTGTGCTTAACTGGCCGATTAGGGTCTGAGATAGTTTTGACCGATTCCTCCTCTTCTTCTCCTTCATCTCCACCCTGGTCAATTTCACTCTGCTGCGACTCAGTTTGCTCTTTGCTATCCTCTGGGAGATCTTGCTGCTGCATCTTACTAGGGTCAGTGCCCACATTGGTGACCGGAGGGATTGGGATGTTGGGCTTTGTTCCTTCGTCCTTCAGCCATTCAGCCGGCCACTGCTAAATTACCATGAGGATCTCATCTTTGGTCACCACATATGGCAACTTCCAGCATGCCTTCTTCTGATCTGTGCGGGCCTGGATAAAGACATTGTGCATGTCGGCCCTGAAATTGGCCACTCCCTCATATTAAGAGAATAGCTCATTACTGAGCCGCGGGGTCTTGACAATCTCATATGAGATACTCATGGCATAAAAGGTGAACACATTGTTCATCATCTGCTAGGATGCTTTGTCCTGCGACACCCAGAGTGATGCGTACCTCGCTGCACCTGACATGCTTGGAGGTACATCAATAAACTGCACCTCGGTGGGCTCTTTCCACCCGATCAAGGCAATAAGTATGATCATCCATGAGTAGTGAAAGGGTCTACCTTTTTCCTGCACGTTGCGGGCATCTTCAAGAAATTCCTTAGCGATGTATGCTGCCCAGTTGTAAATGTATCCTTCCGCACAGTTCGCAGCAATACTTACAATCGGGGCAGGCACTTCATATGGTCTGCACTTCCTCATCAATTTGCAGACTAAGAGTTCAGCTGCGAAGAAAATTTTTTGATGTTGAATTGCCGAGGTTTGATACCCTTACTTCCCTTTCGTCAACCCGAAGCGTTCCTTCATGCTATGTGCTAGCTTCATATCTTCATGCTTTCCCAAAAACTCAATGCTAGGGTCAGGTCCTTCCTTCGGCAGGCCTATAATCTGGTGAATGAGTTCTTTATTGATAGCGATTTTCTGGTTTTCAATCCATAGGTACCCATCATGTACTAATGCCAATAATTGTTTGACCACCACGGTTACCTGTGTGTTGCGTCCAAAGTGGGGCACATCGAGCATCTTCAACAAACCAGCTTTGTCCAACCCAGCAGCCCACTGTTTTACTTCTAGTAATCTCACTGTAGTCTCCTGATAGCGGACAGAGTGTAAGTATGTCCTAGGTACAAACTGTGGAAATTTCCCATGATCATTTGTATCATGGTCGGCGTACTTGAGCCGGTCTATTTTCCCTGTCATTGTCCCGACCAGCTGCACACCCGGTGGCAGCGAAGGGGTGCGTAATGTGAACTTCTTCGTCCACCGAGGGAGTTGAACTCCTGGTCGAACTGGTGGAAGATACGGTGGCCACTGCAATGCAATGTTCTCATCTTCTTCAAACAGAACCTCTGCTGAGCCAGACGGATTCATCTTGGGATCCTCCGGTGTTTTCCCTAATTGCTGGTGTCTGTCTTCGTTCTGCTTCGAACAAACTTCAAGTTTAAATATTTTTCTAGTAGAGCATGTCTGCATTGGCTGGGTCGGTGCTAGGGGAGTCTCTTCATGGGTTGCAGACGCAGGTGGGTGGGTGAAAAGGTGCGGCAGACCCTCCTGTTCAAATTCTCTCACTAACTTCTGAATCTCGCTATCAGCTGACATGGATGCAAGTGTAAAACTCAAGAAATTGTAGAATGCAAATGTCGTGGGTGTGGGTGTCTTCTTATAGAATCTATCCACAAAATTTGTCATAACTATGCATTGATGGCACCCAATCTGATGAGATCTTGTCCAAACAGTGACAGATTTTCCAAGATCGCATTAATACAGGCAGTTAATACAGAGAACGTACCGGTGCCGCCAAATTTGATTTCTTCTAACGGTCATTTTTTAAGTTCCGACATACCTTTCCTTCTTCAGCACAAGTAGTAGCTGTAGCTACACCCTAATAAGGACATTCGACACCTCTGGACACCATCTGCGACATGGAGTCGAGCTTCTACCCACAACAAAATGTCATCCACGGCTTCAATGATTCCTTCTATTTCAAGGAACTTCATCAGACATAAGTCCTGATACTTCTGGAGAAGTTGGGTCGCTTTGCTTACCATTTCCTCATCCCAATAATCTCCACTGGTAGAATACTTAGGCTAGTCTTTTGATCCAATGTTGACTGTCTGCATCTTCAGGGGCTTCGACTGCTGGTCCGTGTACGTTGCAGTGTCCTTTTGACCCAGGAATATCAATATTGTGCGGATCAGCATCCTCGTCAATTGCAAGGTTATAATATTCGACTACATGAGCTGCTTGTGCTTTCCAATCAGGCCGGTATTCTACTAGTTCTTGATCATCAAATACCTTAGTATGGATTAACCTGATAGCTGCATCTAAAGCTGGACAAACTTCATTAGTAGAAAAGGTAAGCACAAAACTATCAACAAGACAATTCCAACTTACAGTAACCTGGCGAAGCTCAGCCGCCGCGTACCAGTTCTTTGATACTGGTTCCAGAGTATGCACAAACCTATGTACCCATTCTTCCTAAGGTACATGTTGCCATGCTTCGTAGCACTATGCCAAATGTTCCTGAGGGCTAGTATTTCCATCAAACCTGCTTTGTACCTCCTGAGGCTAATCCATAAATCTCAGGCGAAGGAACTTCTGACAAGCCTCCCAAATAGGAATGTACTTTTTGTGACCATGCCATCATCTGGCTGTTGTGGCTCTGAATGCTGAATCCAGAGTCTCCATTTTCTGTGAGTCTGGTACCTGTTCTAAGAATTTCACAATAAACTATTCTAGGTCTGTCGAACCATCAAGAATAGGTAAGGTTCGTGTCTGTGATCCAAGCCATCTGAGAGACTTGGTAATTCTGGCACATCTATGTCCATGCAGCTCATAAAGTTTGTTCTGCCAGTTTTCTAACCCATCATCTGAATCCGTCATGCAGGAGCTATCACACTGCCAATCCATGATACCTTCGGCAGTAGGATCAACATAATCTTCTTCCTTAGTTCTGATATTATAGATGTGCTCCAAAACATCCTGGTCTTCATCTCTTACTGGCTCTGTGCATCTCTCTCCTTGAGAAGGATCCAATGGGACTATGACTCTCAGTTCTTTCCCTTCGAAATTCATCTGTCTCTTCTTCAGGTTGATTACTGCATCATTATCTATTGCCCATTCAATGCCTAGTAGTGCTGGATAGGGGTTGTTGTCATCAATGATTTCAATTACCTCAAAGTATACTGAGGTACTGACTCCATCAATATCTACTGATACACTAGGGAGTCTTCCTAAAGGCACAATCTTCTGCTGATTGGATAATTTGAACTATATAGGCGACCAATCAAGGGTAGGTTTTCCCATTTGTTTCCAGGTTTGCTTAGTTAAGACATTTACCTCTGATCCTAGGTCCAAGATAACATCAGTCATATCATACTCTCCTATCTGAGCATTCAATCTCATTTCCCTGCCAGTTCTCTTGACTCTATTAACAGCTTTTGCTTGACCAGAACTTTGCTGAGGTTCACAGGAAGCAATAACTTTCTACATCTCACTTAAAGCATTCTGATTTCTTAAGAGCTTCAGACAACTCTGTAAAAAGGAGGATAGTGTACTTACTTTGTCTGTCGAAGCTTCTTGCGGCTGCGACTGCTGTTGATGTTGTTGCGCAGGTGCTACTGATGTGCTAGGAGCAACCAAATCTCTCTTAGCTTCCATGAATGTCTCTTTTTCTCTTTCGATATCAAATGCTGGGATTTTTTCTGGGGCCTTCCGAACCCAAGCCTCGGCAGGCTGTTTCTCCTTGTTCTTCACTTCCATCGTAGCTCCACTCTTGGTAACAACATTAATGGCTGGGACGGGTCTTTGCTCAACGAAAATCATCTGAATATTCTGAGTAGGGGCACTGTTTCTTTCCTGAATCTTCGCTATCAACTGCAGGCACTGCTCGATCACATGATCTACCGCTCGGCAATACCGACATGTCGTAGTTGGGTTCTGACAGTCTCTCACTAGATGCCCGGCCTGGTTACAGTTGTAACACACAACCTCACCTCTTCCTCTTCCAGCCATACCACCTCACCCACGACCTCCAAAAGCACCTCTACCCAATGCACCACCGCGGTAACCATAGCCATCATTGCTCTGTCCCTCATTTTGTACCCGATAGGTGTCATAGGTGCATTCTCTCATGAGGTCATAACTGCGACACTCATATGGATTATGTCCTACGGACTTACATAATTTACAATAGGGGTTCTTAGGTACTTGCCCATACCTCTGTAGAAGGTAGCAGTCTTCAGGTCGATGCTGAACTGTTGTTCTGCAGAGCTCACAATATAGGACTTGTGGGTTAAACAGGTTTGGCGCACTAGTATTCAGGTAATTTCTTACCACATGACATTGTTCCTTAGCATGACCTTCTGTCTGACATTGTGTACACCAAACCTCTTCACGACCGGTTTTTCCTCTCTTCATATCGCGAAGCTCCAGAGCCATTGCTACCAACTGCGCTTGAATTTGAGCGATACCAGAATTATCTTCGACAGGAGCGGTTTCAAGCTTCATCGCGATTTCGAGAGCCTCCTGCTAGTTAGCAACCTTTTGTTACATGAGTGGAGTTCTGATATGCGGTAGAAATGCTGCAATGAACCATTCCTTGTGCTGCGCAGGTCCAATGGTGAAACTGACTTGGTCTAGCAGAAATTTGAACCTTTGATCAAAGTCCCACACTGATTCACCGCACCTCTGCTAAATCTCTTTCAATTCAGGGATACACTGCGACTCCGATTTCGGCTTCTTAAATTCCTTTATCATTGCTGCTTTTAAATCAGCTAAGACATGGTTCTGAGTGCTGGAAAACTTCATGAACCAGGTCAGGGCACAGTCTCTGAAAGAAGTAACTAGCTACGCTCTTTTTGTATCTTGATCCGTAATGGTCTTAGCAGTCCACACTGCTTTGCATAAAAACCAGAACTGTTCTGGATCCTATGATCCAGTTCCTTTGAAAATAGGGAGCTTAATATCATCATGCATGTGGGCCATAGTGGATCTAGGGGGGGTTGGAGGGGGACTGGAAGTAGGCGGGGGGGAACTCACTGGGGTAGACTGACCTGCGACAGGAATACTCGAGCTAGGGTTACTTTCATACTACAACGGGTTCTCAAGGATAACAGGTCTGCGCTGCGGGGTTACCGGAGGGTTTCCAACATAAGGGGTTTCTTCGGGTTCTGAATCTGCGGGATTTACAGGGGAATACTCGGTAGGCTGACCCTGGGAATAGGATTCAAAATCTCTCTTGTACCTTTTGCCACTTTGCAGCAAACCACTTTGCTCGTCGAAGGTATTTTCACTTGCAAACATAGGTTAGTAATACTAAATCTAACAGTCTGATTCAATGAGCAATATACCTTTTTCAGCTAATAGCATTTTAATTCTCAAACTAAATGAATTCAAAAACTTACCCCTTGGTCCTTTGAAAAACTGTCGCTCGGCTTCACTAAAGGAAGTACTCGTGTCGATGGCGAACTCCGTCACAAATGCTTCAAGGGTTCGCGTTGTCCAGAAATCAACAACGCGGGATATCTCGTTGTTCACCCTTTTCAGTATATTAATTCTTGTGGGGGTCCAATCAGAAAACTGACGTTCTTGGAAGTTCGTCCTTCTCTCTGTTAACCTGGATAACCACTGGTGCAACTCTATGTGGATACTACCAAAGAAAATTTCATAAACATCACAAAAAACATACCTTTGTAAAAATTCATTTGCACTACGACGTGGATATTTGTTCTTGCTCAGCGAATTTTAGATAAGTCTCATCAAGCCAATCACCGATTTCCTTCACAGAGGGTCTCCAGAACATAGCCCTAAAGGTACAACATAAACCCCTCTTGAGTAGATACTGAGTTCAACCGGCAACGAAACCAATTTGTTGGGCTATAGGGAAGACCCGGGCTTTATACCATTAACTTTGCACCAACAGAAGACTCACAATGTTGGCCCTTTCGGCAACAACCTGCGAACAGGTTGCAGTCTCACCCGAAACAGCTATGGGGTGTCGTAGAATCAGGTTTCTGCAAGCAGAAGAGGGATATTACTGTACCTTAGCTTCTAACAATTATAATCATAAAATGCAGAGCTTTAATAGTTACTTATTTAGCTTCACGGTTAGATAAACAAACAGTGCCTTTCTTAACCCTTTACTGGGAATTCCAACGAAGTTAGTATTTAGCAGCGATCTTACTTATCAGATATATATCTATCAATGCATAAAAGAACAGAAAAAACAACACAACAAAAACCACAACACACGATATAACGTGGTTCACCCCCAGTTTAGGGGTTACGTCCACAGAACTGTGTTTTATTCAACTCTTTACAAAAACCACAGTTCTGATCTGCGCACTCAGCTGCAGATCCCTTCAAGTCCTTAAAGCCGCGCACATAGCTGCAGGACTCTCCGCACACAGCTGCAGATTTCCTTTATCACCCAAAACCCTCTGTGCACACAGCTGCAAAGGTTGTCCACGCACACAGCTGGGACTTAATCTTCTTACAAAACAAGCCTTAGCTTCGCATCAATTCATCTTACATCAAAAGCCTAAACTAACTTCTTTACAAGAGTGCTTATTTATAGTGCACTTATTACAAAACCATGGGCTTAAACCATGGGCACCCCAAACCCTAAACCCTGGACTTAAACCATGGGTTTATTACAAAACAGAGGACTCTGACTCAACCCCAACACCCCTAAGACTGTTTTGAGTCGTAACTCTGCTTACATCTTCCACAAAAACCACGGAGTTACCAAAATTAGGGACCGTTAAGGTGCGCGCCCCAATAGGGACGACTAGAGATGACAGACCATGACCGCAAGAAGAAAGCATAGTTCGATATCGCAACTAAGAGAAATACCTTTTTTGAAGCTCACGAGGCGATTGGAAGGAATCCTGGTAATACACCTATTTTTAGCATGCCTTTCACTTTTTATTCTTCGTTAGAAGCTGGACCATCACAGCAGTATGGCACCTTACAATAGTTCCTCCGGATTTTTTTATCCATGGAAAGAGATATAGATGCTTTGGTTGAGATCAAGAAGTTGTTGCACCTCCCGAACAGATATTTGCAGGACTCTGTGGTAAATTATTTACAGAAGAAAAATACGGGAAAGGAAATGTGAATGAACATCCAGATTGTTGACTACGAATTCGATTCACTTATTCTGGATCTTGGGTCATATGTGAATATCCTGAAGAAACATATGTGGAAAAAGATGAGGGATCCAAAACTTGGCTGGTCCCCACTGCAGCTGAGACTGCCTAGTCAGGCCAAATTCCAACCAATCGGTCGTGTGTCAAATTTGGTCGTGGATGTCAAGGGTATGAGGACTCGTGTTGATTTTGATGTAATCAAAGTCGTCGATGGAGGGGGGTCCTATCCCGTGCTTCTAGGGATTGGATGGGCCAACGACAGCATGGCCGTGATAAATTTTAAGAAGCGGTTGATGACATTTGAGAACCAGGATATCCAAGTCATTGCCCCTATGGATCCTAATGAAGGAAGGTGATATATTGAACCTGTCAAAGATGAAGTTGTTAGAGGATGGAATCATGTTTACAATATTTCTAAAGATTATATCCATCCTACTGCCGATGGAGAACAGGGTTGGTGTAGTGCTAGCTCTGCGTCCTCTAATTCTGATGATGTGCTAGAAAATTGGCAAAACCCGATGCATGAAGTCTCGCTTAGAAAATGTGGACTGATCATGTAGTCACTACACCATGTTGCGACTGAGATCATTGAGTTTCCAATCTATGAAGGACTACCAAAACTATCTAGGTTCCTTGAGGAGTTTGAAGCAAAGGTATCTGAGCCTCAGTGCTTGTTTCCATTAGGGGAAGCATTAACAACCACTCCAGCATGTTGGTGGGTAGTTCATAAGGAAACCATTCATGAATGGGAACAGTGTCAATGGTTGATGATTTTCCACTTCAGAGATATGGAGGTATATCACACTGGGAGATATGATGGACAGGATAACCCTTGTATTCATCTACAGGAATGCCAGACTCTATGGGCATCGTGACCCAAGGATGAGTGGTTCCATGCTTTTATTCGCACATTGGATGAAATTCCAAGGTCTTTGTATATATCAGCAAAACTACGCAAAGAAATAACTACTTGGGAGGAGCTGAATGTTTGATTTGCGCATACCTTTGGCTTTGTAGATGCCAATGAAGAGGTTAAAAATGCATTACAGATCATTCGGGATGTAGTCTTGAAAGTCATCCCAGTCGCATATCCTGTGGACCCGCATGTGCATTGGCACATGCAATCGATGATGGAATGCTACAACATCTCTGGTGAGCCAGAGGATGATGATGAGTTGCTCAATATTAATATTCCAGAGACTAAAGGAAGTCGAGATGTCATAGCACTAGATGTGCTGACGAATCCCATGACTCAACCGCTCAAGATTAAGAAAGTTAACATTGGGATAGAAGAGAATATGAAATTTGCAAATATTGGGGACTACTGGGATGAGGAGACCATGGAAAAGATCACATATCTATTGCATGAGTTTCAAGATCTGTTTCTAACAAAATTCTCAAAAATGAAGGGGATATTGGTTGACCTAGGGAAAATGAAAATCCCGTTAAAACTAGATGTGCCAAAACCAGTGCGATAGAGACCATATCGCTTGAATCCATGATATAAATAATGGGTCAACAATGAACTTGAACGGATTCTAGATGCAGGGATTATTGAGCCTATTGAAGAATCAGAATGGATAAGACATGGTAGTCCAAGATAAGAAAACTGGTGAAAGACGAATCTGTGTCAATCTAAGAAAGTTGAATGATGCTTGCATGCACTATCCTTTTTCGACACCGTTCACGGATGAGGTTCTTGAGGGAGTAGGTGGTCAAGAAATGTATTCTTTTATAGATGGATTTTATAGTTATCACCATATCAGAATTGCAAAGTGTTGGGGCCTGGAAATTCACAGGCGAAAACAGTAAGGGATTCTCCCCAATCAACGTTCCCAACTATCCCGTTGACTGTTTGGTATAGGGAATCCGTCTGGTTTTACGGTCCGGCTACCGTAGGTCAAAGTAACAACAAGGGTCTACCGGTTGCGGCCCGGTCCACCGGAATTTGTATTTTGTCTTAAATATGAAATGCAAGTATCCAACTAATTATGCAGGATGGTGAAAGATGCAAAGAGCATTCACAATGTGATGCGCAGGTTCTTACCTCTCATCTTAGGCTCGCCATGCATCTAAATCACACATGCAGGAATGAGATAAAATGACTACCTATCTATATGCCTACCTGTTTATCTCTATCTACCTATCCCCGGGGCGCCAAATTATATTTAATAAATATGAGCAATGCAGATGTGGATACATGATAAAATCAATTACAGATAGCTGACATTTACTTTTACAAGCATGAACAATGAGAGATATTTCCACAACTAGCTAACCAATTGTTTCATAATAAGCATGCATTACTCATGGTGGTTATTTCATAAAATAAATCAGAAATCATTTAAACAAGACATAGGTCATAAGTTAGAACGATCTCACGATTCACGGATACAATGCTGAAAAACAAAGTAGTTCATCTTTCGACTATCCATGGAAAAACATTTGAAATCCCACCGATCTTCTTTCAACAGGCAAACTGTAATTTTTATTGCAAAAGGAAATAGTTCTTCTTACAACAACCTTCCAGTCTTACTGGGGAAAAAATCCCTTTTTGCTTCTATGCTTCCTACTTTTATACAAAAAGTCAAAATGGTTGGGCTGCCCAAAGTGACCTTTGGGCTTCCCAACCTTTTTCTTTCCCAATGCTTCATTTCTCAAAACTTTTACAAAAATATTACATTAATAAAAAGTTGACCGGTCCTCTATGAGGAGGATCCTGCTTGGTTTTCAAAGAATTTTTTCCACGCTGCTGCTTCAGCAGCGAGGCCTTCAAAAGCGCATGGCTCTAGGAACTGGATGTTAATTTCAAACTTGTCAACTTGGTTCCTGATGGCCTCGATCCTTGCTGGGCTCAACCGAAGCTGGTCTTCCCTGATAGATCTTTCGCCTCCACCTTCTTTTCTATCCTCCTCATTATTCTTTTAGTGGTCCTGTCATAATATATAGTACTGAAATCAGGGACCTCTTCCCCCTTCTTCTAGACGAAAGGCACTATTTGGAGCATAGGGGTTACAGGAGTGCTAGCAGTAGGTACTTGAAGGATTTGCACCTCAGGGTTTTCCTCTTCCTGACTCTGCCCTGTTGGTGTTTCTGAGGCTGACTGTTGTGCTAACTTTATCTTTGCAGCCTCCTGCCCTTGGAGCTCTTCATTTAGTTTTCTCTATGCTTCTTCGGCTGCTTGCTTGGATGCCTCTTCTATTTCTCTGGCTGCTTCTTTTGCTATTTCAGCTACTTCCTGGGCAGCTTTCCTTTTCTCTTCTTCTCCCTTCTGCAGCCACTCTGCAGCCTCATTTTCCAGCCTCTGAGCTTCCTCCCTTATCCTTTTGGCTCCTTCTTCAGCTCTGGCTTGTTCAGCTTTGGCCTGCTCTGCCCCTTTTCCACCTTTGGTGGGGTTCTTTGGTTTGAATCTTCTGCTGAGTGCCGTCATGTTTGGAGCTCTCTGAAAAATAGATTCATCCTTATCATAATGATGGGTATATTCAAAGAACACTTTATGCTTCTTACAGTGCTCAGCCACTTTACCATGAGTGTCATTGCGCCGGAAAGGCATCTCCCCAAAATGGAACTTCTCTAGCTCTTCTATGAATTCGGCAGCTTGTTTCAGATTGGCGAATCTACAGCTACCTAAGTTGAAAGGTAAAGGGGGGTATGCATCCTTCTTATGCTGGAATAGGAAATGACCAACTCTGTCAATGAACACTTGTCTGACTGCCTCTTTATGGATTACATAATCCGTTGCATACTTTGGCAGCAGATAAGGTGTCTTCGAGCCTCCATACATTCTAAGATACATACCATTGTCTGTCAAGAAATAATCTCCATACTCCTCTATTACCTGCATAGCATCTTCCGACATGCAGTCACATTCCTTCCGGAAGATAAGCTTGTGTAGTGGCATAATGAAATGCTCACATACTTCTCTGTAATAACTGTGGTACTGATGATCCCACAGTGGTTTGTAAGCTGCATATACAAGCATTCTTTCCCTATCCCAGGCACACTTGAGGCCGGGGAAAGGCTGGTTGCATAGTATGCAGTCTATCAAAATGGAACTCATATAGAATTCAGATTTCTTCTAGGCTTCTCCTCCTCCCAAGGCTGCAGCTACGCAAGAAAAGAGACTACTTGATACGAGGCTGGCCCAGTTGAAGATTGTTCCTTGGGTCGCCACATGGAACATAATGGGGACCCATTCAAATTTGAAGAGTCTGCCACTGATTCTACCAAAGATCCTGTTTAGCATCAGAACTACAAATCTGTAAGGAGCTCTTAAGCTCGTTGTATCATAATCCTCGGTTGCTCTGTGTCGATAGAGCTTTCCTGGCAAGAGCATTCTCTTTAGGGTTTCCACTAAATCCATCCTGAGGTTATCCAACCAATCATTTGACAGGAATATTTGAGGCTCTGGCAGGTGGTAAGCCAGCGCCACATATCCTGGGATAAATGCAGCATAGCCCTGACCTTCGACATTTCCTATAAGCATGGTGTTGTTGTTTGTGTGTGGCAGAATCCATCTCATAACATCAGAGCATGGGAACAGCTCTGGTCTGGTAGCCACCTTCATGATGGCGGATTTCTCTATGTTGGCATAAATGGGCTCTTCTTTGAGACCCATGTCTGGGACTTCCCTGCGGGAAATCAATCTGTATATCTCATCCCATTTATACTCAGGCTCAATACCCGAGACACATTGGGTGTCCTCATATATATATTTTGTCTGTGTGACGACCTCTATTGCTGATTGTTCTTCGGCCGTAGGGGCCTTCTTTTTCTGCCTTTTGGACATTGTAAGTTCGGCTTCTTCCTGGCATATGTAACACTGTAGTATTAAGGCATTTGAGTGCATACATTTACCTGACAGAGTGCAGGACTTTGTTCTATCTATGTACATCATGGCAGCAACTGAATGATGAAACTATAATATAAGTTTGCATATTTGACTAATCAAACGCACACTACTTCGTGCTTCTGTCTATATGATGCAAAGCATTATGTATGATATCTACAACATCGCCTAATAAAATTACAATCATATACAAAGTGCCATTTTATGTACTTAATGTGAAAGCAGGAAAAAAAACCAATGCATGTATGCACAAACCAACAATGCCTTGATTATCAGAACTACTAGCATGAACAGACTCAGTCCTGTGCAATTTAATGAACAATGTCCTTCTGCTGTATGATACTAAAACTGGATTTATTCATCAACTAGTCTAGCATTTAATCTACGTTTTCTCACAGTATGCCATTTCTCTCATGAAAATAACTCATAAAGCACAAGTATGAATCTTAAACGCAAGGTGCAAATGTAACTGTCCACAATTCAAATATTTCGACGACATGGCTTTATCAAGGATAAAGACTACAATAGCCTATGCGGCTCGTGGAAAAGTAGTTACATCGGTGCGGCTAGATACTGCGGGCATCAACAACAATTTTTTTGCACACGGCGCTCCCACCAGTGCCAACATCCATGCTACCTCCAAATCGTAAACAATATAGCGGCACAGCCCTAGGGTTTCAGACAGCCAAAAAAACGATGGACTGCGTGGGACGGCATGGGCAGAGGTTGGGGTTCGAAACCTGGTAAATGGGAAAATCAACAGCGGAGGAGACATTCAATCACAAGAAAACCACCGTAAAACCTCTCCATGGGCCTCATTATTACAAAGGAAAAAACCAAGTGCAGGTGGCATAACGGCCGCCTGGACCGCGCCTTCATCCACTGTGCGTGGGGCGAACCAAAATGACCGAGGTCAAAAGATACTACGCGGGCTCTATAAAGGAAAAACGACTCCCCCCCCTCTAACCATAAACTGCTATCCCAACCGGCAATTTTCAAAATGTAGGCGCAACATGCAAGGGGAAACGACTATGGCAACCCTAGCCACGGGTGAAAACTCCGTGTACGAGCGAAAAGGGACTACGGGGACATAATCCTAGCAATACCCCAACCGCAAGCAAAAAATCACCCAATCAAAACCTTGAAAAGCATGAGGCAGGGCGGTAAATATCCTACCTGGAAATGATGCGCAGCTGATGAGGCGACAATGGTTGAGCTTCCCACCGACACCTGGATGCGGGTACAAGCACGGAGCTCCACAAGGTTCGCAGGGTCGACAGCGCGGCGAGGATAACGATAGCTCGGGCGCAAAACAACAATAAAAAATCCAAAACCCGTGCCCCCGTATATATAAAGAGTCGCATGAGTAACGAATCATATCGGGCGGGGAATGAAAGTGAAATGGGCGACGAGAATCCCAGACCTTCTGCAACGGTGGATAGTTCCCAGCATCAATTCACCCGCAACGGCGAATAGAGCACGTAAACAAAATATCGGGTGTCGGCGGGGACCTATATCAGAAGCCAAGAGCCCGGAATCCTCCTCAACGGCGGGCATGCATACAAACAACATGCGTAACTCACATCGGCCACCCGGAGACTCTACATCAGAAAACCAAAACTCAGACCCGCTCGCAACGGCGGAGGGAACGAAAGGTAAAGAGCTCCAATACATACGGATCGGTGAGGAAATGAAACCTTAGAACCCCCAAATGGTCCGCAACGTCGGAGACCAAACGATAACCCGTCCGCAACGGCAGCCAAAGAGACACTCATCCTCTTCCGACTCAGAACAAAATTCCACCCGCAACGGTGAAATACAAAGCAGGAAACCTCCGCAACGGCGGGAAGAACAATTGACTCAACTCCCGATGTAAAATGACTTCACAGATATGCAAAAAGAAACTATGAGCTTGATAATGGAAGGGATCATTTTAAAGCATTAAAGGAGCAAAACAGATCGATTAATATCAATTCAAAGTGCTGTAAAACATTCCAAAAATTCATAGACCAAAAATCACCAGACTGAAAACAGGAAGAAAACCAACTTATTCAAAGTAAAGGAGGGTCCTAAAAAAATTTAGAATTTTGGGAAATTGTTGCAGGTGCAACAATTGGAGACTACTTGGTGAACCCCAGATCTCTGAATTAACTCTCTCTCCCAGCTTAAGACTGTCTGAATAAAATCGAAATCTTCTAGATGTCTGTATTCCTAAGCAAGGCAACTTATGCATTAAATTACTTAGAAGAAGCCCATCTTTTCGGGAGAAGGTAACATCAGCAGTAGTTCAGGTCTGAATAACTCTTTTGAGACCAAATGGATGAGGTTTATTTTCCATACCCTTGGGAAGCTACAGCTTAGACACCACAGGACTGTGACATAGGGCAACAGTATTATCCTTTTGCTCCTCATTCCCATGCCAATTTGCACTTTTGTGCCTTTTAGAACTTTAGTTCTTTTGATATGAGTCTTCCTGTAGGCCTTTATTACTGAATTTTAATTCAGGATCCTCTATCCCATAGTGTCCTTTTGTGTGAATGATATATTTCATACTTCAATTCACGAACGGAGAGGATCTTGTGGCCATTTGGTACTTAATGCTTTGAGATTAATACTTTTTCGAGTTTCGCTTTGAGATGTCTTGCTTCCTTTAGGAGTTTTGACTCTTAATATCTTTTAGCCTTTTCTTGTACTTTATGGCATGGGATCATTTACATATGATAAACTGTTCCACTCTGCTTCCTTTCCATGGGTCTTTTGCTGTCACTCCCTTTGGTATTTAAGATGTGAAATAGATGGAGCCTCGAAATAGTACTTCAGACCCTTTCCACTTCTGAGTTATTTACAGGGATTAAGTAAGACTTCAAATGAATGCTCTGCCAGTTAGGAATATGGTTACTAGAAGACATTCTATACTTTTAAGCACAGTCTTTCAGTCAATATTTTAGTTAATAAAGAACCCTGATGTTTCCATTGCAACCAAAAGTTTGCCTCTTTATTCAAAATCAAAAGGAAAACTAGCGAAGCTATAAAGAAAAAAGCAGCGAAGCAAGTAATCGAAAGAAAGAAAACATCAAAGCACTAAAATAAGAAAACAACATAAGCATCAAAGCAATTTATTTATGCACAAAAGAAAACAAAAACTTGCCCATTCCTGAAAAATTATAAAATTAAAAGAACTGAGGAATGAGCTGGATTTAGACATGGATTGCCTAACCATGGTCCAACTGTGTTGTTATTGAAATGGAACCCATATCTAAGATCCTGCAGTCATTTTTTTCAGCCTGAGGGGGTTGAAGGAGCTCAGGCTGAGTGCCCGTCATAGGACTGGCCCTTTTTGAGGTATGATGCTCTAGCTTAAGCTCAGTGAGATAGTTTCACAGGATAGAATCAGCAGACCCATTGCCTTCTCCTAACTTAGTGACAGTATACTTCATATATGGTTCTCTCAGAATTTTTATATGACTTGGGGTACCCTTGAGAGGCAACCATAGATGAGACCAATCTGAAGCAAAATATCCTTTCAGCCTGGTAGCCCAATCTCAATTGAGAATGAGCCCATATCCCCTTGGTATATCAGCCACCATAATGTCAATAAATTGACATATTTTGTTGTTTGCAGCCAAACGAATGAGGACATTCTTCATTTCACCCACCACCTTGACTCCTGTGCGATCTAATTGCGTTACTTCGCGAGGTGTGGACTCTAGCTGTCCATTAATCCTTTTACAAATCTCAAGGGGCATCACATTTACTGCTGCTCCAGAGTCTACTAAGCAATTATGCACATTGTAATTCAGCATCTCTAGAGTCAAAAGAAAAGGAGGGGTGTCAAGGTTTTCTTTCCAACCTGGTTCTTGGTCTTCTTTTCCTAGTTGGTTTTGAATAGGTATGTCCTTTGCTAGCTCTTGAGTTTCATCATAGTTTTTTCCACTGACCCCTATCTTTTCTTCTACAGGATCGACAGTCTCAGTGGTTGGTTCTGTCCTTGGGTTGAGGGTATTGCTCTGATGCGCTTTGCCCTCGTCCAGCTTCTTAACATTCTTCTGCAAACTATTGACCTTAGAAATCATTGTATTGTCTTGGCTTGTGACAACTTTGTCCTTTCTAGTTATGGGTGTGCATTCAGATTTAGGAGAGTCATCTCCAATGTTAAACAGTGAAATACCATTCCATGAGAACATAGTATCATCCTCTGGTTTTCTTATGATCTATTTCTCCTTTTCTTCCTCACCACTGTCCCTAATCAATTTAGGATCCAACAACTTGTTCATCACCAATGTCATTGAATGTAACCATTGAGGACACTTCTTCTCAAAATGAGGTTGTTGATGAAAAGTACAGAAATTATCCCCTCCTATTTCTGTTATGTTTATTGATGCCAAATTAGGAGGTGGGACTTGCCATTGGCTGTTATCTTCCTTTTTTGTATAGTGTGGCTTATTGGTTTTCTAAATGTCCCTCTCCTTTTCCAGATTTACAATTCGGTTGGACATTTTCTGAAGCACTTTCATCATCTCATGATAATCATGTGGTTGATCTTCTCTAGATTTAAACAGCATTGATCTTCTTTTTACAGTGGTCTTCTCTTCAAGTGAGTCAGGATAGTCTTCTACACTCTCACTTTCAGCCTCTACCCTCTCAGCCTCTTGATAAGTCTCTACCAGTGTAGGCTTGAATTTCATCTTGGAAAACATGGCCAGCTTAGGTCCTAAGGATGAGGTATAATACTCAATCAAGACTTTATCTGAAGGTCAGTCCACAGCGGAAAAAAAATTTAAGTACAGTGAAAATTTCTGAGTGAAACTATGTACCTTTTCATTCCTCTCTTTTCTTAACAAACCAAGCCCTTTCATCAATGAGGCATGTGTCTTCTGAGTTGTGTATCTACTTCTGAAAACCCTCTCAAAGGTGTCCTTATCCGGAATGGAATTTGCAGGTAGACCAAAGTACCAAGATGCTGCTGCTCCTTTCAGAGTGTGTGGAAAAAGTCTACAAACCACATCTTCATACTCCCCAGCCCTTAGCCCTTCTAATGTCAGGTAGAAGCTTTGAAGGTGATCATCTACAGCAATATTTTCCACAGGGTCAAACTTGGGCAAGAGCTTGTCAAAGGCTTGAGGAAGGTTATGCAAAGGAGGAGTTAGGTTCAGAGGTGACCTAGCTCTCCATTCCGGCACAGGATTGGGTTGGTTACCAGCCATAAGCAAAGGTAAACGAATGTGATGCTAGGAAAAATAGTCCTTCAAGGATAGTATCGGAAACTGCGAACACTTGGGTTAGGTTGAAAGCTTCAAACATCTGCTGGTAGGATAGTCTCGAGAAACTACGTTCCACGGCCAGCCTTTACTAGCGGCCCTCCTTCTAGCGCCAAAACTGTTGGGGCCTGGAAATTCGTAGGCGACAACAGTAAGGGATTCTCCCCAATCAACGTTCCCAACTAGCCCATTGACTGTTTGGTATAGGGAATCCATCCGGTTTTACGGTCCGGCTACCGTAGGTCAAAGTAACAACAAGGGTCTACCGGTTGTGGCCCGGTCCACCGGAATTTGTATTTTGTCTTAAATATGAAATGCAAGTATCCAACTAATTATGCAGGATGGTGAAAGATGCAAAGAGCATTCACAATGTGATGCGCAGGTTCTTACCTCTCGTCTTAGGCTCGCCATGCATCTGAATCACACATGCAAGAATGAGATAAAATGACTACCTATCTATATGCCTACCTGTTTATCTCTATCTACCTATCCCCGGGGAGCCAAATTATATTTAATAAATATGAGCAATGCAGATGTGCATACATGATAAAAGCAATTACAGATAGCTGACATTTACTTTTACAAGCATGAAC